>VYZM01010189.1:73182-89726 GCA_013398915.1 Dromas ardeola
TTTTTTTTTTTTTTTTTGTAAGCTTAAAAGCACTTTTCATGTTGAAAAGTGACTGCTAGATGTGGTATTTATAAAAATAACCGAGAGCTTGGCTGGTGAATATTTGCATGCAACTGCTCAGAAATGATCAGCACAGTAAGGATTACTTACTGAACATGTTCCCTAGCTGCTAAAAATTCATGTACTCATTTTGCCAGTCCCTTCCACCAAAAATTAACACTTATCAAAGAAAATACTGTGAAACATTATTCCAGTGTTTCTTGAATAGGTAGAAACCAAAGCATAGTATTCAGGTTTGCTGCTAAAATACCTGAACATCTGCCAATTTTTCTATGAGTGTGGAGAATATAATTAGTTTGTTATTAATAAATTACATAAGCAAGAAGTAGAAAGCAGAGCTGGAAATCCATTTAGGAGGTCAATTATTTCAAGGGTCTGAAATTTATTATTATTGGCCCTACCTTCCTACTGTAATAGGATAGGCTTTTCATAATACACAAACACCCCTATTTTCACTCCAGCAAATAGGTGGTACTTCTGTGCAACAGCTACTCTTGTCTCTGGGTAGTTGTGTTCTGCAGCCATCACCAGAATCGCCAGGTATCGTTAGAAGCTTCCTCTCCCTGATGATTTCCCCTGGGAAACTGCACCGTTCCTCACATCCTATGCCTTTAAATGTTTCTCAGTTGTGGATCTGGATTTCACGGGGAAGAGAAAGGTCAGCCTTCCCCGTGGGCTTTGTGCTGCTGTAGTAGCATAACCTCCAACATAGTTCAGCTTCCTTTCACCAGGACAATGCAAGGAACATGCAACAAGCGTCCACCCAGCCGGCCACCAACGATGCTCAAAATGTGTCCTGATCTGATGGCTCTGCTCCCCTCCTGTCCTGCTGGCTGAGAGTAAATACTGCATTCATCAAATAGTTTTCAGAGAGAACTTTCAGGGAAAAAGGTAGGAAGTAGGAGGAATATCAGATTAAATTCTCCTGGATCAGATTAAATTCTCCTGGAGCTTTGTCTAGGTCTCCAAGGAGATGTCAGTGCCTTCCCACAGCTCAGGAACTGCTGATCAATCCATTTCCCCTGCCCAAAGGCAGGATCGGTTACAATTAAACTGATGCTGAGATGATTGTCTAGCCTGTCTCATAGCATCTTCGTCACTGGAGAACTTTACTTTCCAAAGTAGTATATTCCAGTGCTTCACTGTCATTATGGTCGGACAGTTCTTTTTTGTTTTGTTTTCTCCTTAGCGTCTTATTTAAACCTTCAGTTCTCCGTCCGAAGGACATTAATTATTGTCCTTTTCACTTAGACAGATTGTCCCTTTCCTCTCGGAAGCAAGCTTTCACATTACTGAGGACTATTGACTTCAGTCCTCGTTTCTAGGCTTTATTCTTTTTTTCATTAGAAGTCACTGTCTTCTATTCCTCTTCTCTATCTTGTTGCTTATTTAAACTCCCTCCACCCTTAAGTGTGGTTTCCAAAACTGAATAGCATATCTTAATGTCTTAAAACAGCATTCCTATTTATTAATCTCACAGGATTTTTTTATATTCTTTTTTGCAATGGCACAAAATTAGTGACATGTAGATCTTACTCTCTTCAAATCCCAGGAGGGTTTGTCATTGATTATTGTACTATATTAAATACTAATTAAAGTGCTATTCCTTAAGACTAACATCAAATTAATAGCAGAGGTCTTTATCTGACAGATACTTAAAACGATTATTTTCCCAATTTTAGATTTAAAAAATATAGAAAAATGAGTCAGAAGTGTACTGCTTGACAATTACAGATGATGCCAGTAGAAATGTTTTTGGAATCATGATGGAAAACGGGTAAACTCCTGAATATGTTCCCCTTACGTTATTACATGAATGGTTCACTCCACAATCATCGAGTTCCTCCAGCAAATCACTTGCTCAGCCAGGAAAAAAATGAGGAAGCTGGCTACTGCTGATACAGTAACTTCATGAATTTCCACATTCCCGGGGGAATGGATTAAAACTAGAGATGGGTCGTTTCAGAATGGACGTTAGGAAGAAGTTCTTCACCATGAGGGTGGTGAGACACTGGAACAGGTTGCCCAGAGAGGTGGTGGGAGCCCCGTCCCTGGAAGTTTTTAAGGCCAGGCTGGATGGGCCTTTGAGCAACCTGGTCTAGTGGGAGGTTGGACCCCCCCAGGGCAGGGGGGTTGGAACTAGATGGTCTTTAAGGTCCCTTCCAACCCTGACAATTCTTTCATTCTATGGTTATGGCTTTATTTTTTTAACAGACCCAGTTTCTGAACACAACCTGCTTTGTGCAGATTCCGTACTTTTGCCAAGGCAACGACTTAAAATTGCATCTCGGTCTTATCAGTTATATTCAGGCTCTTGAATGGGAGACGAAGCATCTGCTGAAGATTGTGTTTGCACAACACCTTTGGAGAAACAGGTAGGAAGGAAAGGTGCAAGATGTTAGAAAATAGTATCGGTTTATATCAGTGAGAAAATAAAAGGTGTTTGAATGCAGTCAGCCTAAAGAATTTCACTTCAGCTATAAAAAAAATGAATGGAAGTATGTCACTTTTATATTAATCAGATTATTCAATTAGAAACTGTGCTTAATTTAGTGAGAAGGAAAACTAGGACTATAATCTGGGCACATTTTATATATCTTTATATGCAGATTTACTTTGGTCATAAGTTTCAAGAAGGAGCCATATCAAATGATCTGTTATTTTGGCAAGCATACTAACACGGTCTTCATTTAATAACAACTTTTTCCTACTGAGGTTTTAAAATAAACTTCTGCCTAGAGGCTGTATTCCAAAATATCAGGATTTAAATTTTTTTTTTATTCTTTAATTTTTTTTTAAACCTTCATCCAGAGACAGAATAGAATGTTTCTGGTTATAGTCAGGACATTCCTCCTGAGATGCATTTGCACAATTTGCATTGTTAAGAAAAGTTTTAAATTTCTTCTCAGTTCATGTAATTCTCGCAAGTTTTAACAGCCTTTTACGGGTGGCAGTTACTGCAGCTGCAGTTCAGTCACTCTGGTGCGCCCCACAAAGTCAAGCCTTTGAAATCTGTGTGTGCTTTCTTCTCTGCTGTTATACCTCATGCCAGCCAGTACAGATGACAAGTCATTAAATACAAGGGAGAGAGGTGTTAGCAAAAGAAAAAATAATTTATTAAATACGAGACTTATGTCTGACCTGCTTCCCCCAAACCAATTCTGTCTCCGTGGCAACAGCCACAAGCATGTGCCAAAACATTCGTGATTCCAGTAAAGAAAAATTTAAGTACTTAAAATGTCACTTTTCAAGCAAGCCTCGTATTTTAATCCTCAAACCGGTTTCAAAAGCGCATAGCACGTTTACAGGAAGACAGGGCTTGTGGCTCGTAGAGCTTTGTCAGCTCACGCATGAAGCTTGCTCCCCACGGCAAGCAGGGCATAAGACCAAACACAGACTCCCTAAACTTACAGAATCACAGAATGTTTTGGGTTAGAAGGGACTTAAAGACCACCCAGTTCCACCCCCCTGCCCTGGGCAGGGACACCTCCCACCAGACCAGGTTGCTCCAAGCCCTATCCAGCCTGGCCTTGAACACTTCCAGGTTCCGGCAGCACTTTGGGAGCGGGGACGGGTCTCTCCCACAGTCGAGTTTAGAATAGCTCTGGCTCCACAAATCACGATGTTCTAGGCTACCATGTTATTGCCATGTTCTTTACTTAAAATCATCCAGGGATACCTTCGCAGTTTGCTACAAATATTTTAATAGCTTAGGAGAGGAAAGACTCAAAACTATTCTTACCTTCTATTACTAAATAAAGTGTAATCGTAACATAGATGAGTTTGCCACTCCAGTGTATACTGTCATTGGATTACAGATTACTGCATTGAAAATCATAGCCAAAGTATGTATTTTTATTTTATTTTTTTTTTTTTTAGAAAATGCTCAATGGTCTGTGTCTGTATCATTTAAATTATCATTATTCAACATTTCTGACTTTTATGAAATTAATATGAAGAGTTCTTCACAGATGCAGAAATTCCGATGACCTAACTGATACTCAGAAATCCAAGTACATTTGCCATTTTTGAAACTTCTTAAACACTCTCCCAAAAGCCATTTAATAGTGAGATGATCTTGCATCCCGTGTCCCAGCGCTCCTGGTTAACCTACACCACTCACTGTGTTCAACTGAAAATACAATTGTTTGTTAGCATCTCAGTATTACACCTTTGGGGAAAAACATACTTAGTTTTTTTTTCTTATAGAATTTACTGTCTATATGTATTCGAGTATGTTTCTGTTATCTGTTCACAGGATAAGAGTCTGGTAGCCATCTGAACACCAGCATAACATTATTCCAGGTTATGAAGGCGTCCATCATACTGCGATCAGCACGCTCCAGCTGCTGGAGGACAGGGAAAAAGCAGTCCTACTTGCAGGTCCGCAACACTGATTATTACACTGGTAATGCTTCTCCAATTCTGTTTCTCATCCTTCTCCAGCAATAGATGGTATGTTATTATTAAACACTTACAAGGCAAAATTTCTAAGTAGGCAATAACGTAGGTACATAGTGGGCTGCAACTCTGATGTGGTTTTGATATTATCTTGGTTTTATTTTTATTTGAGAAATGATGGATACTTTTTCCTTTTAAATGGATACTGAGGACTTAAACTTTAATATCTGATGAGGTCAAAAGGAGCCTCGGAATAATGCTGTGTCTGCCCAGCAGCAGCTGACAGACTATGGATCATGCAGCCCCCCTGTTTGTCCCTGCACTGGAGAGCAGGATCGATGATCCCCAGGAGGGATCCCAATGATCCTTCCCTGTCTTGGGCACTGGGCTATTTCAGTGGCTCCAATAAACTGTTCCTCAGACAACAATTAAAGGCATTCTTCAAGGCCTGAACAGCACATAGTCCAGAGAGGACAAAGTCAAAAATAGTCAAGGAACACGAAAGCAGAACTAAGGAAATAACAGTACCAGATAACCAACACGCAAACAGCAGAAAATTGGGGTTTGTTGTTGTTTACCACAGGTTCCCTTTACTCTAGACTTTTAATGTCCTTTTATATTCATTTCCACCACTCAGACTAATAATCCTTTCATTGTTAACCTCAAACAGCAAGAAAGCAGTATCTCCTTACAAGCCCACAAGGGACACATAGCTTCTGTGGCACAAGTAAGAACGCTGGGGCAACTGTGGGCAAATGAATTAATTGCAAAACCTCTCTCCAACTCCCTCCCCTTTACATTAAAAAAAAAAAAATTAATGAAATAAACCAATACTGTTCCTCTACAGCCAGCAAACACAGCTACTGTGGTAACCTCACACAGTACCTGGCTGGGCTGCTGTCTCCCAGATGATCCTTGCTGTATTCCTCACTGAAACGTTACAGTTACAAGTAAATTGCAGTCTTTTCCCCAAAAGTGTGAAACAAATTTACGCACCTAAAGCTTGTCAGATTTTTATATTCGTACTGCGTATTATATAGCACCCCGTTTGCTTCCCACAAAAATCTCTGCCTCAACTGAGACCATGCAGGGGCAAAATGAAGTTTGGGGTGGTATCTATAAGCCTACCATTTCCTAGCCTGACTGGTGACCTAAATAAAACTTTCAGTATTAGGTTTTTCCAAGATGTAATTTATACTACGGCTGTCAGGAGTTAAGATAGCAGTTGCCATGGAGCTTTAATCTTTTTTTAGGCTTTAGTCAAAGGAAGCTGGAAATCTGTATGCTGGGTAGAACCCTGCTCAACAGAATTTTATTTAAATTGGGACAGGATTTTATCCTAATTTCTCTGCTGAAAGTTATTCTCAAAGGTTCTAGAATTCTTGTTATTTCATTCTGTTTTTCAGCAGGAGATGAAAGTTTCCTTTTAGGCTTCTTAAAGCACACCACATTCAACGACAGAAGCACCCGAGTTGCTTCCCCCTCGCTCCTCCAACTACAAACTGTAACTTTCTACTACTCTTAATGTGCGCAGCTAATCACTGTAGTGCAATTCATTCACCTCTCACCACTTTCAGTGGAGGTACTCCCTAAGTACGCAGAAGCAAAACTTTGGGGAGGATTTTATTTCCTGTGTGCCCACTAAGGGCTAATCCCTACGCTGGAAAAGACGACCTTTGGAACAGGAGAAGTAATTACAGTTGGAATCTGTGGGTATGCTACTTAGAACTTCCCTGATGTATATTTAAGGAAAAAAGAAGCGTGCAATCCGTGAAGTGCATCTCCGAGAAGTACGAAATTGGCCGTGCTATAGTCAGTACTGTTCTGCTAGAACACGACTGCAGCAGAACAGAGATGCGGTCCAGTGTAATACCCGCAGTTAACGCATTGCTGACTTAAGACTGAATTCGCCCAGCCTAGTAAACCAAAAGAATGCAGAAATAGGTGGGGAAAAAAAGGCAGAATTTGTCAAAATAAGCTTTTAGAACTCTTACCCTAGCCCAACCAAAAATTAGAAAGGATTCAGGTGCAACATGAGCTTGAACTGTAGAAGATACTTGGATTCAAAGGCGAATGACAGCTTCATTTAATGAAAAATTTGCCAGAATTTTCACTAAATAGAAGTGTTTACTCTCCAGCCGTAGTGGAAATCCATAATCCCCAAGCTGTTCCAAAGACTGCAGGATAATTGGAGAATTGGCACAAAAGAGAGGATTTCAAGCTTTTTCAACTCTTTCATGGCATGTATTATAGAAGAGGCATGATAATAGTAAAAAATAAACATCTTTTTCCTTTCAGGGTATGTAAGTCTGTGGGACTTGAGCATTTGCACAGTAACATCTGGTTTTACCACTGAGAGCAAAATGTCTTACCTAACTAGCACTGGACAGGAAAACAATTCATGTGGGTTTGAGCGACAGCCCTGCTCATCATCTTGAGAGGATACGACGCAAAACCAACTGTCCATTCCACTGAAAAAAAGAAGACTTATTTGGAGAAGTATCCCCTAGCAGCCAGGAAGAACCTGAAGAAAACTAGACTGTCCAATGATTAAAGACACAAGGAGCATCTCAGATCTCTTAGAGAGAGCTAGTCATAGAATGGTTTGGGTTGGAAGGGACCTTAGAGATCATCTAGTTCCAGCCTCCCTGCCACTGGGGGGGTGGTTGCTGTTGTTTACCACAGGTACACACCTCCCACTAGAATACGTAATTGTTCACTGTACCCAAGAAAAGCTATGCACTGTGAATAAGATTCAGAAAGCCATAATGGTCAAGGAAACTGCTTGAAGTAGCTCAAAAGAACTTTTGAGAGGCGAGGTGAATAAGGTAAGAAGTGCCTATCTTCAGGAACAGATGCTTTACTCTGAATTGCAGGGAGATACACATCTGCGTTCAAGGTTTTCAACCTTTCTCGAGTCAGGCTCCTATAGGAAACTCTCACAAAACAGCAAGCACCACTATTCATAGAATGGTTTGGGTTGGAAGGGACCTTAAAGAACATCTAGTCCAACTCCCTGCCCTGGCCAGGGACACCTCCCACCAGCCCAGGTTGCTCCAAGCCTCGTCCAGCCTGGCCTTGAACCCCTCCAGGGATGGGGCAGCCACAGCTTCTCTGGGCAACCTGGGCCAGGGGCTCACCACACTCACAGCAAAGAATTTCCTCCTGATATTTCATCTAAATCTCCCCTCTTTCAGTTTAAAACCATTCCCCCTCATCCTGTGGCTCCACTCCCTGATCCAGAGTCCCTCTCCAGCTTCCCTGGAGCCCCTTTAAGGACTGGAAGGGGCTCTAAGGTCTCCTTGGAGCCTTCTCTTCTCCAGGCTGAGAACCCAACCTCACGTGACTGGCCGAGTGCAGACCTTCCCAACACACATCTCGGTTAATTTGCCTGGTCTGCGGGATTCCACAGGTCAAACCATACTTGGCCTGGCTCAGGCCTCCTCCGCAGAGACGCACCGGGGCTGCTAGTCCTGACTGACGAAGATACGCTACTGCTAAGCTATGGCATAAGCAAGTTGCTTTTTCTTTGCCCATGATACATCCCTCTGCTGAGACTCGCCGAGCAGACAGGCTGCCTTTCGGGACTAATACATCTGTCACTGGAGTTTAAAGCAAGCTTCAGCAAGCAATACCTACCAAGACAGTATTAGCTTTGAAATATGCAATAGAAATTCAGACATATTACCTGATGTGAAAAAGTATCTTCACGATTTACAGGGGCTTTCATCATTGCTCTGTTAGACTCAAGTATGCACGAAAAAAAAAAATTAGATTGCAGCATTTAAAGCAAGTTGGGCTTTTACATGAAACCTGTGGTATTTTTTCAGTCTGAGGTGTCAATGTTAAAGACTTGCAAAGCTGCTGGAGATGAGACCTCTTAATAACAGCAATATGTATGCAGATATGAGGGAGAAAGGACTTTAAGCCCTTAACTTGCTGGTGTGGCGATCGCTGCAGCTCTGTCCCAGGAGACTGCCTGGGTTTCAGGGGAGACCGAAGAGGGTGCAGTTCAGCCCAGCTGAGTCTAACGAATAAAACCCCAGATTAAGACTCAGAGAATCAGCTCTGTTGCAGTCAGAAACGGTACAAGCCACAGAAGCGCCAAACTTTTCATTTTTAACTATGAATTCAGACAAACTGTAGTAGTTTCCTTCAAGCTGAAGTTAGAGGCTTTTAAAGGAAGAAACCTTCAAAGTTAGGAAACGCCATCTTCTTTACAAAGTCCCACTTCAGCTCTAAAAGAACATCCAAAATGGAAAATCCTTAGGTAAATTCAGGGAAGAATGGGGCATTTGACATACCACCCTTCTGTACCAGTTTCAGGACTTGTCAGTACCACGTTACCATGTCTGGATGTGTAGATTAGTTAATGCTTGGCAGGGAAATACAGTTAAAACCTGTTTAAATCCGGAGGTATTATCATTGTGCTTTTTAGCAGTCAATGGCTATGAACATACAACAGCATGCAGAAGACTACACTTAAAAGAATTTGTACCTATCATGGCTGGTAATTAACTGTATTTGGATTCAGGCAGATTACACAACAGAATGAAGTAATACTAGAGGAACTGTATCACCTGGAGGAAACCTGTATTAACCTCGTCTTCTATTCCAGACCTGCCACAATTCCAGAGTCCCAAAAAAATGCAGCAGCTGATGGAGATTGCAAGATGGCCTTATAATATAGACATCAATCATTATTAAATTGCTCATTTTGCTTTCGAAACAGTAAGCTTTCTATTAGGTGTATATTTTGTTTTGCTTTAAACTTTGATTGAGTGATGATTTTGTCAAAATTAATCAAACTGGTCCATGGGACAATGATCCAGAAACACTCTTGCTCCGACACCATTCCTTTTAGTTTATGGGGACCTTTTGCTGCTGCTGAACATGCATGACTTCAAAACTGAAAGGCAAAAAGCAAGAACTTAGAAGTGCACCACATTTTCGTAAGCTTCAAGAAAACAAAACGTAACCTACGCTGAATTAGGATGTAGCATTAATTTTCACAAAAAGGAAGCAGTTTCCTCTGTAGTTACACGCACTTCTAAAACTTCCAAAGTGTTTGTTGCCCAAATATATTTTTTTTTTTTTTTGCAAGAGGCTAGACTTACTTCATAACAGTCAATACATATCTTGAAGATGAACTGGTTTAAGCGTTTGTGTTCCATTTTCACTTCACTAGTGAGGTTCAGCTCTTTAAAAAAAAAAAAGGAACTCAACATAAAGAAGCAACATTAGAGTTCTCTACTTACCTTTCCAATTTCATACCAGCATCTTATGTGTGTCTCCAGCAATTACCATTGATCTTCTACGAAAACAGATGCAAAACCACAAAATCTGGGTTTGGTTAAAAAAGGTGGTCAATTGTGAAGTACCAGATAAGATCAGATCTTCTCTCATGTACATTTTAACAACAAAGTAGCCAGAGTATTTAGAAGAGGTAATTTCAGATGCACACATGTATATTTGAGGCATGCTGCTAATCTGCTTATGAACTGAATTAATTCTGCATTTGAGCAATTTCATGTATTAGGCAAGCACGTGCCGTTTCCCCAGCAATATCCTCACTGGAAACCTGGAGAATTCATATTCCCTACTAGACGGGCCATTAGCATAAAAGAAGGCATCCCTGCATTAGAGATATTTATCCAGACCGCTTTCAGAATCTAGAATTTTCATTCCGTAACACCACAACGTACACTTCCTACTTTAGCAATTATTCCAGATGAACAATTATATAAGGCTCCCAGCTTTCTCCTCTGCCTTGGGAAAAAAAGTATTCTCGATTTAGCCAGTAGAAATTAAAGCAAAACTTTTTGAGATAAATTAGTAATGTCACTAGTTACAATTTCCCTTGTACTTTGTTCTGCAACGTCAGTGTTTACTTAAGTGATGTTTGTTTTTTAATACTAGGGAGCATCGCCATTTTAGGTAGATGTTAGATGTTCCTATAATCCCCAGCCCAAGGCTTCCAAACCAGTCTTCCCAAGAAGGAAATTTAAGAATAATTATGCTGTAACAAATAGAAAAAGAAGTAAAATGCACCGAGGTGGACTTACAACGCTTTCCTCCAACAGCTGGCCCATTCTCCATCAGTAGCCATGATCCAGCCCCCTCAAGAAGCCTATTTTTGCAACCTCCGATTAGCCACTAGGCCTGGAAAGCAAGATACGGCCTTGGGATAAAGCTTACCTTCTCTCCTGCCCTGCTGATGGTCAGAGCCCTTATAGTAGTGTCCTGCAAGAGCTGTTTGCTCACTGTGGTGCAGGTCTCCCCAGTGGAGCTAGTCCACTTAATAAACCTACAGTTTTAGAGCAAAAATTCAAAACACTGGCTTTACGCTCCCCTGCCGTATGTTAACTAGCGTTACTTGCAAATGCGAAATCCTGTTAAGGAATCAGATCATAACTGTGGAAACAGGCTCGGTATTTTACATAGCTTATAATATTTAGAGTCCTGCACGTTGATTCATACCATCTGTCCCGACAGCACTGAGGCTTTCCTTATGCCAAGCACAGTGCATCCAGCCCCCAGCCCCGGCCATCACAGCCCTCCCCTGGAGATGCAGGAGGGAGTTTTGATGGCATTCATCCATCATGGCTTGCTTTTGCTCATCTGCCTTCTCAGCACAACTGCATCTCCACCAGGCTTTGCCAGAGACGGTGTCACTTTTCCCTCTGTGCTATCAAGGGAGACCTTAGCAACAAAGAGCAGAGACCTATGGGGACCTTCAGAGCTCTTGCAGCCCACCTAGAGATAACCCCCACCCCCGCAGAACTGCTCTGCCTGCCTTGTCAACCACACCAGGGCACAGGCGGCCTCAAGGAAGAGCAGGAACCCCAGGTGCAAGCTTTGGTACACCACTCACTCCTCCTCAATTAGCACCTCCCATTGCAAAGGGGCAGAAACAGCTGTTTTCTATCTTTTTTTCCCGCCTCCTCTAAGGTGTGAGGGGGAGGAAGTTCATTTTTACCTACCACCCAAGGAGTGTTTAGACACTACCAGCATACTTCAGGACAACACTGTTACTTACCCTGTCAGAAGCCTGCTGGGATTTGTCTGCTGGCTCTGTGCCCGTCGTGCTTATGTTTTGTTTTTTTTATTAGCTATCAAAAACTTGTATTGAAAGCTTTTGCCTTCGGGCTTTTTAGATAGTTGCCGAAGTCCAAGAACTGTGGTGCCATGCCTAAACCCAGGTGTGGCCACACATGTACCCAAATGCCACTTAAGGAAAAGCAAAGTTTGTATCCTAGAGAATACCAGTCATGTTTCAGCTCTCTAGAGATCTATTAGGATGAAGAGTTCATCACATTTGCAATTTCTGCTCCCTGAGATGTCAATACCCCCTCCTCTCAAGGGATCCTTATACCGTTTCAAGGCTTATATAGGCAGCGACAAAACATAAACAATCAAGGAAATAGGTTCAGCATTAGAGAGACCATCTTAAACAATAAAGACTACATCAAGATGTTTGACAGGATCCCAACAAAACCCACTAAGAATATCCGGAACTGCTTTATACACCATAATTCTATCATATCCAAAAACTGACTCCCAAGTGTAAAGTCACAGAGACAAGAGTTTAATATTGACAAAAAAAAAAGCTTAAGTTAGTGGTATTTTCTTCCTTGAAATAACATACTGGTCATATGAAAGTCACTGAAGAGGTCTGCTTTTAGGTCGGAAGACTTTTACAGTTACAGCTGAATTCAAAAACCCTAATTCCAAATGTGTGATGTTAACACACAAAAAAAATGAAAACTTAAGACCTGGGATAAAGAACAAATTCAGTTGTTAAGATTCTAGCAGTTACATGAGGCCTTTCAATGCCTTTCCCATAACATGACAAGTTCTTCAGTATCTTTCCCACCATCATTATTTCAAGATTCACAAGGTTTTTTAAAATACTAATGGGGTTAAATTGAAACCAAGCGCCATATGCTTGTAATGTCTTCTGTGAAGGTCTGAAGCCACCCTGTTTCAACTATTTGGTTATTCAGTGCAGAAAGTTAAAGATCACAGAAGGTGTAACAGCTTTTAATACTCCATTAATATTATAGATTAAAAATTATTGCATAGTCTTATGCATTTCCTAAAACAGCGTTCTCTGGAAATTAAACATTTTAATATAAAAGGAGCAACTCTTTAAAACATGAATTGCTTTCACTACCTCGATCTTCTATCCTTTTTTGATTTGTCAGTACATTTGTCCATCGTTTTCTCATTGTCTCCTCTGCACTTGGGGCAATACCATTTCCCCTTTGGTTTGTAGGTGAGTCCAACACACGAGAAGTGGAACCACTCGATAGGACACTGTTCGTTATCACATCCTATCATTTCGCCGTAAGACACTTGGTTGCATAAGCAGTAAGTCGGTTCATTGGGATCAATTGCAAATTCTACAGGTGAAACCTCTCTCTCTTGTTTGGCTTTGGAGCGTTTTTTCTTCTTGGAAGATTTAGATCTTTTTTCTTTAGGTGGCTGATCGTCGCAGTCATCGATACCATTCGCTATATGGCACAGATCACGGCTTTCGCTGGTTCGCTGGCGACGAGGTCTACGTGAAGATCTCTCTGGCTGGCAGGACTCCATCTTCGCCTTTTCTAGAGGCTTTTCATTCTCAGACAGATCTTGAAAACACTGAGAGTGTGTTTCCATTTGCCGGGCTCTATTCTCTACCAGTTCTAGCATCTGAGTAACTATTTGAATTTTTTCATCTCCAAGTTCTTGGCTGTTGATTAATGCACGCTGAAGGTGCTGCTGCAAGCGTTTCTTCTGAATGGGATCGTTTTCTGCCTTGTATTTTTCATAGACATCATCTATTTCTTTTAACGCTTCTATAAAATAAAGGTAATAGGAATAATTACACAAGATGAAACACGCTCAAGAAAATACAGAAGTCTATTTCTAACTGATGAGAAATAGTACAAATTTTAATAATAGTATACCCTAGTGGGCTAGATCGGGTATTTAATTCAAGTTGCATGTGGTCATCAAATCAAGTGTTTAAGATCACAATCTGCTGCAAGAAAAAATTCTCAAGGTCTAAGAAAAAGCAAGCTTGTTTTAGCCATTGGAAAAAGAAAGGTTAACCCAAAAAAAGGGGACCAGACCTGCTGGAGCGTGGATAGTCCAGATCCTGCCTCTGTCTGCCAAAGCAGGAATCTCTGTTGAGAGTCCTTACCACAGTAGTTACAAAGCCCTGGCCTACAAACCCAAGCAATAGCTTATCATATCACAGGAAGGAACTTTGAATTCATTATACGTCATGATACATAACACTCCAGAATTAGGGTACTCAAGTCCTCTGCCTTCCCCTTCTTATTCATCTAAAGGTTTGGCATTACGCTTTCAAGTACACATAGTTATAGGAGGACTATGACAACTGAAGTTACACCATAGCAAATTTACAACCAGGATTTAAATCCACTTAAAGCACTGAAAATGCTTTTTCTATGACCGAGACAAATTACGGCAAGTTGCATTTCAAATTGAGGATGAACTTTTCAGAACAGGTGACCTACTGTTTAGTGCATCCCAGGGTATTTTTAAGCTACTCATCATGAGTGGCTCACACTTTGACTTCTAAGCTTTTTTTTCTTCTTGCAAGTCATGCAAAATAACTGGATGAGTTGCTGTGAATCTTTCATAAAATTTACTTCTTCGAAGCAAGTTTAATGAACCCAAATATGAGATTAACAAATGCCTTATAAGTCAGTCTTAGTCTCTACTCTGTTGTTCTATATCGCTGGATTTGAAAACAATATTTTCCTGACCAAAAGTCACACTAGATCTATACATAAAAGACAGAAATTGTTAACGTGGAAGGAAATAGGTAAGTAGAACTGACAGTGAAACCTGATGCACAATGTCAGATACAGCACTCGCTCCTTCAGAAACAATTTAGGTATTTTATTTGAACAGGCAAGGTAATTTATGAATGGTACTAAACTATTTACTTCTAAAGCAAGAAGATATGCAGTACAATCTATCTCTAGTTCCTAAAGACCTGCGTTTCACAAACTGCCTTTCGTTTTTAAAGAATTTGTCTGCATTGTACAGTTGTGAAATGATCCGAGCTTGCGCTAAATGGAAACCACAGATATTATCTCAACATTGTTCACAGTGATTTTTTTTTCCTGCTGACATCTTGAAACAGTAGCTGAAGCGTGAACGGCTACTTTTTACTATAGATTCCGAAACCTGTATGACAACAAGAGCCAACAGCATTTTTTTCTGTTCCTGATTTTCACTAGGGGAAGACAAAAAAAATCACTACTCTGCCTGTCCAATAACTCAGTCTATTCTTTCTCAATAACCGCTACCATTAAAAACACAAGCTTTATTTCCCTGCATCTTCAGCTGCGTCTCTTGCCTGTTGCCCTGATGGGGGAGATAAAAATAATTAACTTACTCTCTGCTCCTGAAAAGCGTGGAGTAAGGTACATTGTAGGCTATTGAACCAAAAAGGCATAACCAGAGTACAATATTCTGCAGCCACATTATCTCCCACACAGCCTTTTTTTATGGAGCGGGGTAAAGCGTGTGTAGTGACAGATTTTCCATATTGAGAATGCCCTGCCCAGAAGAACCCACAAGCAGTAGCTGTTCGCTTTTTCACACTGTGACAGAGAAAAACCTTCACCCGATGTTATTATTCCCTATGTGCTGCCCATGAAGATACACTAAAGACTTTAAAATGGATCGCCATCCATTAAAAAGAGGAAAGAACTTTTGGACTGAGAGAGATGCAAGTTCACCAAACTCCTTGCTTGTCCCTAAGATTAGAGAAGGCATCAATACGCCCAACTAAACAGCTCTGAAACTCCTGTTAAAAAAAAAAAACGCGACAAAAAACCCCAACACAACACAAACCAGGGCCAAGTGTTCATTACAGATAATCTGATTAAGTTTGGTGGAGCTAATAAAAGCTAAAAGGATTTCAGTTTTCCAAGCACAGGAGTGGCTTTGTCCCTCCTGCGTGAACTATCACTACCTTTCAAATGAGCTGAAGTTATATAGCACTGCTTTTACATCTTCAGACTTGGACCTAAAAATATTTCTATCCAATTTTCAGAGTTAGGGCATTTTTTTTTTTTTTTTTTAAACAGTTGAAGGCTTTGGTAAAACTAGCAACAAACTTCTGCAGGCCAGCCTTCACCAAGAATTCAAAACGCTGCAGACAAGTCTAAAGGTAGACTTTAAAAACACAGAAAACTCACAAAAGCCTGTTCTTATGTATCTTCCAGGGCGATTAGAAAGAGAATTGAAAGAATCTCGTTTACAATAGCTGTGTTCTGGGGTGGCCCGTTTAACGTCTGAAAGGCCTTAACGGTCCCCTCTGACCCGTGCTAGAGAAAGCCCCCCAGGCAGGAGGGGGACACAAGGGAGACGGGGATCCAGGTCCCACTCCACGGGACCAAACCCCGCTCGGCGCCTGCTGCACAGCTGCAGCAAGAACCACTGAATGGTTTGGGCTGGAAGGGACCTTTAAGGGCCATTAGTCCCACCCCCCTGCCCTGGGCAGGGACACCTCCCACCAGCCCAGGTTGCTCCAAGCCCCGTCCAGCCTGGCCTTGAACCCCTCCAGGGATGGGGCAGCCACAGCTTCTCTGGGCAACCTGGGCCAGGGGCTCACCACCCTCACAGCAAAGAATTTCTCCCTAATATTTAATTAAGTCTGTCCTCTTTCAGTTTAAAACTGTTACCCCTCGTCTTATTGCTCCCCTCCCTGATCCGGAGTCCCTCCCCAGCTTTCCTGGAGCCCCTTTAGGGACTGGAAGAGGCTCTAAGGTCTCCCCGGAGCCTTCTCTTCTCCAGGCTGAACCCCCCCAGCTCTCCCAGGCTGTCCTCACAGCAGGGGGGGCTCCAGCCCCTCTGAACGCCCCTCAGGAACGTAAACCTTACGATTAGGCGGCGAGGCAGTAACTAAAAGACACCGCAGCTGCGTAGCGCGGGGCGGGGCGCACTGAATTGCCATTTAACCCTCATTTCGGAAGAAGCCGCGTCTTCGGCTGAAGTTCCGGGCAACTTCCCGCTCCGCGGACCCTCTCCACGGCCACGCTGCGAGCGCTCCA
>VYZM01010189.1:105592-142752 GCA_013398915.1 Dromas ardeola
CCCGCCGCCCCCCCCCCCCCCGGGGGTGGTCCCGCACTCACCGGCAGCCCAGGAAGACGTGGTTGGCCCACACCATGGAGAGGGAGACCAGGCGCTGGAGCTGGGGGCTGCCCGCCGCCGGCCTCTCCCCGACGTTGCGCAGCAGGAACTCCCGCCGGTGCCGCCAGTGGTGCTCGGGCTCGCAGGCCCCGCGCAGACCCTCTGCCCACGACACCTCCTCCGCCGTCCGACCCACCAGCTCGGCCTCAACCGCCGCCGCCGCCTTCCCCGCCGCCATGGCCGCTCCCCTCCTCCGCCCCTTCCCACAAGCGGAAGCGACAACGAGGCTCCTTCCGGCGGCGCGCGATGACATCACCACCGGCGCATGCGCGACGCCCCCCCCCGACGGCGCGCGCGGGGCCGGTGGTGATCCCTCAGCCTTTTCCCTCAGGAATTCGAGGACTGGGGGTGGGAGGGGCGGGAAGGGCCACCCGCCGTCCTTCCAGCTTGGGAGACAGCGGGTCTGCTCGCAGAGTGCTTACGGCCCCGCTGAGGTCAGAGCTGGTGTCATCGATGCCTGGTTTTGCCCCTCCCTGGTGTGTGACACAGAGGGCAGAGCCGAGGATGGGGTTGTCACAGCGTTTTGGAGGACTTGTTGGTAAACGAGGGGTTCGAAGTGTGTGGGCGGCTGGCCAGGAAGGGTCCAGGTAATTGCTTTTTGTGTTGCAAAAGTTTACCCCAGAATTGTATTCAGAGCTGGTTGGAGAATTCTGTTTGAAACAGGAATAGGCACACTGAAAATATCCCAAGTTTCGGTTTGCTGACATCACAGGATCATTTAGGTTGGAAAAGACCTTTAAGATCATTGAGTCCAACTGTTAACCTGGCACTACCAAAACTGCCACTAAACCATGTCTCTCAGCACCATGTGTACACGTCTTTTAAATACCTCCAGGGTTGGGCAGCCTTTTCCAATGCTTAATAAGCCTTTCAGTGAGGATTTTTTTCCTAATATCCAATCTAAACCTCCCCTGGCACAATTTGAGGCTGTTTTCTCTTGTCCTATCGCCTGTTCCCTGGGAGAAGAGCCCGACCCCCCCCGGCTACCCCCTCCTTTCAGGGAGTTGCAGAGAGCGAGAAGGTCTCCCCTCAGCCTCCTCTTCTCCAGGCTGAACACCCCCAGCTCCCTCAGCCGCTCCTCACCAGACTTGTGCTCCAGACCCCTCACCAGCTCTGTTGCCCTTCTCTGGACACGCTCCAGCACCTCAAGACGGCATTTGCTGAATGAGTACAACAGAGGAGAGTGCTTTGGATTCCAAAGGGCTGTCCCAGGAGAGTTGTACTGTTTTTTCCCCCTGAATCAGAAGTCAGTCCTTGCTTAAGTTTTCAATTTTTAACACCTACGTGTTGTCATGAAGTAAACTACAAGATAGATCACACTTAAGGAAGGAGTGTTTCTCCTTAAGTGACTTTATTTAGGCCAGGTTAGATGTGGCTTTGAGCAACCCGGTCTAGTGGGAGGTGTCCCTGCCCATGGCAGGGGGGTTGGAACTAGATGAACTTTAAGGTGCTTTCCAACCCAAACCATTCTGATTTTGTGGAAATTGTTGTGTAGTGGTTTAACTCGTAGTACCTGTGGTGCAAAATTAAGTGATTAAGGAAACTAAGCCAGAAAAAAAATAGTCCAACACACTTTTGCTCTGTATCCACTGTTAGAGTGGAAGTGCTTTTCCTTCAGTTTCTTGGTTATCCCACGCAATGTTATCTCATGCATTGGCAAGAATAACTCAGTGACAGAGAGCGGGCAAGCAGTAGTGAGTGGGATGGGACCTGACAAACTTACTATTGTGTTGTACTTGCATGTAGAGGAAGGAAAGGGCAGGAAGTTTGTATACTCTCTGCTGTGGGTGTCTTGGAGCAGTTGGTTTGTTTAGAAACACTGTGAGAAAGTTTAGGAACAGCCCTGTGGTCACCACTGGTGTAGTGTTACCCCTCTGGTTCCAGGCATTAGTTCTGTCGGCCCTGTATGTGGTCATCTGGTCATGTAGCCTGGAATAGATGAACGGCATGATCTGTCGCACTAGGTTGCACATTTCCACCTGGAAATGAGATGGACCTGTCTCCTAGACCTCCGAGTCTGTGATACCACGGTTCTTGACTTCGTGGTCAATGCAAACCCTAGAAGGGAACGGTGAATGGAATCCCTGGCACACATAGGTTTGCGCTTGCACTCGAGCCGAGATCGTCCATGCTACCAGCCTGTTGCTTCACACTCGTCAGTGAACCAGTTCTCTTTCTAACGCAGCCAGCTGGGACTTGTCCCAGACTTGAGATCTGCCCCTCAGGGACAGCAGGAATTCAGCCAGACCTGTGCAGCTGTAGCAGGATTACCTGTACTCTTGCAAAGGTAGCAGAGTAGACAGCGCAGCCTTGAATACCCTGTCCTCCTCCGCAACCATCTGAGCTGCCAAGTGAAGTGACTAAGGACTAGTCCATGTTGAGCTGGTTATATACCAGTTAAGAGTAGAAGCTGGAGAGGATTAGAATCCAGTGGGTGATAGGGGCAATTCCGTACACTCAGAGGGATCCCCAGAAGTCATATTCCAAAGTTGCTGAGTGAATGACCGCTCCTGATGCCAAACATCAGTGGTAGGGCTCCACATCTCAAGAGTTTTGTGTCTGCTCTTGGTCACCCCACATGTATATGATTATATGGACTCATCTGCGATTCCTGGACTCTGCCAAAAGCATCGTTCTAGGGCGTGTTGGAGACTCAGCACAGCTACAAAGCTTAATACATTCTCTAGTCTTAGAGTGGCTCAAGGACTGATTAGAACAACTTTTTCTTGCCCAATTTTGGAGGACAAATGAAATGAAAGCCTCTTTGCCCATTGACCATACATGTGAACACAAACATAGGTGACAGCTGGAGAAAAGTCAGACGAGCCCTGCATGCTTCTGGAATGGCTCACAACAGTTTTTGGCTGTAATGAGCAACTTCCATGGTCTTGTACCTTTCTGGCACGTTATGTTGTTTATTTTGGGTTAATTTTCTTTAATGTTCATTCTGCATCAACGTAGCCTTGTTATTGGTACAAAGATGACTTAAACCAAAATCGAGCCTTTTGTCTTCCCTACCTGTTTTTTTCCAGACATATTCTTTCTACTTTATTATTGTGTGCTTGAATCATACTGGAAACAGGCGAGATCCCAGCCCTGGTGCATGGGATGTCACACATGAGCGCGCACAAATATAGGGGTATACCCGCAATGCTCTCTGAGTGCTAGAGACATACTGTGCCCCGGGTTGATTAAACAAGTGCGTGTAGTAGAAAAGAGAGGAATACACTGCTGTTAATTTTAAAAAAGGAAACAAGTAACATTTTCATTCTCACCAGGAAAGGCAATTTTGAAGTTAAACACCTCATTGATGGTGCTAATACTGTGCATTTAATTTTCAACATTGGAAGAAAAGAGGTGGTTTTGTTCCCGCTAGGGAAGGAGCTTGTAAATACCACACGGATAGTAGTGTTGTTAGAGTCATCTGGGGCTTGATAGTAGTGTCTTTTCGCAAGATATAACTAAAATCTCAAGGTGAATCATACCAATGTCTATTATCACGGTATTGCACCTGCACTTCCTGTATAATAAAGAAAGTTTATTTCTGCCTTTGTAAACCAGCGAATTATTATTTCTTCAAAGTCAAGTCCCGGTGAAACACAGGGCAGTAGCCCCATTGAGTTCAATTATGTTCTGTGCAGTTAAGGTTAATATATAGCGACACTCCTTATTCAGCTTAATATGAGAAGCGTGCCCTTAACATCATAGCAATGCAAAGATAAAGCTCGGAGTTATTGCCACAGGAAGGCGATAACAGTGGCATCTTACTGGCCTGGCACAATAAATCCTCTGAGCACCATCTGTAGGTTGGTCCCTGCCATAAGTAGTAAGTACACACTTGAGAGCCCTGGCTTAAGTTCATTAGAAATGTGTCTTGAAGAAGGATGGGGAAGGGACGTTTTGCTGTTTCCTGAGATAACGTATGTGTTCTGCTGGAGCGAACCGTTGAAGGTCTCCTAGCCAGGCAAGGGACAGCGCTTCCAGGGAGACATGTCTGCACGTGCCAAGGTAGCCAGTCGTTACTGTTTAGTAAACGAATCCTTGGAATAAAAGAAAATACTTGCTAAAAGAGCATTAGTGACTATGTAGGCTCGTCAATGGTAGGGAAGTTAGAGTGAATCTGTGTTTTTATTTCACCACAGTTACGCAACTGCTATGCTACTGTAAACAGCTCTGGATTACAGAATCATCTATTCTTCTGAGATTTCTCAACTGAGGAAAATGGATTGTGTAATTGCAGTGGATAAAACTAAAGGTAAAAATGAAGAGCTTAATTGATAATAATTTTCCTTTACACATATGTGTTCTTATTACTAGCTTAAATACTATTTTGCATTTAGTAATCGGTTATACTTGAAATATATAACAATGCCTACAATAGGGTTGTCAGTTGTTTTCCTGATTGTTTGTTAAGCTTTAACTACAGCTAAAGGTAGCATACCACTTGCTAAATTTTGCTTGCTAAACTATGCTTTAGGTAGCATACCACTTGCTAAATGTCCATAAATTGGCATGGAATTTTCCATGCTGAGGATGGAAGTTTAGGATGACTTTACATCTACCAAACATGATCTAAGAACAAAGGCAGGAAAAAAAGGACTTTGACTAGGATAAAATATTGTGGAGATCTTATCTTTGAAGTGCTTACATGCCTTTATGCTCTAGAGCAGACTTGGAATTTGTCATGAAAAACTGAATTGGGGGTATGGGGGTGTGGTGTCTGATCTTCTGACTACACTTTGCATAATTTATAAGCCTTTGAAGAAATGAATTTTCCACATTCCTGACTTAGCAAGTGCCCCCACCATCCTTCCTACTGCTGCAGTCAAGTCTACCCCACTTGGAGCTGCAGCGCCAAAAAGAGTTCTCTCGTTGCCACTATGGACTGGGGTGGGTCTCTGGACTGGGAGTGCTCCCAAAAAGCTGCTGTTTTGTCATCTTCACAGGTGCTTGAGCGCGTCTGATAGGAATGGTGGGGGGACAAGTACCTGACTAAGGGGAGAGAAACAGTAAGTATGGAGGCAGGGGATATGGTGAGACTGAAACTACTAGGGGGCGGAAAAGCTTAACATGAGGGTAACAGGGATAGGATGCTGGGATTAGGTGAGGAAGGAAATTAAATTCTGAAGGAGGAATGAAGGAGAACAAGTTCAAGGCAAGGGGACAAGTACACATAGATGAGGAATCGGAGGGGGGCTGTATGCCAGGAGCCTAGGACTGAGAAATGAGAGAGGACAGATGTGGAAGCCAGTGAGGAAACCAGAAGAATGAGAGCACGTCAGTAGAGCAGACAAAATCAAACAGATTCAAGTCTTGACTCTGAGGAAAGGGACAAGCTGTGATGGGAAGGGGAGCATTGACAGAGGCACCGCTGGGATTTGAACAGAGGCTTAGAGAAAGGAAAGCTAAAACTCAGAGGGCACAGAGACATTAGCATTTCAATGTTTTTTTCCACTGCAGTAGACATCTGCTAGGGTAAGTAAGACCAAAAAAATAGTCTGCTGTTCTAATTTAGTATAAGATATTTTCTTGTCTTTTCTGTGTGCTATAAAGGAACAAAAGAGGTAAAAATCCATTTGTTTGCAGAAATCCATCCTGCAAGCCACCTTTAAAGAGTTTTTACGTAGGAAGCCTTCGGCCTTTGGGAGACAGCTCTACCCTAGAGTTGGAAAAAGCAAGAAAACAGCCTTAGGAATCTTAATGCAAATATTGGCATGTGTTCATTGTAAGTCAAGAGGATTCAGGAAAAGCACTAAAAGGGCAGGGAGGTCTTATCTGAAAAAAGAATCTATTATGAGGCTATAACATACTAAGCTTTTATTTGTGTGTGCGCATATATATGTATACATACACATACATGTCTACATACACACGCATATGTAATACAATATATATATGTGTGAATATCTGTTAAAAATCCCTGTATTACTGAGAGTGTAAGCACTTATAAATCTAGATGCCCCTGCTCCTTCAGTTAAACTACTCATGCCTTGGAGGAGAAGAAAAATTACACCTAATATTTTATTGGCTTGGGTTGCGGATAGGTGCATTACACAAATGGATGCTATTAAATCTTTATACCATGCCGTACCAGTATGAATTTTGTATGTGCTACATATTTTGCAGACACAAATAACTATTTTAGAAATGATATAAGGAGCTTTCCTGAGACTCCAGGCAACAATGTCAGATCTAATTTGAATTATTGCTATTGAAAATCATGGTTCTGTTTTTCATTATTTTTACACCAATATCCCTGACAACCTGCAATTTACCTGGTATGAACAGCGCCTCCTGAAAATACAGAGCTGTTTTGTGGGCTGTGGTATTTTTATATTTCCTCCTTGTGCAAAGGCCTGATATTTCACATTAATTCCACTGGATGGCACTGAAGGAGTCAAGATTGCATGGAAATACCTCTGGAAGTTGAATTTAACTCCAAAAAGTGAGAGTGGCTTACTTTTTCATTCCATTACTGAAACAGACAAATGTGGACTCATTTTCCAATTCTGATGTAACAATTTGTCATCAAAACCAGCTCTTAAACACTCCTAGCTGTAGTTCTAGGTTTTGACAGTAGCAAAATTACAGTGGAGGCAGAGTCAAGGCTTCTGAATCTGAATACCCCGTCTCCCCTCAAAAAGGTAAAGATGCAGCTAAAGATGCTAAAAGATGCGGCTTTGGTCCATTCTGGGTTCTTATGTGAAGGTTTGCAAAAACATCTGAAGAATTTTTGGTCCCTGTCCTCCATGGCAATGCCGTCAATACTGGCCACTTCTACCATTATGGGCAAGCACAAGTATGTCAGCTTTTAAGCTCATGTGAAAAAACAACATAGGAATTCATTCAGAATTAAAAGCTTCCACCTGTTGAGGAAATGTATAGTGTTTCAGAGAACCTCCTGACTTGAAACTCCATCTGCAGTCCCCACACAAGGACCCCTGTTTTTTCCTGGGTAG
The DNA here is from genome assembly GCA_013398915.1 of Dromas ardeola. NCBI lineage: Eukaryota > Metazoa > Chordata > Aves > Charadriiformes > Dromadidae > Dromas > Dromas ardeola. The sequence goes on from VYZM01010189.1 coordinate 112,651, forward strand.
GGACTTTGTGATCCTGCCTGGAAAGCACACAATTGCTCTCTGTCAATCAGACCTATAACCTGGGAGTCATCTTTGACTCCAGTCTCTTTTTTTGACCTGTTTATCTTGATATATATGAATTTTGTTTCCTATTCTTCTCTAAAGTCTCCTCTTATCTCTCTCCACATCACAGATATGCTTTTTTAGGCTTTTGTTATCTCTCATCCTGCTTATGACAGCTTTTTTTTCCTACGCCTGACCTGACCTGTCAAAAAGGTCCCTTGAAACACTATTCTTGCACTTATCTCCCGGCCTATTTCTGTGTCTCCTTTTTGTACTTACCTCTTTAGTTTATCTCCATAGATTTCCCTGTCTCCGCAAGCCCTCTAGCCCTCCGAGAGTACAGTTTGACAATTTTTTTGGCAGCTGTGCTGGCCTAAGACAGTCTCTGCTCCCAGCCATTCGCTCCTGTCTCTTTGATGTGCCCGCTAGTTTTCTGGCACCGTGGTTTTGTTCAGCTGTGTGGTAAACCAGATTAGGAACCTGATTTGGCTGAAGAGCAGCATGGGGGAGGGAGGAGAGGCACCTTTTTCAACCAGCTTATTTCTCCGATCTGGTCTATCGGGCAGCACTTCGGCTGGTGCAACGGAGGGGTTGGTCCTGGGGCATGGGCGAGTGGTGAGAGATGCGGAGCAGCAATGGCTTATGCTGGTTCTTGCAGCGCTGTTGGTAGCTGTTGAGCTGTGACCTGATTTTGATGATAGAGCTAAGCCAAGCTAATAGCTAGCCGCTGCTGAAAGGGTTCTGCTGCACCACCTTCATCATGGGTCGGTTCCTGGTACCTCCCTTGTGCCAGCGCTGGTGCTTATCTCACCCCAGTGTGCCAGGGGTGGGAGCTAACCCAGCACAGAAGCCTTCACTTCTTCTCGTAAGGGTTTTCCTGGCTGTTCTGCCAAGTGCCCATGGAGCCCACCCGCCCAGCAACTCAGCTGCGTTCTCAATTGCACCACAACACTTCACAACTTCGCCTTTTCCTGTCATCTGCTCTCCTCTTCTCTCTCAGCCTGCATATCTACTCCATCTGCTTTTCTCATAGCCGTGTTAATGATGTCCTTTTGGTCACCCTCAACATACGGAATATCCTCCCTGAAGCAATTGCAGCATTCTTCAGATCTCTCAAGATTTCTTTTCCCGTGACACATATGGTAAACTGCCAGCTGATAATGCCCACTTTAGTTGCTTGTAGGAATTTTGGATTTCATTACTACCCTTCATGTGTCCATGTATTAGCTTAAAATAGGCATACTCTATCAGTTTATTTAAGAGGCAAAGAGGGATTAAACTGCCAGAGAACCTTTTTTCAGAAAACAAAAATTCCCAAAGCTGTGCCCTGAAGGAGATGTACTTCCCTAAGGTCATATATAAATACCAGGGGCTGATTTTCTGTTGCTTCACGCCTTGGATCATCATTCATGCTGGTGCAAATGGACATAGCATTGCTACTAAGCAGGTTACACTAACATCTTACAGAATTGTAAATTAGTGCCCCGGGGACAAGATAGCAGAGAGTCAGCGCTTACATGAGCAGCTGAGTATAGAGACTTAGGGATTTCTTTTCACCTAGCTGTTTTCATTGTTTGGGTTCATTTAGACACAGATAGAAGCATATCCTAAACATATTTTATCGTAGTATTTTGGTATGCTAAGCTTTTTTTTTTCCCCCTGTTCCGTTAAATAGAAAATGTATGGAAAAACAGCAGTGGGTGAAGCTTCAGATTGCCTTGGAAGCAATAAAATAAAGGTATCTGTATTTGCTATTTAAAAAAAACCACAAACATGACAGAGGGCAGTTCTACACCCTGCGACAGAGCGCAGGATTTAGCAAAGCATGTATTCACATTGAGTTGCTTGCAGAATGGGAAGCAGCAGCTGTAGACTTGCATACGCATGCTGCTGCACCCAAAGTACTTAACCCTGTTGGTAGGTGGTGCTAATTAGGTTGGACATCGTGCTAATTAGGTTAGATACAACACTGTGGTCATGCAAATACACAGTGCGCGTGACTCTGGCTCAGACCTGGCTGGAGGATTCTGCGGGTAGAGCTGCATCAAGCCATATGTGTGCATCCAGAGAGAGAAATTGTTTGCCCGTGGCCTCTTGTTCATTACCCTGTAGGGTTTAGCTGCAGTAACAGATGCATTTGCCACATACAGGTGTCAGATGTGGCTTCGTGCCAGGGATTACCTCCCTCTTGGTAAAAATAGAAGATGCCCTTTTAGGTGTGTATTTCAGGCTGTGAGTTGTTGCTGTGGAATAATGGACATCCAACGTAGCTGCTGCTTGAAACTCTTCTGTTTTACTTCTTAATTAAGGCAGTGAGTACTGACAGGAGCAGGAAAGATGGGGATGGTAATTTTTTCAGCCAACACAACTTTATAGAAATTGTGAATCTACTGCAAGGTCATGGAGGCAGACAGCAGTACGGCAAAGAGCAAAGCGCAGTCTCCTCCAGTACATTTATCAGGAGACCTACCTTCCCCCTTCAGTGAGACAAAGCAATGTTTCAGGTTAGAGATACGATCGTGACTACAGCATAAATTCTGTGTCTGTGGAACTGGGTGGCAAGAGTATTCCCAAAGCACTGGCTGCAGAATTGCTGTCTTCTCAAATAACTGATTAATATATCCATAAACATAACATTCTTTCACAATAATTTGAAGATTCAGACTGATGTTTGTATGAAGGCCGGTGCTTATTGGCAAGAAAAAGGTAAACTGAAGAAGCAAAACAAAAGCATTATTCAAGAGTGTTCAGAATGACCTATGGGATGGAGGGTAATAGAGCATCCTTCTCCCCTTGTATATTTTTTAAAGGATCTCAAGCAGTCGTTTTGGCAACTTCTCTCTGTTATTTCATTTCCATTTGACAGACAGATGAGATAGAGATTTTATTGGAATGTAGTGAACCATCAATAATTAGCCCATGGCAAGTCAGCGAGGAACTATGCAGCATAATATACTTGGGCATAATGGATTAAGATTTGACACCTGTGAAATTATGAAAATGATGAAAATTAATAGCGTCTTGATATTAGAACGGTTGTTCCTGGTGTTTTGTAAATTGTTTAATGTCACAGGGAGGGATCGGGTTCCCTGAAGACTTGAGCAATCATTGTAAACTTTATAATGTCATCAACCTATTTTTTTTATCCAAGGTATGACAATGATAGTGAGCACGTGATAGCAGGAACATGCATTTTAAAAAATAATATTGCTAAGCGAAAGGCACACACAGAGTAGGTAGTAAAGAAAATGAAGTTGGGTGGTTTTTTCTTTTTTTTTTCAATCCTTTTTGATGCTATCTTCAATTAGGTTTTTTTCCACTGTGTCTGCCAGGAAAATTTATGTATGCACAGCTAGATATCTCTGACTTTTAAAGTCATGGCACTTAGCAAAATGCTTTTAAAAAGAGATACACAAAAGCTAACATTATCCATGAAAATTATGTAAATATTTATATATTTATAGGCAGTATATGTTTGATTTCTGGTTTTTGGTTTTGTGGTGTTTTTTTTTTTTTAATTTAAAAAATCCATCTGCTGATAGCAGATGATAAATATTTAGATCAAATTTGTGCCTGGGATACAAGGGCACTATTTCTTCCAGGAGGGACATTATAAAGGTGGCTCTGCCACCTTCCCTGGTTAGTTGTTCCAGTGTCTAGTTAACCCCATTGCTAAGAAATTGCATCTTATTTCAATCTTGAATTTGTCTAACTCCAGTTTCCAGTCACTAGATCTTGTTATGTTTCTGTCTGCACACAGTGATCGGTCACCACTCTTCTCTGATAGATGTAACAGGTTTCTTAAACCTTATACCCTAGAGATTGTTTTTCAACCTCTGGATCATTTTTGCTGCCCTCTTTCTGAATTTTTTCAAGGGTTTACATATCCCTCTTGAATCACAGGCACTGTTTTTTTTCTGATGCTGTGTGTAGAGCAAGGTCGCATCCTTATAGTTATTTCCTTTTTTCATACAGCCAATAAACAGTTATTATCTATTACAGCTGACATTTGCCAGATACATTGCATGTATCGATAGATGGGCAGATACGGTCCCTAGAACTGTGGAGGTGTGTGTTCATATTACGCTAATGTGTGCTGTGAATTGAAGGAACAATACCAGATCTTCTGTCATATTATGTCCCTTTTTGCTACTTAGCTGATCCATAAATCCTACTAATACATATAAATTGTAATCCCACATTTTCTAAATGAAGAGGGAAAGGCTATGTTGTAAAGAGTGAATTTTGTCCTTCCCATAGGAGAGGTCCTACATTAGGAGGAGAGGCAGATGAACTATTCTATTGCTGTGCTCAGAGTAGAACAAATAAGGGACGAATAAGGGCAAAGAAGCACTGAGAGGGTGCAGTGGCAGTCTTCTGAGAAAGCTCTGAGCCACTGCTTTCCTGGGCAGCAGGAGTGTGGAACTAGCACCCAGTTGGGAGTTTTCCGGAAGAAGAGCTGAAATTTAACAGAGCTGACTGGCTTAAGTCTGAACACATGAAAACCTGGTAAGAGGAACATTAGCATTAATAGCTTGTGCAGGTTTAAAATACACTGATTAGTGTATCACTGATTAGTATAGTTCATTTAGCACATGTACAAAAACTGCTGTGAGTACTGGTGTATGGCTTTTAATTCCTGTAGTAGGGAATTACAAAATCACACAAATGTTTGGGAGGGACGTCTGGAAGTCCTCTAGTCCAGCTCTGTGCTTGAAGCAGGCTATCACCAACACTCGCTCAGGAATGGACCTCCTTGGATCATTTGAAAATGTTATCCACAGCTCCTCCAACTCCTTATCTACTACACCTCTCCACTTTTTCTTGTTCTGCCATCATGCAGGCAGATGAGCTCTAAGATGAGCTCAATCAGGGAACACCCCTGGCTGAAAACAGTGATGCTTTTTTTTTCTCCAGACTTCTTGAGTTTAATTAGATCCTTGATCCTGTCCATCACAAGGCTGCATGACTATGCATGCTGGCACACGAATGGTACAGGAGCAGATACAAGCGTTCAAAGGGAACTGCTTATGCAGCACAGCTTTGCAATGCAACCACACAGCTCTGGCGGTTTGCCAGTGCAAAAAAGTGAGGTTGTTCTACTTCTCCCCCTCCTCCTTGGCCATGCATTTCCACTTTTCTGGTGGCCATGGCAAGCTGAACTAGAGGAAAACAAACTTCACCATAAAAAGTGAGTAGTTATTGAATGGTTTATTGAGTAGCAGCGCCAATTGGGGCTGTCTCGTATGGAACTGCTTCTTTCGGTGGCAGCTAGCCATTTGGTTGGCTTTGCTGCAATGAGAAATTTCATCTCTGGAGTGCAGTTCCATAGCACTTTATCCTTATCTGAGTCAGAGCGACCATGGTCCCTCCTGGTATTTGTGCAGCTGAGCAGCACGTTGGTCCAGGGAGCTTTGCGGCCAAGAACTCAGCTTGCCAAAAAAGAGCTGCTCATTCTCAACTGGTTTTAGTGAGTTGATGTGCCTGAAAATGAATCGCTATTTTATACCGCAAGTTTTCAGCCAAACTTGCGACCTGATCTGATGCAGTGTGCTGGTACATGTGGTGAGAAGGGAGAAAGGCTGGATCATGAGTCTGTGTCCTCAGACACTGACAATGTCCATGATTTCACTTGTTCTTTTCTGGAGGCACATTATTGATGTGACTTTTTGTCTTCACAGTAGGTTTTAGGATTATTGTAAGATGTTGAAAGAGGCCTGTTGTGTATGGAGGCATGCGGAGTCAATATTCTGTGGATCATTCTGGACTCGGTGATTATTGAATGACAGCTTGTGTTTGCAGGGACTGACTCAGTGACCCAGATGGTCTCTTCCAGTCTTATGTCTCTAGCAGTATCCTTCCGAAGAGCACCCTACTGTTAAAACTGTTGAGAACTAATTTTTCTTTATCCTGTATTTTGCTTTAGCCACTTTCTGATTTGTTGCAATTGCTACTATTCCTTCGTTCACTACTATATTTCTTTAACAGCAGAGTGAGAGAGAGCTTTTGCTCTTAGCTGTGCTAAAGATTTTCCCCAAATGCAGCCATTAGAGACCAGCTGCAGACAAAACAGCACAGACATTTGATTTTTTTTTTCAACGATGTTACATTTTGAGCTCCTGTCCGCAGTAATTAATTAGCATCATTGCTGAGCTGACTCCCAGCGGGACTGCGTGATCATTAGTGCCAGAGCCAGGAAGAGAGCAGGAACTCCCAAACCCCTGAGTAGGCTACTGCAGGAACTGTTGGCATCAATAGAGCATTTCAAGAACATTTCAAGTGACACTGGTGGAAAAGACTCACTTTCTCATCTGTATGAAGGGCTTGCCCAGACTCAGTTAGGCTGCTGGCTGGGATCAGGCAAATCTCCTTCCTGGGCAAGATTTTGTCAAAGGCTATCGAAAGCCCGAAAGGTTGCTCTCAGCTAGTTCATCTTCATTTTGCTGATACGCAGAGGGAATTATAGAGGACTTGAGAGACATCAGGGTACAAATCAGTGATGATGTACATGCAGTACTGGGGCTGCTGTGCCAAAAGCTAGCCCAGAACCAAAAATGTGTCAGCTACAAATCAAACTTAAGTCCAGTAGAGACACAGATGAATCCAGACAGGCCAAAACGAAAGTGCTGGCACAAAATTAAACAACTTCCTTCAGGTGCAGAAAAACAGTAGACACGGAGAGTATTTACAAGTCGCTTTTATGAAATATTTTTTGTAGGCTTAGGATGCAGTGTAATATAGTTTAATCTCTTCTCTCATCCCCCATGCCTGTTTCAGAAGAGAACAAGAAATTTAATCCAAACAAAGGATTAAGAAATTTCAATAACTGGACTATTGCCATTATCCAGACAATGGGCCAGCTCTTTAAATGCTTGTTCTTGATTGAATTGAAGTCAATGACTACATCAGAGGGAGCAGAATTGGAATGCAGAAAAGAGGAAATGAAAAGTCTGGAAGAGCTACACAATTATTTTACCTTTTACGCCCTTCCAGCAATGCATCCCATAAACAAAGCAGCTCTGAGAAAGGATCTCTCCTCACTGGAGAATAAAGTTAGGGCCAACTTTTGAGAGATGGACAGAGGAAAGAGAAATGAGATTTAATATAGATAAATGTAAGGTAATACACCTGGGAAGAAATAATAATCATTATATATACAAAATCAGGAGGTGCTGTTTAGAAAACAGTAATAGAGAAGGCGGCCTGGGAGGAATGGTTTATAATTAATTACTGCAGACAGGAACTCAAAATCTAGCACTGGGGCAAAAATCAAATACATTCTTATTCTGGGCCAGCACCAGAGGTTTGTTTCTACAGTGAGTGCATGGAGATCATTTATGCAAACAAGAGGGAGCTGGCAATAACACAAATAAAATATTAAACTTATGGCTACTGTGTTACTCATTTTATTTACAAGCTAGAGCCTTGACTGCTGATACCATAAGCACAAGCTTGTGGTTTTCTATTTGCTGAATACAGTAAAACAATAAGATAAATTATCTCCAAGATGCAAACTCCTGATGAGTTTGTGGAAGGGTACTTTCTCTTTCCTTGTCCTTGTATTTAAATGCAGGCCAGTGGCTTAAAAATCATCAGATTTAATCTAGCCAAGACTGAGGAAACAAACCCCCTTTCTTAAAGAAAAACAGCTGAAAACAGTATAAAGAGAATTAAGACAATGTATCCATTCCATAATTCAATGAGAGAGGATCTGTTGGTAAGAAATGAACGCCAAATGTAGAGTTATGTTTTTATTTAGGTAAGAAGTGGTGCTCAGTAAATGCATTTAGCAGACAATGAACAAAGATATCAAATCTGTGTTCCACCAAAGACCAGATGAAACATTACTATGCTGAGAAGACTGTGTCATGTGAAAGCCTGCCAGACAACCCAGACGGAGTGTCACGAAGAACTGTCTGATTGTAAGACCTGATGGCTGTGTATTTAGAAGTTCATAGACTTGTAGATCAGAATGAAACACAGATTGATTCTTGTCCTAGAAAAGGAAAGGGGGAAAACCCTAACAAGGCATAGGATGCAGAATATTAAAGATTTACAGGACCCTTTCATCTTGTTAGTGCTCTGAGCTAGTAGCACAGGGTAATCCTGTCTTTGATTCCTTGCAGGCCATGCTCCTCACTGTAAACCAGCCTTGGGGTGATACCATTTCTTCCCAGGCTGGATACAGTTTGGGCTCAAACCACCAGGCACAGACAGAGGCATTGATTATACCAGGACAGCTTTTTTACCTCCTGGCAAAAGGGTGATGGATCACTTCTTAGAGCCCTACACCTCAAAAAGCATTTGCTTTGGTAAGTGCAAAACTGAGTAACTGTTTTTTAAAAGCAGCAAAAAATATGGCAAGACTATATAAAAGCCTTCAAAACTGAAATTTCATCTTCCATCTGGGAAGGCAGATAAAGCTGCATAATTAGTCAGGGAAGGGTCGCTCCCCTTCTCCCCACAGCCTCCAGAGGATAAACTCCAGATAAGCTTTTTCAGAGACTGCAGAGCTTCAACTGCAGAGGGTTTTAGTCTGTCAAAAGAGGTTTGGAGCACATGATAATTAGCAGCTCACAGCCGAACTTCGCTAGCTGTCAGAGTATTCTTTGCTATCACTGCATGAAAGTACTCCTGTAGGTCTCCCAAGTCTCCCTAAATGTGTGCTTTAGTCTGATTTGTCCACATGGAACTTTTTAATACAGAATTTGGTCAGTGTACAACACTTAAAGGCTTACAGCAAATCTCTTTGCTGGCAGACACCTGGGCAGAATTCGAAAATAAAGGGCTTTTTTCTTGGACAAAGCAGGACCTGCTTTACTGTTTATGCTATACCCAGACAATCCCTTTACAATCCAGGGGAATTCAGTATGCTAGGAGAATCCATGGGTAGCCTGCTAATCCAAATCCACATCTTCTTTGTATCCCTAAATCAGTACTCAAGAGTTCTGGCAGGTGACAAGCCTTTTCTTCAGACTCGTCCTTTATCTCTGCTTGCTCACAGTTTTGAAGTCCCATTGAGAAAACTGTAGAAACATTGGGAGAAAGACAGTAACTATAATGCAATTGCTTTAAATTTAGTTGAGGTTCAAGCGAACACCGAGAACTGTCGAGTTTACCTGAAGTTCAGCATGGGCTTAAGTGTTTCAGGACTGACACTGTTTCTGACTTACAGCCTTCTTTACTGCTGCTTTCCAGACTGCAGTCTCAGATTTGTATTAATTTCTTACAGAATATTTCTAACCTTTAATTACAGGACACTTAATGGTAGGATGCACTTGTGCTGGCTCTTGTCTCATGCAAGCCAGCTGTTCAGGTTGTTTATCTGTGGGCTCTAGTCTGTTTTCAACAGTTGATTTCTGTCCTGTTACTGCTTTTTATCTTTTTCAGGTATGTCTTGATTACCTTCTCAGCTTCCATGGCCTCCTGCCTCCCTCTCCCCAGAACAACCAGCTGGGAGCCATGTGCATAACACATATGCACTTAACAACACTTTCATTGTCTTCCAGTCCAATTGCAAAGGTCATTTTCTTGGCTCATTGTCCCAGTCCTGTCACTCCTCTTTTTTGCACAATGCCGTTGGCTTCCTTGTCCTCACTGCGTGAAATACAAATGACTTCGCTTTACTTTTCAACCCATGTCTCATCTACAGCACCAAGTAGTCCCTCACTGCCATTATATAAATGATACCAGTCTTTTAAAGCACTCTTGTATACTAGCTTTCATGCTTTCACCCATGCTGCTGATTACGCATAGCACAAAATCTGTGTAAGTACCCCAAAGCCCATCTTCCTCTGCTTTTTCAAGCATCTCATCTCTACCCCAAGGTCTTCAGTCTGAGCATAGCTATATAACTGTTTTGCTATATATACTTTTTCATATGAACCAGTATCCCATCTTCTTCCTGCTCATCTTCTCTCTCTAAGCCTAGTAATAAATAATAAGCACTTTAGAGTCAAAACAGCCTCTTTGTTTTATGACTGTACAGTGCAAGCTACAATGAGGGTGGGTTTTGGTGTAGTTTTAAGAGCAGTATTAATAATAAAGACAGAGTAAAACAAATCATTTCTTTTGTTTGTAAGTCTGTAATGAACTTCCAGGAAGTAGCTCCAACATAGGATATTGAATTTGCCATACCAAAGTTGCTTAACAAATTTGCCATAGGGACTAAGAGAGAAAGAGGGGGACTGGGACTGTACCTTTTGTGGCAGATGACTGTTACTGGCTTTGTAGCGTTACCAGACTGCACCCTGAGGGGCTGTAGTCACCCTGTTTGTCTCACTCAGTGAGGATCGTGCTCAGGATGGTGCAATGGGGGCACAGTGGAGGTTTTTACAGGTCCCTCACCAGCATTGCGATCAAATTCACTCACAATGCTGACTGCACAAACATCTGGCCACATCTGTTTAGAATTTTGGTTCTAGAATGGGGCTACATATGGTTCTGCATAATTCTGCTTTATGGAGAATATAAAATGGCATTTTTTCCCTATTTCTGTTCCTTTTGGAAATTCTGTGATTTTATCATCTCATATGTAGGTAGACAAAGTGAATATTCTGTTGTAACTTATACCTTCCAAGTGATTAGAAGTGATGAACTGGAGCAGAATTTAGGCTAATAACCAGGGTATGTAATTTAAGATTCTTAGAGACTTAAGACATCACTGAGAGGTGGACAGAAAGCTCGAGAATTGGGATGTCTACATGCTTTCAATATTTAGTAGCTGGAGTATCACATTTTCATTCATGACCATGAAGTGCCTGTTTTACTCAGGAAAAATGGGTCTTGTCAAACAACTTTGATATTTTCTTTGGCAAGATCACAAGTACATTTGATAAAGATGGTTCTATTGACATAATACACTAGAGTTTATATAGAGCATTTGCTTTATTCTGTCGGGCAGCCTTCATAAAAGAGATGTATGGGAAGCAAACTAATTAAACCTGTTTTTCTATATGGTTGTTTGCTATGTCACAGCTCCCTGCAACAAGCCTGCCTCCTTTCTGTGTTTTCCATGACTTTATTACCTCATAATGCCTCTGGTTTAAAGAGGTCCAGTCTTTGCAACTGTGGAATAAAGCTCATGAAGTGCTAATTTAAAATGAGCCCAGTGCAGGGCATGACTCAATCCAGTTCACAGGGGATATATATATATACCTCTAAAAATATCCAGTTATCATTTGCATGCTGTTGGACTAATTGCAAGAGAATCTAGGCATTGAATAGTGAAAGTAGTGAAAACTACTCTCAAAGTCTTCAGAGACACTGGAGCCCCAGCAGCGTGGACACACGTGCCAGTTGAGAGGGGAGGGCTCTAGTCCCTCTGTGATCAGTCCCTGATGCCATTCACTGATACCAAGTTATACAAAGTTCAATCTCAGTGATTTCAGTATAATTCTCAGTGCAATTCTCTGTAGATTTCTTAGTAATTTCACCATGCAGACAATGAAAGGCATTTTTTTTTTCCCTAGCACTCAGGAACAAAAAGCAGCGATAATAAAATGTCTCTGTAATTGTCTAGTGGTTTGGCTAATTAAAATGACAGGGCCACGAAGTTTCAGAATATTTATGCTTTAAAAGGTGGATTATACACCCAATAAACACTGCTAGGTATTTGACTCTTTAGTAATTCAGGAACACTTGATTCCCAAGCTGCAAACCCTATTATTCATCTGGATGTTAAGTATTGATTCTAGCGGGTACACAGTAAAAAGGCCTTTGACTTAAGTTGTTCAAATTACGTATACACTATATGAATAAACCATACACAGACAAAACCTCTCTGACTACAGGTAAGGAAGGCTCCCTCCTTCTTTATGTGAAAAAATCTCAAAGGCTATGCATTCATGTCTTTTTAGCCATTCATATGTAGAGAGCTGAGGCTCTGTATATTTGTCTGGTGTGTGTAAAAAACAAGGCACTAGAGAAATTATTTTTTATAAAATCAATTCAGTTGTCAGCAGCCAAAACATCTTAGTTTTTTTCAAAAGTATATTTTGATTGAGACAATGCTGTAAGAAGACAGGCACTCCTTACCTGACTTCATTAAACTAAAAATTGTGTCATTTGCTGAGAGAGAGACAAAATTAAATATACTTTTTAGTGGCTTGTAATCATCTGATACCTCCTAAAGAAACAAAGTGCAACCTGTACTGTGCTTAAGAAAGTTTCTTGGGATTATGAATATGGCTGTAACAAGCAACTAGTGTTATCAACAGAGATTTTGAGTGAAGGCTTTACTGTGATAGACTTGTCTGACTTGGATAACAAACTTGGATAACAAACTCTTTCAGTATTTCAGCCCGTAAATCCTGAAGGGAAAGATACTATTCTCTTAGGTCACTGACAAACTAAAAGAGAATCTTTGTTTGCAGAGCTCCATGGAGTTAACACAGTACTAGTTAATGATTTCACCATGGTAATTACTTTCTAGGGTCTGTCAATCAGGCGTTTTTAATGTATTCAGCATGGGCCGCATTAATTTTGTGCAATACTACTATTTTACCTGGTTTTGCGCTCTTTGTCTATCAATCTGTCCATACCAAGTTTTGAATCTATGGACCAATTTCTGCCAAGTTTGAGCAGAAAATTGTTTTTCAAATCTCAAAACCACTTGGAATCCTGCAAGTTTTGTGACTATTGCCAGGTGGGTAGAGAGAAACCCATAGGAGGGCTCTCATGGTGAAAAGGTTTTGGAAGGAGCTCAGCTGTTCCCATTTCCCTAAGGAATGCTAGATGACCGGCTGGTATATGCCTAATTCAGAAACTGCACATCATGTGCCACTTCTTGTCAAGCTCACAGGTAGGGGACGAGGTTGACTAAAGAATACATGCAAATCATAGTTGTGTATTTTTAAAGGTATGTTTATCCACTGTGGGCTTGATTTAATCCTGCCCTGCACTAAATTAGCAGTTCATGAGCTTTATACCATGGTTGTGTCACTGATTCATATGTGCTTTATTCAAGCAGGCATCCGATAATACCTCTTATAAAATAGAGAGAAAGGCAGGTCTAACTTTTATCATTTTGGGGTGTAAGTAGAAAAGGATGCATCCTTGACAAACTGCTTTGGTTTGTGTGCCTATTATTTTGGTATTCTGAATACCACAGGACCTTAGAGATTATGCAAAGATTGGACTTTTTTAAACATGAGTTCATTGAGTATGCTTGCCAATGTTTGTAAAGGACTCTGGCACCCAGTTGGAGTGCTGACATTGGTTTCAATTAGTGTGTGATGAGTCCCTTTGTCGTTGAAAGCATCATGTTTAATGGTATAATTAGACAGAGCAACTGGCTAATAAAATGTAAAGTGAAATAAAATCAGTTTTAATATGTTTGTAGGAGCTGGGTCATGACTTTTTTCAGCACAACAGTTGGAGTCACAGCTTGGAGAAACTTGAGAACATCTGTTATTTCTGGTGAAAAATACAAGTACATTGAGTAACTCACACCTTTGAAATTCCTTTGTGGGGGTGGAAGACAACTCCTCTCCAACACAAAGCCGATTTACTCAGGATTTGGAGAACATTTGACTGGTTCATCCTTTAGGTCTCTCATAATTCAGACACAAATGTTCTTTGGAAGGAAGCTTTGAAAAGGTTTTTTCCTGTGTGACTAATCAGTGAGGTTAGTCGATTCCAGAAGGAAAGGCTAAAATGTCTTACAAATTTGCAATACATAGTAGTTAATTTTGCATATAAGCTTATTTAGTTTGTAAAATACATGAAGTTGCTGTCTTTAAAAAAGCCAGAAGAAATCTAGTTACAATTGAGCTGTGATCCAAGACTAAATTTCTTTTGTACCTCTCAAATGCAACTATCTCACTATATTTTTTTTTGTAATAGATTTTTGGAAATCTATTTTCTTCTTTAACAAGTCCTAGGGGTAAGGAAAAAATCAGCAGGAGCTGAAAACTTTTCTTATCATCAGCACACCTATCATGTGTACATACATGTTACACCCCTGGGCATATACATCACAACACATAATTGAAAAAATTTCTCTATTTTATGCTTGAAATTCTTTGTTGGTACGGAGTCTTTTTTTTTTTTTTTTAATGTATAAACACGTATCCTGTGTGCCAGCAGGCACCAAGGACTTCATGTTTTACAAACATACATCCTACATCAACCCCTTAGCTAGCGATGGCTAAGAAGCTTGTTTTCTGGGCTCATGGAAAGGGTCTGAGTGAGAGCCATTGGAGAATGGATATTCCTGGAAAGGCTGATGTGCCCAAAATACTAAGGAGAGCATGTTGCTTTTCATAGCAGACATACTAGCCTTTGTAGCAGACAGTATCTAGTAAATAAGGATGGGGGCAGAGAGAAGGCAACAATAATGTGGAAAGAGATGTGGTAGTAGTGGTAAGGGCACGGAGCGTAGAAGAAATATCTTTGAGTGTGAGAGGAGGTGAGGGTAAGAAATAGAAAACCATAACAAGGCTGTGGACTGGCAGCGAATAATGAGTACAGGTGGGAAGAGGGGAACTCTATGAAAGAAACAGTTCTGTGCCTTATTCCCATTTTCATCTCTAAACTAGGTGTCTGTTTAGGCGACATCTCCCGTGACATACCGGTTTTCCTGCAAGGAGTGTATAATGTAACAGGTTTGGCAGATGGGAAGCTGCAATCCTTCTTGGGAAAGTTAATCCATTGAATAGAACGTGGGGGTTGAACAATAACTCCCCAGAAACCCTACAACAATTCACACAGGAAAAGTTTCGTTATAGATTAACCCCAAATGAGGGGGATTGATTGGTTAGGCAAACTTAACATCAATTCAGTTGAACTCAGAATAACGTATTTTGTTCTACTTTTCCTAACAGAATAGAAACATTTCAGGAAAATTGTGATTTGGACATTTCATTTTCCAGGGAAAAAAAACATTTTGTAGAGCTTTCCTGACTTCCTCTAAATCAAACAAAAATGGGTGTAATTTAGATTAGGTTTAGTACAAATGAAAAAAATGACAGATAACTTAGGGTTTTCTTAATTTTTTCATGTTTTTTTTTTCTTTTCCCTTTTCTAGCTTCTGTTTCTTTAGTGTAGCTTAGTGAATTTTCCTGTTGATTTTAATTTCTTCTGCGTGTGCAACATCAGTATTCACCCTGGTTTTCCCTCTCATGCAACAATCTCACATCTTCCTCATGCTTTTTCCTCTCTTCTTGTACCTCCCGGTGATGTCTTGTCAGTCTCCCTCATTTCTATACGTCTTTTCTTCTCTGCATTCACCTTTCTCTTTCCTCTTCACCAAGTCCACCACAAGCACTATCCCACGTGCTTTTCTAAAGTTATTTTAAAGTGCAGTTCCTGTCTGCCATTAACTGCTCATTCTCCCCCTTGGAGTCACACACTGAGTTGGCTTTTCTCTCACATTATTGGAAAGCAGTTTCCTTCCCTCTTCGCTTTGCTCAGCAGAACCATGATTTTATTTTTCTAGATCAAGACTTCTTTGTTTTTTCCCTCAGTTATTTTTCTTCCAATTTCAACTTTGCCCCTAGGAGGAAGAATAAGATAGTATATTTTGCCCCTTGGATGGCATTCCTCTCTAAATGAGGAAGGTTATTTCTGTTCTTGATGGTGTTTAGTCATTAACAAAGAGAGTTGGCTTTGCAAATATTTGTCAATAGTTTAGTTAAATAGTAACACAAAGTAAACCGTTTGATTGCAAATCCAAAATTCCTTCTCCTGTAGTGGTTTGAGTGGTTTAGGTCATAACATAAAAGGGAATTTCAGGTTATAGAAAAAAGAGGGCTTTTTAGCATGAACATGTGTATTTGCTGCGAGAATAATTAGCAAAAATATTGCTGTTAAAAAATACATGTAACAACTAGAAAATAAAAGTTACAAGTTACCGTATTAATACTTTAAAATATATTAAAACTAACTGAAAGAATACACACATTAAACTTTAGACAATACAAAGCTTATTTTTCCTCAGAGAAAAAGAAATCATGGCCAGAGTACAAGAGTAGAGATAATTAGAGGTTTGTTTCTTCTCTACCTCCCAAGGTAAGGCTTAATCCTACAGTAATCTTTTTATTAAGAGCCAAATGTTAGTCAAGGAGCCTGCTGCACAGATTTGAAACTAGCATTTAGCCCATATTTTCAGTATCTGGGAAGGAGCTATCCTATGAATTTATAGTCTGCATTCTTTTAAAGAAGTATCTTGATATGGTTTTTATTTCATCCTGCACTGTAATGCATTGGCATGGCTTCGTGCTACATTTGCCAGCTTATATTGTGATATAGAGCGAGACTTCTCATTCATGACCAGTAAACCTCCAGAGCCCTTCTGTCTTTTTTAGCACAGAAAAGGGGTTTGTACTGGGCATACAATGAATGGCACACTCTGTGAATGTGCATAAACCGATTATCCCAGAACAGTTTTGCCTTTGAGCATTTCAGCGTCCTGTTGCCCCATTGTCAAGTGTGCTTTAAGGATAAATGCCCAATGAACTTGGGGTTCATTCGAGAGGGGTAGATGTTAAGCAAATTGGCCTTCCCTCTTTTTTATTTCCAAACTGTGGTTTGTAGCCTTGTTGTAAACTGGTTGGCTCTTTTAATTCCCAGGTTAGATGGGAAAGAGAAAAGTAGCAAAGAGAGAAAAACACCTGCTGAGGTTAGTTTTATTTTAAAAAGGCCTAAAGGTTAGATCCACAAATGGATTTAAGTGGTATTTATGTATGTGAGGTTAAAATTTACGCTCTGCTGCAGTTTTGCATTGAAGAATCTGTAATGCAGAGGCGCCCGCTTCTCTGATAATAAAGTTCCCAATAGCACGTGCCATGCCCAGAGGTGTCTCAGAGTTGGTAGCGCTGGAGAGCTCAGTGCTGCTCTCATTTATATAGGTTCCACTGAGGTTCACAGATGAGGTACCTCCTTCATATATGGACGTTAATCCAGCCATCATTCTGGATTTAGCGAGCACAGGCTCCAGGCAAAACACAGCTAGCTTGGGAACAGGTAGCGGTACTTCTTTAGGAGAGGAAATACGGAGAAAGGGACATTCTACAGGCTTGGGAGAACATCCATAATACTTAATAAAATGACCTGTGCATGCCTGATTCATACTCAGCTGTGTAAATTGGATACCAGTCCAGAAAGAGAAGTGGGTGGTGTAAAGCTGAGTGTCTCTGGAAGCGGTGGATATTCAGTGGGTGCGGGTATCCAGGTGACCCTACGTGCCGGTGGCCCATTCACAGAATCATGGAATTGCCTTGGTTGGAAGGGACCTTTCAGATCATCTAGTCCAACCATTAACCTAACTCTTGAGAAAAACCATCACTAAACCATATCTCTAAGCACTATGTCTACCCGGCTTTTAAATACCTCCAGGGACGGTGACTCAGTCACTTCCCTGGGCAGCCTGTTCCAATGCTTAATAACCCTTTCAGTGTAAAATTTTTTCCTAATATCCAGTCTAAACTTTCCCTGGCACAACTTGAGGCTGTTTCCTCTTGTCCTATCTCCTGTTCCTTGGGAGAAGAGACCGACCCCCACCTCTACAGCCCCCATTCCTACACTCTGACCTGAAGGATCAGGTAGAGAAAGGGTAGAGAAAACGTTTTCCCGCCTGGTGGGTTGACGTGCTATGGATATATTTTGTTTGATAGAAAAGGTTTATTTATTATCTTAGGCTGGTAAAAAGGCAAGAGTGGCCTATAGCCTCCCCTTGTTTATCCAAGGGCTTAATGATTAGAGCATTCATGCAGACAGTAGGTACACAAAGTCCGTTTCATTCACTGCTTGCGGGAATTTGAAAGGCAATGCCCTAATTGCCAGGCTATAAAGTATTCTATTCTGCCTACTGAATTCCCTTTAGTGAAGCTTTGCACGGAATAATTAAATATGCTTTGGATCAGGAGGAGTGAGTGTGTTACTTGCTGGTGAGAGCACTCCCAAAGAAAAAGGAGGATTGGGGGTTCTGGTTCGTAGGAATAATTAGTGTAGGATAGTTGCCAAAAGAGGGACTGAAATCCATGTGAAATCCTTTTGCAGATCTAACCACCAGGCTGGAGAGGTTACTCCCTTTACATACCAAAATTAAAAATTGGGCCATTCAGTTGAATATTCTCACACTGGGTTGAGGAGCAGCTCCTCGCTCAACCTGATGAAGCATGGTGGCGAGAGTACTTTGTGTTCAGTTTTGCTGCATTAAAGGCAAAAATTGCCATGCTTCGTGGAGGAGGGAAGTGGTTTTGTTTGTTTGTAGAAGGTGCTTGTTTGGTAACTCAGCAGTTTCCACAAGAACATACCCATTCACCGAAAGCTTCCTCCTCATAAATGGCATTCCTAGTCAAAAGCGAGTACACGTGTGCAAGCTTACCCAAGGGACTGAGACACTCACTTGAAATCTGAGGGACAGAGGTCAAAATCAGTTTGAACAGAGTCTCTTTGATCTCAGCTGAACGACCAAAACTGTTTACTCTTCTGGAGCGAGCAGGTCTATCTCATTTTACTCCTGTAGGTTTTTGAAGCATAGGGGTCCACCTCAAAGCAAAACAAAATATCTCTCTGAAACTGATGCAAATCTTTATAATGGCAAAAAGCAGTGTGTTTCCTGCCTTGTTTCACATAAAAAGTAACCCCAAAGCTCCTGAATGACTTTTGTACACAACAGGGGTTGAAGTCTGTCCTCTTTTCACCCATAGGGATGGGAATCATAGAATCGTTTTGGTTGGAAGAGACCTTTAAGATCATCAAGTCCAGCCATTAACCTCGCACTGCTCAGCTGTTACACAGACTGGAAGTTGTTGTGGGATTGACGCAGTGCAGAGGTGTAACCCTGAACTAGCAGGAAGGAGGCCTGGTGGTGCCTGAGTACCTAATTAGCCCTCAGCTGTGCCTGGGGGTGTGAGGAACCTGCGGCTGCAGGAGGGGAGGTGGGCAGGAAAGACTTACATGAGGGGAAAAACTCGCTGTGGTGACAGTGCTTGGCTACAAGAACATCGCAAGGCCCACGTGAACTGAAAGGGGAGCTGGAGGAACCCAGGTGGGAGCAGAAACTTATGTTTATGGTCCGTCCTGAGGGAGGGAAGGCTGGGATGGCATGGTGGCTCTGCAGAGAGCTCCGAGAGGGACAGAGCCACTTGCTCTGCGGTGGTGTTTAGTGAGGGATGGAGGAGCTGAGAAGGCTGAGCTCCCCGGGTAATGGAAGTGCTGCAGCAAGGCCTTGCCGAGCACCCTGAAGGAAGCTCTGGCTCTTCTGGGGCTCCTGTTTAGAGCCTGACTGGAGCTCCAGTTTGAACAGTCCAGCAGGACTGGTGTGGAAAGTTGTTTGCAGATGGAGATTAGATTGAACAAAGGGAAATGTTGAATGGTTCCTTGGAAAGGAAAGAGGCTGATATCTTCGATGGCTTGGTCCACAAATTAACCTTTTCCCTCCCTGAAGAAAGGTCTATGCATGCCTGTGGCAGGGCAGTGGGTGCTATATCACTTTGGTATTCACGTTTCAGTGCTTTTTCCAGTTGTTTCCTGGTGTTCGTAAGTAATGTCTCGTCTGACCCCTTGATGTGAATGTCTGACGATGCCCAGGTGTATCAAATGAGTGCTTATGGATTTCTTTCTCATGGCTGAGATGGTGGTGTTGGAAACTTTGCTTTCCAGAAGGAGTACAGGCAATGCAACGGACAGACTGGTCATTGCTACTGGGAGGTTTTGACTGTAGGGGTTGTTTGCTCCATAGGCCTACATGAACCTGTAATTTGTGACTTAAAAGGGCTAGTGGTATATACCCCATCAGGCAATGTGAGCAAGGAACATTTTTCAACCCCCCTGCATAGTTCTAACTAGCTTCAACCCTCAAGAAGAGGCACAAATGATGCAAGATTTTCTCTCTTAAGCTATTTGGTTGTACTTATAATGGCATTGGGAGCCAATCTATAGGTTACCTGAGGTCTTTTTGTAGCCGTAGAGTTCACTGCTAGTGACACAGAGCATGTCTTCCATCACACTGGTGTGGTGTAAGAGCTGAATCTGTTGCAAAACTCTAGCTATGCAGATTTCCTGAATTTAGATCTGTCCTGGACAAATCTCAGGGGCTGCCCTTTTGAACTTGTACATTATCCAGCAGAGCTTTACTAGAGTGTTCTGTTCCCATTTTGAAGTTAAAGGGGAAGCATTTGATTGATTTAGAGACAATCTATGCTGATCTTGTCTTGTGCAGTCGTCTGTTTTGCAAAACCAAAATGGTCTCCCTGTAGCTATGATACATATTTTGTCTTGCCATATAAAGGTTCTCAGGCTGCTTTCCCCCAGTAACTTGTAAATAGGAGTTTTTCTCTCTTTGTTTCACCTTCAACACTTTTAAGTGGCATGTATTAGAAATCGTATTTGGTTTTTACCACAAAACGGGGATAAACAAAGAAGCAGTGTTATTTATCTTCTAACCATTCAGATCTTTCGCCTTCTACCATGGCAGTGTGTAATATTAAAATGATAGCTTCTGCTAATTGACAAAACCGAGCTATTCTAATAAGAAATCCTGCTAAAACTGCTTCATTACATCTATTCTTGTTAAACATTAACTTTCAATTTAAATTACACTCTGGAAACAATTGTATTAGAAACACTTCTATGATTAAGAAGTTATTAAAAAAGTCACTAAAACCCTCCTTATGCATACTTATGTCATCTTACACTTTTATCTCTGTGTCTTAAGGCTCTAATGGCACTAGAAATAATATCTCACAATGCATCTCTCCATAATTCCCACTGGTATGCTGAAAGGTAGTATTAAGAAGATCATTAAGAGCATAGTCTCTTTATGTTCCCATAAGCTTTCCATTAATTTGCATTTAGCGGTCTAAACTACAGCAAAGTTAATATTTACAGCAAGATAATATATTCCTAATAGAAATGTGAAGCACACTTATTCCTCCTGGTTATTAATACTGCTGTCTGGGCACATGCGTGTTTTCATAGGATTTATTTGCTTGCTAGGTATGTGCTAATGACAAGTGCACCCAGAATCTTGCTGGACATGCTGAATTCATGAGAGCGTGCTGTCCTAAAAATGTGATTATATGCCAAACAGTGAGGCCCCCCTGTGTTTCTAAACGTCCCTGTAGAGTGGTGCTGGGAGCAATAGCAAAAAGGCTTTACTGTAGATAAACACAATATACGGACTATAGAGCAGCAATTTTGTCTGACCCATTGTGTATGTACAGCTGGGTTTTGGGGGGCATGCGCATTCTATGGGTCTGGCAGTGGGTCTGTGAGGTTACAACCCAGGCACGGTCAAAAAGAGATTTGTGTTTACCAGAGCAATTGAATTAGGCTTTCTGCAAGTTCAGGCATGCATTGCCGTATTTGATGGTCGAAAACTGGAAGCAGGGGTTTGGATGTAACTGCAGGACTCCAGAGGCTGGTACTCCAGCCATGAATCTACTCTGACTGTACGACCAGTCTGCTGCTTTTCTTTGCTGGGCGGGAAAGGGTCAATGCTATATTCTATCCAGATGTGATGAAATAAATGTTTTGTTGGAACAGAACATATTTGCATGTGTTTGCTACAGTCTGAAGAGACGTGTTGGCTTCCATCAGATGGAGGGGTAGTAAATTTTATTGATTCGACTTGTTCCTCGCTGCCGGCAGCCTTCTGTGCCTTACAGATCTGTTTTTGCTGAGGCTGTTTCTAATGTTCCAAAATTGGAAGCGGTTTTAAACAACTGTTTGCTAAAAAGCTGTCATAGAGCCGAGGAGAATGAATGTTTTCTTTAACCAGCCCCAGGCTGCCCATCTGATCACGGGCTGTGCTCCTAAGTAAGAACAGGGACCCAACTTTAGAGCAGAGACAGAAAGTTGAGGCAAGTGTTGTTACTTGGCACAGCGTCTAGTTTTATTGTGCGATGGTTGGAGCCTCGGCGAACTCTTGCAATAATACTAAATGTGGCTTTTTCATCAGGCCTGCCAGCAAACTCTTACAGAGGGTTTTAATATTTTATTTTTTTTTAAATTTTTTATTTTTGACTGAAGTCCTTCAGGACCAGGCACTAACATTTTGTGTGCTTGTCACCGTGTCTCGCAGCACTGCTCCATTTGTGCCGAGGTCCACTGAGCAGTCAGATAAGGAGAGGAAAAACAAATGGTGACTGACTCGCAATTGCTTTTGCCTTGTGCTAACTGCGCTAAGGTGTTTGTTTAAATGAAAGCTTTTAGCATAAATAGCTCTGCATACAGAAACCAATTAAAGTTTCGAGAGGTCTATCTAAAATTTCTAACAGCTGTAAGAACGAAACAAACAGAATAGTCTGACAGGAACCATATGCCCTCTCTTATGTTACAGCAATAACAATCAACTTGTCGTACATTATTGCACTGGTATTAAAATGTTTGTAAGCTGCGTAATAAGGACGTTTCGCGGTTAGTCTCCCAGACGCTGAAGAGCTCAAGCTGCATTTAATTGAAAACTTAATCTTTGAAAGCACTGTCAGCTCAGGTTGTAACAGAAGAGAAGCTGTAAGGTAGGAGAGGTAAGTATAATGTTAATCAATAGTCTGCCGTGACACTCTCTGAGGTACGTAACCGATTGGTTTGGTTTATGAAGACACATAAAGAGTGTCTAGAAATAACCCCCTAAATGTCTCTCATTTAAGCGGAGAGGAAACTTCTTGGTGGGGAAACTGGCTGGAGCTTGTTCATCCCTTTACTACTGTTCCATCATGGCGTTGCAGAAATATGCTTTTACATTGTGTTTGTTTAAAAATTGTGTTCTTATTAAAGGATACTAGTATACATAGCAACAGAAAACATTGTGTATGTGAATGTCTTCTTATGCGATTTGTTTAGAATAATAAGCCTTACTTAAAAAGAGGTAAATGTGGCAATTCAGAGCTAGTTTATGGTACAGTAAATGATCAGAAAGTGAATACCTAGAGACAATAGCAGTATAAGCATAACCCCCTTGTTCTACAGATAAAATAAGCTTTAAAATGCTACCACAACCCTTTAAAACACAGGGGTTTGGTTTGGTTTTTATCTGCAGAATAGGTGTTTTGAGCTCCTAACATAATTTTGATGACTGCCAGATCTGACTTTTAAGATCTGATTTTTAAGGATTTAAATGATGGCAGGTATAGCAAATTGTGATTTCCATTGCCATATATGTAAGCCCATGCCTCAGGCTGAAGAATTGTTACACGATCTGAGAAGTTTTACATTTGAATGCTTATGGGATGTCTGTAAGGGAACAGAGTTCTGCTACAGCTTTCCAAAACTGAGAAAGAGAAATAAAATAGAGGCTTAAGGGGAGATGGTTTAGTTCTGCTTCACTTGCATTTAGTTCTTCAGGCTTATGTTTCCCATTTCTTCTGGCTTTCCAGTTACGCCTGACATCATAGCGTAAGGAAGGTTCGTATAATTCTCAGAGCTTGTTCCTAAGTAATCTTTTGGAGACGTGGATTTATTTTTTTTTTTTAATTGATTTTTTTTTTTTCCTCACAATCCTGTTAGGATAATAAAATGAAGGCAGCTATTCTTTACCTGAAGGCATATCAATTTAGTGGCGTTTGCCTTCAGATTAGGAATACAAAGCAGCAGGAGACTGATTAATGAGAGATCTTATTTCCTTGTGAATGTTACCACTGTCACGTCCTGCTAAATTCTGGTTTGTGTTAATAGTGACCTTGGGTGCCTCAGTGGTACCTGGGTCAGGAAGAAAGATAGCTATTATCATTATTATTATTTTAAGCAATACCTACAGAGGAGCGTCTGGGACGATTTCGGATGTATTCTGAAGGGACAATCAGGACTATCTGGAATAGAATAGGTACTGGTGGGGAGGGATACAAGAACAGCAAGAAGTAGATTAGCAAGGGGTAGAAATATTACTTCCTGGGAAGGAAGGAAGTACAAAGTGCTTAGCCTTCTACATCTAGTTGTGATGCTGCTGTAATAACAGATCCTGAAGCTGAGATTTTTTTATTATTTTTTTTTTTCCTCTCTACCTGGATGTCTTGTTTAGAGAGAGTGGCGATAGATGACAGGGTTACCGCTGAAGTTCATAAAAGGTGTCACTCAGTTCAGAATTGCTTATTTTGGCACAAAATAAGATAAAAATCGCTAATGCAATTTTAAAAAATATTTTTTTTTGATTCAAAGATTGGGGATAGGTCGCCCTGACTGTGATTATAGGCCTTGAGATTTGTAGCTCACTTGTTATTCACTCTCTAGGATGCTAATAGGATCCCAGAGCTATGTATTATTGGAGTTTATGGGCAAATGGCAACGTAGCAACATGCTGAGTTGTTGGAAATTTCCATATTTGCTGTGTTTTGATGGAAGATTCTTTGTGGAAATGCATTACCTAATTTGGTTTGGCTTCCTTGCTGCTAGCAGATTGCTTGTGAGGTTATGTAAAATAATTTTTGTAGTTCCTGCAAGAAAATGAAGAATGGCAAGATATGTGGGGATGTAGGAAACTAGTATTTTTAATCTTCTGTATGTGAGATTAGATATAGGCAGCCTGAAGGGGAAATGAGGTATCAGTGAAGGTGTGTCCATCAGAAATTCTAGAAATCCAATCCTGTTGTGGCACATGATCTTTTTGACGCTTGGGAGCACAAAGGCAACATGTCTTTCTTTGAACTAAAGGTAAATCCTCATTTTGGGATGAATCCTGTTCTTGGGATTTGTGCGCAACAGAGTTTTGACTAATTAATAGGCCTTGTGTTATCTAACTG
The DNA here is from genome assembly GCA_013398915.1 of Dromas ardeola. Classification (NCBI taxonomy): domain Eukaryota; kingdom Metazoa; phylum Chordata; class Aves; order Charadriiformes; family Dromadidae; genus Dromas; species Dromas ardeola. The sequence continues at coordinate 137,376 of VYZM01010189.1, forward strand.
ACCTGACAGTACTTGTTCAGGGATGAGAGGGAAAGATATAAGGAACAAAACACATACATCTTACTTTTCCTTTTTATGTTTGCCTCACCCGGAATCATGAAAAAAATCTGGCGTCAAGAGGTGATCAGAAAGCGAGACCATTGCACGTCTGTTAATAAAAATATTGGAGCTGCTGCGTAATTTTCATCTATTCACTCTCGCAGGATGAGGGAGTTACAGTAGGGTGACTATTTGGATCCAAGACTCTGTGCTGGTTTATACCCCAGGTAACTTAATTTGGTAGGGTTAAATAGTGAATTATATGCTTCCGAAGTTACGGATGCTTGCTATCCTTGTGTTAGTTTGTTTTTTATTCATTACTGGATTGTACTCATGGCACGTTCTTACTCTTTCCTGATTTATAATGGATATCTTTATTGAATTATTGAGCAAAACTTTTAAATAAAACATCAAAGAATTCTCTTCTACTATCAATTCTCCTATAGTCGTAAGATGTATCAACCCTTAGGACCACTTTCCTCATCAGAATACTGACACTGCTAGACTTATTCCTAAATGTGCTGTGCACTAAAATGTTCATCCAATATAGAGCTCTTTTTTTCTTTTGGAAGTGAAATGATTTGCCTTATAAATATGATTAGATTGCTTCTTGTACAAATATCTTGCACGGTATCTGTTTTGTTCTTTCTGGCCACCATAAATGTGCAATAGTTGGGTGTTTTTTCTGCTCTCAATCCCATTTTATAGGCGAAGTAAAACAAAGTACTTTTAAGAAGCAGTTTTACTACGTTTTATGTAAGTCCATTATCAGAGTTGAGAAAAAGACTGGAGCCTGACTGTCAGCCCTTGGTCATCTTCCTTGTTCTGCACGTTATACACTGCTTTGCTCGGGCTGGAGAGCCACTGAATCCAGACTATATTATGAAACTGTGAATTGTGATTATTTGTCAGCAATCCAGTTTGTGTGGAGATCAAAACGTGAGCTGGGGTCTTCTCACGGCCACTCATGTAAGCTCCACTTGTTAATGCTTTTTGGGGATTTGGCTGCTTATTTCAGTGCATTAAAACTGGCTTTATGGTTCTGATTACTGTTGTATAATAACTTCATGCTACCTTTGAGGTTCTTGTCACTTCCGTAGAACCAGTAAGTCTGTTTTTTTTGCCTGGAGGGGATTAGTGTTTAGTTTGCACATAACAAAACAAAGAGAAGGCATAAAGCACTGTTCAGTTATTCCAGAACCCCAAGAAATAGTTTGCAGTGTAAGTATTATGCTTTAAGGATAGATGAGATGAGGCTACTGGGAACAGCATTCAATTTCTGAGAGTAAAGCATAAGCTTTGATTCACAGAAAATGAAATTTGGAACAGCTTGGCTTTTTTTTTTTTAAATAAATGAAATACAAAAAAGAATGTGCGTGTTTATATTTAAATGTTTAATTTCTGTGGGCACTATTAAGTATATTTTTCTGTCATCTGGCTATTTCTTCTAAAAGCTAGGATATCTGAACTAGAAAACCCTTCTATTGTGTCTTGTTGACTAATATATTTTACTCCCTCAAAAGGGAATAAGCTGTACAAACAGAAAAACTTGCTCAGGTGCTGATTTTAAAAAAGGGGGGAAGGGACCAACTTTCACCACGAGCTAATACTGTTTCACTGGCAAGAGTTTTCTGTAGGCTTGGGCTGAGATGAGAAGGGTTTTTTTTGTAGCTGAACATGATGGGAGGTGTCCCTGCCCATGGCAGGGGGTTGGAACTAGATGATCTTTAAGGTCCCTTCCAACCCGAACCATTCTATGATTTCAGTAAATGCTTGGACAAAAGGATGAAAGAACAGTGTAGGTCTAGTGAATGCAAGAGACCACCTCTAGACTGAGGAAGCCCCTGACCTCCATTTGGGTGGAAGCTGGAGAAGATGTTGAGGAAACAGCAGTATCTGTTTGCCCTGTTCTTCTGCTCCTCCCTAGCATCTACTACCAGTCCCTGGCAGAAATCGGGTACTGGCGAAGCAGTGCTTTGGAGCATGGCTGTGATCTGTGCTCCTAATGCACCTTCTTGGATTTGGCATGACCTGTGCGTGTCTGGGTAACAGAAGGCTTGTCTTACTGTTTAGGGCTGTCAGTATGTTTTCAGTTGAAACTCTTTGAGCTCTTGTATATTACTGATTCCCCACCCATTTAAAAGCAAAGTAAAGGAAGGTAGTCAAAGACGGTTCAAGACAAATTTAGATACAAACTGCCTTTTGAATCCTGTGACAACCCACCTCCTTGACTACTTCTTATACCAAATTCTAACAATGGGGTTTCTTTGCTTTATGATCTACATTTTTTTTTTTTTGCGTTCAGAGCCACAGATATGTCTTTATAATATGTTTTATCTGTATCAAATGCTCATGGCAGTGCAGAGTCTCAAGTTTTCTATATTAATTATCTAATACTTAATATACGTAGCATTTCAAAGATCTTTTTATGGTTTAGTTTGCAGCATTTCTGTGAGGCACGCTCTCAAGGAAAGCTTCTTGTCCTGGTTTGCCCAGCTGACTGTAAGTCTTTCTTGCCTTTACTGCTGAAATGTTAGTAGGCAGCTCTCAGCTTTCTACCAGCTACTGCTTCTTCCCTGAGCTGTGGGAAACTCCCAAATTATGCATCTGTAGCTCCTGATTCATGTGCAAGAGTCATTCGTTTCTGCCCTTAATTTCTATTCCAACTGGCATTGGAGATTGTGGCAGTCCCAGGCTGTGCTGCAGCACTTGACACTGTAAATCCTTCTACTGAAACTTGAGTATCTTCCTTCCATCACACTCCAAGATCTTTTTATCTGTTCTTGGTTGTTTTAGGTCACTTACTAGGCTCCAACAGTGTATTTGCACTCCTGCTGTTCTCTGATACAGAAAGCTAAATCACACACATGACAAAGGAGCCAGACATGGAGGGGCTGCAGCGTGTCCAGAGAAGGGCAACGGAGCTGGTGAGGGGTCTGGAGCACAAGTCTGGTGAGGAGCGGCTGAGGGAGCTGGGGGGGTTCAGCTGGAGAAGAGGAGGCTGAGGGGAGACCTTCTCGCTCTCTGCAACTGCCTGAAAGGAGGGGGTAGCCAGGGGGGGTCGGGCTCTTCTCTCAAGTAACAGGCGATGGGACAAGAAGAAACGGCCTCAAGTTGCACCAGGGGAGGTTTAGATTGGATATTAGGAAAAACTTTTACACTGAAAGGGTTATTATGCGTTGGAACAAGCTGCCCAGGGAAGTGACTAAGTCACCATCCCTGGAGGTATTTAAAAGCCGGGTAGACATAGTGCTTAGAGATATGGTTTAGTGATGGTTTTTTTAGAGTTAGGTTGGTGGCTGGATTCGATGATCTGAAAGGTCCCTTCCAACCTAGGCGATTCTATGATTCTATGATTTTTATTATCTTTTCTCCAGGAGAGCTCCCAGACTTTTCCCTGGCCCACTTCTCCTCGTCTTGCACAAATAATGTAGCTCCATAGTCAACAGTGGGTCAGAAGATCCTGTTGTGTTGGGAGCTCAGGGCTGTGATGCAGCACTGCTGCTGTAAGCTGACAAAAGCTGTTCCCTCCTCCAGCTGGTTTCATCGCAGCTGGTCTCCTCGGCTCCGTGAGCTTGGGCTACCCCAGATCGACCAGAGACAGACCCGTGTTTTCTTGTACAAGACTGAGAAGCCGGGTTATTTGCTATGTTTTGTGAAACACGGTCTGATGAGAAGAAAGGTAAATGTTCTGCGTGGTAGCTGTGAGATGATACGAGCACAGTAATGTTTTCTGTGCCCTAGAAAATAATCCAAGAGATGTGACTGTTCTGTAACTGAGGGAGAGAGTGCCAAAGCTACATACTGACTCACCTTTTTCTCTGACACGTGTTATGCCTCATGTGGGCACAGTATTTAGCAGCTGAGCTCCAAACCTTTTAGAAGATGTTCCCAAGTGATGTCCTTTCCCTTCCCTTTCCTCCAGCCTTTCACAATTGGGATGTAGTTTGATTCTGATTCAGAAGTCTGAAAAAGGCTGCCCTCTCTCTTGCATTTGTGGAGAGGTAAGAAGAATTCAGGATGGAGCTCAGCGATCAAACATTTCTGCAAGCAAACCACTTGCAGAGGTGAGAGACAAAGGCTTTTCTGTCAGGGCTTCATGGAGGGATACCTGCATGTTCTCCATCATGTATAGCAAGGAGTAGAGGAAGGGGAATGCTTGTCAGCCCCCATCTTCTTCCCTACAAGTGCTAGGAGCCTGGGAAAGGTCCTTGTCCTCTCAGCATCATCAGAAGACAGAATGTATGTGTGGGTGTGCTGGGAGGAACGTGAACATCATCCCAGAATTCAAAATTACAGCAAATCCCAAACTGAATGTGATTCAGTGATGGCGTCAACGACAGAAAGCTACTTCCTTTTAGGGACTGCACCAAGAGGAATGTTGTTTGTAAGAGAGCAGACAATGCCCATCTCTGTGACATTAGCCACTGGGTGCTATTGCTTAAGAGAGGAGGACAAAAGGGGAGAACAAGAACATGCCCTTAGGAAATGTAATCCGTATTCCCGTGCTTCATTAGAACAGGTTGCTTAGGACTAATTTGTTTTTTCTGTCAGCAGAGATTTTTAAAGAAAAGCTAAGTAACTGCCTACTAGTCTAGGTTTGCTTTGTTTGTCTCGTAAGGAAAAGATGGACAAAAATGACTTTTAATGCTTCTTTCAATTTATATGGGAAAACTACATGTAATTTTATTCCACCTTTGTGGCGAAACTCCCGAGGTTAAAAAAATTCCTGCACCCTGCTGTCAGTGGTGTTCCTGTGGGCTGTGGTTCGTGTAACTGGACGCGTGGGTCAGATAGATAGAGAAGTTCACTTGCACTCCTTGAGGGATGTAATGCCCCATTTTTCCCTCTACCACAACAGCAGCAAATTCTGTGATCGTTGTCCTGCGGAGAAGTGATAATTAGATGAAGAGAAAGCAGGATAATATGATGTAGCATAAAGGGTTTTCACATGAATACAGATGCATTACTCCCAGCCGCTGAACCTGTACTTTATGAAAATCATCATGCTCTTGGTGCCAAGGAGCGCTTTCCTCATCTCATGCCATCTGTGCATCTGGCAGAATGTGACAGGAAACTCATTTGTATATCCACTTGGGAGTGGATCCTTCCTATTTAAAAAAAAAAACCTACCCATTTTTAGATCATATCTTACAGTGTAAGATACTAGATTTCAAGCAGGCTACTGTTGAGAGAATTCATTTTTTTATGTTTTTTTTCTTGGGCTACAGTTCTTATTGTCCCAAAATGGCAAAATGCAGATACCAATATACCATCAAGAAGGTGCTGTTTACAATATATCCAACTTCAGGAAAGATTTTAGTGATTTTTTTTTTTT
>VYZM01010189.1:151578-182264 GCA_013398915.1 Dromas ardeola
TTTTTGTGCACAGGGTGTTGCGGGGTGGGCGCTTTGTACCCGAGAAGTTGTGTTTTCCCAGTCTCGCGCTTTAAGCTGCCCATACAAGTTATTCCAAGTGATTCTGGCACCTGCCTACTTTATGCACAAAGAAATAGGCTGAGAAACGCCGCTTTAAAAATACTTACACTATTTCTTCCGATGCAGGTCCTGAGGCATTATACATCCTGGCTCAGGCTCCTGAGCTCCGTTCATTTCTGTGTTCAGGACGCGTTGCTGTAACCTTTGACTTTAAGCAAATGATATTTAACTGGCCACAAAGCGGACAGCCTCCTTTGCTGTCAGTAGAAATGCATCATTGTGGCGTTAAAGCTTAATTTTAGAACAAGCTGTGAGAAGCCAAAATGAACAGAACTGCTGCAATGCTTTAACGGAGTGATGGAAAGCAAAATATAGGCTTTTCGTTAAAAAAACAAACAAACAAAAAAAACCAAAACAACAAACCCAAAAGTACTTCAAGGTGAGCCCAGCTGTGGCCCCACCCTTCAGCTCCTGCTTTACGGCGCCGTCTCCTTGTTCCCCAAACGCTGCCCATGGAACCGGGCTCCAAAAGCAGGAGGGGGAGGAGTATTTCCTGCTTTATAAGGCATTGTTTTAACTTTTGCTTATGTTCGGTATGACAAAGAATCGAGCAGCACAGAGCCCGCAGAACGGAGCAGTTTAGCGCTTCTGTGACTGCTAAAAATGAACTTGGTGCACCGCCACAGGCTACAGCTTGTTGGATTTCTGTTGTCTCTACTGGGATGGGTTTTAACCGGTACCTGTAACTATTTACCAGACTGGAAAAATCTCAATTTAGACTTAAATGTACTGGAGCTTTGGACCATGGGACTTTGGCAAACCTGTATAGTCCAAGACGTAGGCGGAACACAGTGTAAAGATTTTGATTCTTTCCTAGATTTGCCTCTAGAATTCAGGATTTCCAGGATTTTAGTATCTACATCAAATGGACTAGGACTGCTGAGCCTTGTGATCTCTAGTCTTGGTTTGGATTGCCTAAAGGTGGAGGAACCAGAGCAGAAGCTAAAGAAACAGCTCTTACTGCTTGGAGTTATACTCCTGTGGATGTCTGCAGTTCTGGCCTTAGTCCCCGTGTCTTGGGTTGCCCATACGATAATCCAGGAATTTTGGGATGAAGACATCCCAGAGATTGTGCCCAGATGGGAAATAGGGGATGCGCTGTTCAGTGGCTGGTTTGGTGGATTTTTTATAATTCTCGGAGGCTCTCTGCTCCTCTCCACAATCTGCTCCTCATCTGACCATCAGTTACCAGAGCAGTATGCCATGGCAGATGTGCAAGACACCCATCAACAGCTGGAAACTGGAAATAGAAGACTTTGAAAAGGGTAGATATCAGGTTTTCAGATTCCTTACTCTTGCCTTACAGTAACAAAGGTTTGCTGAACAGAGAGGTTACTGTTTACAGGAGCGGGGTGGGGGAGGATCGTTTCTTACTAAGTAGTTCCTTTAATCCCTACTTGCCTTCGATTTTAATTACATTAATTGATGAGCTGTGGAGATCTAAGTCACCACTGTATTTCTGCAAAATCTGATATATTGCAGATTTTGGTTTTGTAGTTTAATTTTATTTTTTATTATTTTTAGGATAAGTGAGTATAGAATTTTTGATCTCTAGGCGTGCATGGACTGTTGACCCGTCTCGTAAGTGGCACAGCTCCTCCTGGGGCTGCTTTAAACAATGTCTTTTTTACAAAAATAGTATCAGTTTAAGTCTTGAGACAGTTCGTAGTGCCAGTTCAACATGCATGACAAAAACCTAATGCAGTACAAGTTTGGATGAAGTTCCCCAGACCTGTATCATTTACACAAGTGTTTTTATGAGTGTTTTACTCAATGTCCTCAGACACAGTATCATGTAAACACACGAGTCTCCATCGTGTGCGTGTGAATGTAACCGACTGCATCCCTGCACAATCTCTGTCTAAGGAAAACCAGTATTTCTGAATAATAATGAATAATAATTTCTGAATAACGATAACGTTGTCCAGTGCAGAGTTGACCACTGCCATTGCTAGTGCAGTTTTTACTTAATGAATGTCAAGAACTAACTTCCACATACATAAATCACTTTCTGTATAACTTACCCCAAGACCTGTCAGTGATTGATGTGAACTTTCTATAAATTGCAATGATTTTACATTGACAAAGCTGTGGCAGCCATCTGTTTCTGCAAAGAGCATACAAAGACACAGAACAGCAATAAAAGAATTAAATAAAACACCGGTCTGGAAAAGAGCTTTGTTAAAAAATGTATTTTCCAATCACTGAAACACATGGAAAGTGCAGAGACAAGTTAATCTATGTGATGTATTTGCATACTCTGACAGACAAAATTAGAACAGAAACACATTCAGAATATAACCTGATTAAATATTTAGTTCAGTCCTGAGCATTTGATATTTAATACAGTATAAACATAGCAATAGTAAAAAAAAAACCAAAACCTTAAAATTATTTGATTTGTGTTCTATTACAATTTCTGCTAAACTTTTGCTCATTTGGCTAAATATTCTTGTACCAATAATATTTAGATTTTGATATATGGAGCTGCAGTGACACTGGTACCTGGAAATAGAACTAATTACATTTGTTATACCCTGCTGTGCAGAGTAAATTCCACTTCAAGAGTAATATTCCTGATTTTCAACTGATGGGGGGTTATTTGTATGTATTATTTCAGCTTATTCTATTGACTATTTCAAGTGTGAATAATCTGAATTAGTTAAAAAACCCCAAAACTCCAAACGCAGAATTGTTAAAAGCTGCCTGTAAATATGTTTAATTTAAACATATTCATGCTCCTCGTTTTCCAAATTGGTAAAGTCTCTCATTTTTAAATGAGATTTGCAAGCTAAAGCCCAACAGTACTTTAATTTTGACCTCACCTCATGCTTACGGATCAGACGATAATACTTTTTTAGACAATTATTCAACACGGGAGGAGAAACAGCTAATCTGGCAAGAACTTTGACAGCTCGAAATATTTTTCACAATAGCATCCTTAATGTCAAATATTTTATGGCCAGAACTGAACTATATTAAACAGAACATAAATAAGACTGTAAATAAATAAAAGAAAAATCATAAAGTACACCTCTAAACATCATTCTACAAACAACTTAGAGAATCAAATTGAGAAGTTGAAACTGTCAACCTTCATTTCACCTCTACGTTAAATAATTCCAGATTTGTATTTTTTTAAAATTGACCTTTCAAACACGAACATTATCTCAAACCCAAGAAACAAACAACAAGCGGGGCATTCGCAGAGGATGTTCCGTCAGTCATCCTGCCCAAAATAGCGTGTTTGGCTATACATTTCAGAGACCCGATGGGTTCGTGCTTGAGAAAACCCTTGGGTGTTACACAGACCTCTCGTCCCAGAATTGTCACTTTGAATTTGAGACAGCTGCTGCCATATTGTGCTTATATTTGCTTCCATCTTCTCACCAAGTAATTACAGCCTTCTTGAAAGACGAAGTCCATGCCTATGGGGCTTGTTGTTTGGGGAAGAAAATGTTAATCGGTGAATTAAACACATCTGAGTGCAACATCTGAAGTAGAAAATGAAATAATTCTGTTAGCTGCACTGTCCACTTACACAGCACCCACCTGCAGAAGCCCCGACACCTCACCTTCTGGACTTCTTACAGACCGAATCCAAGGTGCTGCTGCTTCCTGGCAGGCTGCTGCATGTAAGACGGATTTGAACCATGCCGTTCACATCTGTTTATTAAACCCCTGCACCCTCACCTGCATACAGGGTCAGTGGTGTGTTTTTAAAAAAGTCATTTATTGTACTGAGATACGTGAAGGCTTCTAGTCACAAACTTTTCCTTTTCAGAAAGGGTTTACCTTACCAACAAGACTGCTGGTATTTGAGTTGGTGCGTGACAGATGTTTCTCCAGCTACAAACACTTTAATGAAAACATCTTCGTATTTGGAAAGCTAACAAACACTTTTACCAATTCCTAGCTGGCAGTAAGACAGCCTCCAGGACAAGAGCTTAACACAGAGAAACTCTCCTTTTTAAGTGTACAGTGGCTATAACTATTCTGATGCCAATGGTGGAGCTTCCAGTTCACAAAGCAGCTGCCCCTTTTGGTAGTCTCATAGTAAGTTGCTTTTTTTTTTTTTTTTTAGGGTTACTTGCCTGCCTTGCCTTTCTCACTCTCCCGCAGACACAAGAAACCTTTTAGTGCAGGTTGAAGTACTGTACATTCACAAAACTAAACTCCAAACTCTCTTCCTACAAAGTATTAAAAAACAAAAACAGGAGAAAGTTGTTTTCAGAAACATAATTCCGATGTGGGCGAGGAATCTAATTAGCAGCTGTTGTGAGGCAGCCTCGATGTTTTGGAAAGGAGCTTACGCTTGTGGTTAACTTTAAACTATAGAAGTCACACTCCTGTACAAAAAAATATTGCATGGCAAAACCAGCCATCTTCACAGTCTGCTCACATGAAAATAGTGAAAAGATAAACAAGCTTCTGTTGAACGTAATATTTCTCAACACAGTGCGGGTTCAACAGGACACATGCTCAGTACTGCCTTTGTTCCTTTGTTCCATCTTTACAAAATAAAAACACATGCAATACATACAAACTGTACAAAAATCAGCATCAGTATACCAAAATTAATCTACTTTGGTTTTCCGGTTGTTGGGTTTTTTTCGCCTTTTTTTTTTTTTAAGCATACAACAATTCAATTCACTATATTTTACAAATAAACATATCAATAGCGAATGTAACGTAGAAGATCTTTGAAAGCAGGTCACTGGAACTACAAAGTTCATCTGAAAAGAGATGAGCAAGTGGGAAAACACTTCAATGGTAATGCATAATTATACATCATCAGCGGGAAGGGCTGGGATACTGATCTTTGCTCTGGTGAAGTATGCTATCTTCTCCCTGAAATCAGAAAAGAAAACGAGTTATTATTTTACTATTTACGGCATGACTCCAATGTCACCTGCTGTACAGTTGCTAATGTTACAGCACTTCTTTAAACACAGCGTAGGAAAATATACAGTGAGGAAAATACCCAGTGAATTTATTTACAGCAAATGTGGTTGCCACAGCATTCCGACATAATTCCCTTCTTAGGCAGATTTATGTAAAAGGCAGCTTCAATTTTGAAAAAGAAAATAAAAATCAGTATTTCATTAATAACTTCAACGATGAGACTGAAATACTGATCTAGTCACTGAATTTCCTATGATGATATTTCAGTGGGGGGATGAAAAGGCAAAATAAAACATTCTATCCTGACCTGGGAAAAGGGAGGGTGGAAAAAAATAATTGTCTGGGCAAGACGGAGAGAAGCAGAATTGTCAACCCATTCTCTAGTCGCTTCCCCTCCGCTGTTACCGTTTCTGTCTCCTATGAAGCGAGAGATTACTGAAGCGTAACCAGTTTACACAAGCTTGTCTGCTCGCAGCCTAGGAGGCGGGTGATAAGTGTTGGGGGCTTAAAAATTAAAGCTCAGAAGAGTCATCCTTCTTGAGAGCTTCAGAAATGCCTTTGTGCGACCGGTCTTTGAGGCCAGAGCACCGTAACGAGCCCAAGGAGCAGGGCGAGTACGAGGCAGCCTTAGGAGGGAACTTTGTCCAGTAGACTCACCCGTGTTTCCCGCCGGCAAAGCTTTGAGTTCCCATCAGAAACAGCAGCTCAGAGCAAGATCAGCTATGTAAATTGGATTCCTCGGCTAATTGTGTGGTGATTAAAGGAGAGTGGAGTCTTACACTACCCTTCTGGCAGGGGAACGATGTCTTGAGCACTATTACATGTTCCTGTAAATTTTCAGACAGAAGTGTGGCCTTTGGGCTGCCAGCCTGCCACTTAGTGTGCTGCAATTTAGGAATTCAGACCAGTTAGAATTAAGGTTTGAGACAGAAAGTGTTCGTTCTGGCTTACGCTAAGCAAGAACACTTGATTAATTGCTTCATGTGATCGATTGCCGTTCCCACAACCAAAAGGAGGAGGGAAACCAAAAGGAGGGATTTGAGATCCCTCTTGAATAGTAAGTCCTGAGCAAGGCACAAGTAGTGGTTAATGAGTTTCCTGAGGAGATGTGCGCCATTCTTCTCCTCGAAGGGCACCTGCCATCACCGGAGCAGATCCCGCTGCTTCCAGCCTGCTGCCGACCAGCCGTGGCCATGGCCCCACACGCGCTTTGCCCACAGCAGATGCCACGCTCTGGGCTGAAACTCCAGCTTTGAGCTACATTAGGAATGTATGGTGTTCCTTGCCATTCCAAGGCGTGTGGATTTTTGACTAGTATTACAGGGCACGTCTGATTATATTTAGAAAGAATTCATGTTGTTTTGCTACCTAAAAAGAGCATGAAAAGCAGCAGAGGCCGTACCTGAATGACTGCACCTGCAGCGGCACTTTCTGGCTCTGCTCCCGTAACCGGCATACGTCCTTCGAAGCTTTCCTCATCAGCTTCTCGGCACTTAAGCCTTGTTTCTGTTCTTCTTTTGACTGTTCAGCCTGTAAACAGGAAAAATAACTGTATTCCGCTAATAACGAACAACTGGTCATTTCAAAGAAATGGCAAATACTTCTGTGTCAAGCAAAACACCTGGCAGCGTGAGGTTTATGGTCGGACTCGATGATCTTAAAGGTCTTTTCCAACCTAAATGATTCTATGAAAATCTCTATACAAACGGTCAACAAGACGAAAGATGGACATCACATGCCTAAGCCATGGGCATGAAATCAGATAACCGAGCTTTTCCTAAAAAATTAAACAGAGCAAATCCCATGCCATCACAGGTGGCTGCTAGGTGTTACAAATTTTGATGAGATACTTCTTAGGGCTATAGTTAGACAATACCTAAATTTGGATGAAGAAATGTCGTCTATCCAAATATCTTTTTAGAATTGGGAGACAGTGATTCTCTTCCCATGTAAAATTCTTTTGAAAGCTCTCAGAAGAGTTGCCTGTATCTACTCTAAAATGACAGACAAGAAAAACAGAGCAGGCGTGCTCTCAAAATACACTTACAAGTTTTGTTGACCTTGGTAGCAAAGTTAATATTCATGAACTTTTGTACTTTTACTCACGACACGACACGCGTTTTGCATGTGAACCTCACTTCTTCCATTCGCATTGTAGGGCTGTAAAAGCCAAGGCCAGTGAAGAGAACACCAGTGGGAACAAGAGATCAAGGGTCTCTCTTGAGGTGAACGCTGCTGAGCAGCTGCACACCCACCAGTAAGTTGCAGTATTTCCCTACCTCGGTATTGCTGCCTCCGTTACACGTGTCTCTACCAATTTTTGCTGCTTAACTTTAGGCATTCAGACTTGAAAATGCTGTTCTGTTACCTCAAATTAAAACACACACCCAAGCCAGCAACGGCGATCTTCAAAATTAGTTTGTAACTTAGGAGTTCACGTCTCCAGTTCCGAATTCAACCCAGTAGAGTCCCAAACAACAAAACCAACTAATTCAAAAAGGTTAGTCCACACTACCAGTTTCACACTGGGTATTTATAGACATCTGTTCGCAGCAGGACAGCGGTACCCTCTGTCTGCTGAAACGCGCTCCAGAGTTTTCTATGGAAGTGTTTTACATGAAAGAACACCACCCTTTCAAAAACTCACTCAAAATCCAGTCAGCTTCTACTGCTGTTAACTTCTTCAGTCCCCAAATAGCTATGATTTTAAAATGAAATTAACCTATAAATACCGTTTTCCTTATTAGTTAGTGAACAGAAATTTGTAATCTGCCACTGCTAAGTGTATTAATCTTACATATGTCACTGGCCATATGTTTTAGCAGCTCCCCTCGTTAATATTTATCATCAAAGCACTAAACACAGAAAATTTCAACATTTTCTAATTTTATCTTTTCCCAAATTATACATGAGATTCTTGTGACTCCTGCATTTCAGGTTAACAGCATAGATGACTTCTTTGTTTTAATACTTTCCATTACCGTGTAATCCTTTTTCATTTTTTAATCCTTTTCTTTTTTCAGGATGCTCTCAGAGAAACATTGATTTCAGCCCAGTGTCTCTAAGAGTGTGCGCGTGAGAAGGTACGTACATGACCAGGTTTATATTTACATCATGTTTCTTGCGTGAATTATACAGACAGTGGATCCTCCATTGTATAAAATACAGGAAAGCACAAATACATTGGCCATACATTCAATAAGTGCCAAAAATCTGGCACTTACCTGCCAAAAATAAGTGCCGGATAGGAATCACTGCATCTGCACTTAGCTTAAGGGTGAGATAACAAAGAAGAAACACTATGAAAATTACAGCTGAAACACTAATTCTTGTCTGGTTCATTGGTTTTTGTATAGAAGAATGGAAGGGAATCTAAAGAAAAACCGTTAACTCTGCTAAACACCAAAACATTGGAACAAGGACATATTTGTGGCATTAATGACATAATTACAGATTGCCTCTACACAGAAGATGTACTGAAAAGAAATAAAGAAGATCTTTACAGATATTCACAGGAGTCTTTTTTGGACGTATACAGAGAGGAAGCACTTCAGAGGACACTCGGTGTCTGAAAACTTACTTCTATGAAGAGTTAAGACCCAAACTTTGAAGTACTGCCTGATTTCTCACAAAAATGCAACTAAATAAGAGAAAACGCTTCTGGTGCACAGAGTTACCTACTGTTTTCCGATCTGCCGGTATTAGTGGGCGTTATGTACTTGCTGTACTTCAGAAGGTGTGGTCGGGAGGGGAGGGAAGGTACGGAGGCTGTGTATTTGGCTTCAAGCAGAGTTCCTGCGTGCTAGCAAGCAGCCACTGATTTTTCAACATCCCCCACATCTGCAGTTTCATTTTTCACTTGAGACTCTCTCAATTTCTCTGGCACTTCCAGCTGCCGCATTAGTCTGCGCCCTTATAATGCCTGCAGGATCTAAAAAATAATCTATGACAATGTTCTCTAGGCTGCTGTGTTTTGCTAACCCAGGAGGAAACGCAGACAGCAGAGTGCAGGGTTCTCAGGGTTGTTTTGCTCCGCAGGGGAAGGCTGCAATGATTTTAAGGGTAAAAATATTTCTAGAAACTTTGTAAGCTCGCTTCGAAGAGGTGGAGTGGCTGCGATTGTTGTTCTGACTTTTAGCTTGGAAAGGAGGACTGAAACGCGGTGCTGCAGCCCGCATATATTTTAGGAACGTCTATTATTACCCTTATTCCTCATGGCAGTCACGGTGTTGGTCACTGATACCAGAGATATGGAACACCTGGAACACCTCTCTTATGAAGAAAGACTGAGGGAATAGGGTCTGTTTAGTCTGGAAAAAAGACAGCTGAGGGGTGACCTTATTAATGCTTATAAATACTCAAAGGGTGGGTGTCAGGAGGATGGGGCCAGGCTCTTTTCAGTGGTGCCCAGCGACGGGACAAGAGGTGATGGGCACAAACTTGAGCATAGGAAGTTCCATCTCAACATGAGGAGGAACTTCTTTACTTTGAGGGTGGCAGAGCACTGGCACAGGCTGCCCAGAGAGGTGGTGGAGTCTCCATCTCTGGAGACATTCAAAACCCGCCTGGACGCGTTCCTGTGCAACCTGCTCTGGGTGACCCTGCTCTGGCAGGGGGGTTGGACTAGATGATCTCCAGAGGTCCCTTCCAACCCTGTGATTCTATGATTCTATATAAAAGATGACAACGCTGCCCTGAAAAAAGCCAGCTGAAATAAGAAAGCACAAATCCCAAGGATTTATAATATTAAATGTTGCGGAGGCATACCCTATTCTAGTGGGAATAGCTTTAGAGTGGGAGAAGTTTTAAATTAAACAAACAATTAAAAATTATCATTTCTATCCTGCGTCCAGCATTAGATGACCTTCTAAATAAATGTAGCTATGCTTCTTTTACGTAAGCAACTGGTTTTATGGGTTAAAACTTAGAAAGATCAAATTCATGCAATGCATTCACATGGTAAAACCCACACAGTTCCACTGTGCGATGTTTAAACGTTGTGCTGTCTTAGCCCATTTTGCCCAAGGGTCTTTCAGAACACTTGTCAATGCTCAGCCTAAACTCTGCTTGTATTTTATAGCCATTTTGGAACTCCACTCGCTGGAGCCAACAGCAGATGCCAGGGGAAGAGAGACAGAAAGACAGAGAGGACAGAACAGGGCGTAAACGCAGAGCCGGGAGAACGTTCTGGGAAAAAGTTTTGTTTCCTAAGCTATCAGACGGTCAAGTAGGTGATGGTCAAGGTCAACCTTCTTGAAGTAGGTGATACCATTATGGTTAATGATCTCCGATGGATTTTTCTTCCATGAATTTATCAAACTGCTTTTTGAACCTCTGCAAACTCGCAGCACTCAGTGTTGTGTGGAAAACATTTTTACAGTTTCTAAATGTTGTGCTGTGTTTGCTGGTATTTAACCTGCCACCTCTTCAGTTCCCTGCTTCCTGTATTATAAAAGCCAATGATTAATTGCGCTTCTCCGCCTCACTCATGATTTTACAGCCTTCAGTTATATAGTTTTTTATATAATTTATATTACATAGCTTTGAGTTTTATAGCCGCTCCTAACATGGAAGCTGTTTCCTCCTGTGACCATTCCTGTCCACCCGCTGTAGTTTTATTATCCACTTTGAGAAGGGGAACCAGAACTGAATGTTTAAGTTACAGGCATAACATCTATTTATATCATAAAACAATGATCTGTTTTGTTCCAGCTTCTTTTCTTGGTAATTCCTGTCTCATTTGCTTTTTGACATCTGCTGATCGCCGTGATGATTTTGCTGGTGTTTTTCTTTCTTCTGTCTGGAGTATCTCATTCCCAACACGTAATTCGGAGCTCAGCTCTGTGTATGTAAATAGTAGGATCATCCCTTCCTTCCTCTACACAAGGCTATTTACTGACATTTAGCTTTTAACAAAACAAACCGACACAGCCAACAACTATTGCTTACGTATTAGGAGGTCCTCTGCACCTTGTTAAAACTGCTTTCCATTTTTACTACTCTGAATAACTTGGTGTCATCAAAGCACTAATCTCTATCAGCCATAAATAGCTGAAAAGTACAAATCCCTCCTGGACGTCACAAGCAACCTCCCCTCGTGGAAAACTGATGCACCTGGACTGACAGAGATGGGAAGGGGGCTCCAGAGGGCATTTACTCCAACCTCCTGCTCAGAGCAGGTGAAGATGGAGCTGGGTACTCAGGGTCTTGTCCAGTTAGGTTCTAAATATCTCCACCTGTGGAGGCTGGCGGGCTTTTTTTGTTTGGTTGGCTTTTTTCCTCCCCTAACAACCTACGTCCCAATTTATAAAAACAACCAACCTCCCCAAAACAAAACAAAAACCCCACAACATCCAGCTTTTTCATGTATTTTGTCGGAATTTTCCATGTCCCAACTTGTCACTGTTGGCTCTCGCTCCTTCTATCCTGTTTCTTGTCTTTCATCCACACGAGGGCATCCCATCTTATCTTATGGCAGTTTAGAGACAGCGCATATATACTTGCATTGTTTCAGAGATCATCACACAGAGAATAGAGTTTCGCTTTCCTTTGCCAAAACTGGAACATCCTGCATAAGGAAATAAGCCACAGTGGAAGCACTGCCTTTCCCACCTGCCCCTACCACTACAAGTAATGCTCCCTGCCTCTCTCTACCTGTTACCAAGATCTTTTGGCTGCAAGTTCTGCGCAGGCTGCAAATCGACTGCTGCTGAAGGACAAAAAGCACGTGCATGGCTGTAGAAGCACGGCTGGGACGTGAGAATTTTAAAGGAACTTTTAAGTAGGTGTCTATACTATTTTACTACATCAACCACAAGTTTTACTCCAAATAATAGAGATTCTGCTCTGAATTACACAAGTATTTAGAGGGCACTAGAAAAATACTACCTCAAATTCTAAGGTTAAATGCTGCAGTATCGACTAATAAAGGAATATTGTTTACACTATGTAATTCAGCGGTGTAATTAGTCAAATGTGAGCTTCTGTAAAAACATTTAACATGATGGACTGAATTCTTTAATGCATTTATAGAAAAGGTATGGTCATATGTGTATTCATTCACACAGCATCTGTATGCTGCTCATACCTGTTTTTCAGCTTGTTTCAAGAGCTTCTGGAATCGTTCGTCCTCTAGCACACACAGGGGAAGGTCTGTCTCTCCTCTACCTTTCATTTCCTCAAGCTTTTGTTTGAGATCCCGCAAGGCCTGAAGCTCATCATTCAGACGATTCTGTCTCGTGCGTGATGCCTGGAGGTCCAGCTCCAAGTCCAGGGAAGTGCGTATGGGGCACTCTTGCGTAGCTCTCCGCATGATTGGTTGGCAAACAGGCTGAATCATTTGGGAGACAGAACAATAAAAGTTATTATCTAGAGAGGCCAGTGTAGGGTTTGACATAAAACAGTCAGAAAAGCACAAGTAGTTCTTGTTTTTCTTTAGCAGAAAGCTGTTATGATGAGATCCAACTCCAAAAATTCATCTGTTCTGGAATTTTTCTTCGGTCACTAGGCTAAAAGTAAGTGCAAAAGCTTCTCCAACCAGGTGTACAATGATATATTTACAGGTTAAAAACAAACCCCCCATTCTGATTCCCAGGACAACGCAAGGCCAGGAGACCAAAACTACACAGGTTTCCCCACAGCTTTCCCCTACCTTATTTATTTTTACCAACCTTTGCTTTTTCAAGGCCTAAGCAAACACAGAATGTTATGAACTCTGTAAACATGCATTTCTTTAGTGTATTTCACATTTATTCACTGTCCTCTCACAGTGACTTTTCGCATGAGTAGGTCAGGCAGGAGAAGCCATCTCAGACTATTCCGTATTTCTTTCTTACGCCAAATGTAATCCTGCTACCTGATAACAACCCTTCTGCAGAAGTGGTTTTTAGTTACAATCAAGATTAAAATATATCTCTCTGAACTCACGTAAGAACAAAATCCACGCAAGGGAAATACAGTCTTGCTCTCGTCCTTCCATCACTTTGCTAAAACACTCTTGGAGAAGAGTACACCCGCTTTAAAAGGACATGTGAATCCTTGAAATTTCCACCAAAATTTGCTCGAGATGTATGTTGCTGGCATTGACTGTTGTGCAGTGTAAGCCACCTTGGGGCACTGTGTAATATTTATGAGTTCTTTACTGGTAGCAAGTTAAAGTTCCACAGGAGATGGCACGCTGCTGGGCACCAGCGTCCTGCTACTGGCTTCAGCCACAACTAGGACGACAGACGCTTTGGTGGTGGGGGAAGATGCAGGACTGAGACCACTGTGTTGAGATTTCAACCGGAAACTACAGGACTACACGTGGTACTCGCATCGCTTTTGCTGAAATACTTGAAATAAAGCATATGGTTTAAGATGTTTGCTACTCCTGCTCTCCCCATGCTTTGTTTTAAACCACGTGCAGGTAGCACAGCACGTACCCGTTTAACTCTGAGGCTCCGCCGTTCTGTGGCATTTCTCACAAAGAGAGACTTTTTGGCTAGTGTTGAGCTGTCGCTGTCACTTCGATTCAACTGTCAAAACACACATAACAGAGATATAAAGCATCTTCATACACAAATACATCTGTATGGACAGAACCAGGCAGAAAGCCTCGCTGTTGATACACATCTAGGTCATTCTTAGTATAGATTTTTTTTTCCAACTAGAATAAGCGTCTACTCTAAAATTCTATTCCTAAACCAAGACAAGCATTGATCTTACCGAATGAATAGTAAGTAGAAATGCAAAGAGAGGAACCGTGGTTATTAAGTACTGCCAAATCACTGCCTGGCTTTTATATGATTATAAACTATGGATTTAATTTACCTGGGGCAGGCTTTTAACACGTTTACTACAGGGAAGGTAAATTACTGTGGACGTGCACCTGCCCAACAAATGGTATTTTTGTATCGTTGTTATTTGTAACAAGAATAGGTGTGCCGGCAGCTTCCTTCAGAAATGCTTCCCGCTTCTCAAAAACATGCACCGCAGCTCAGCAGTAGTTTCTTCTTAATTATAGCATTAGTTCCGCATACCTCAGTGCGGACTGATCGTTAGATGCACCAGTGTGTGTGGTGGTTACCTTCAGAGAAAACAGAAGCATCTATCTGCAGGATATTTATTTCACCTCTTCGGAAAAGGACAGACAAAAAGCATCATCCTGCTAACACTTTGTCCTGGTTTGAGCAACACAGGACTCATTTGTCTTCTAATGCTTGGGAAAACTGCACTTCTAGAAAACTAGTGTCGAAATTGGTGAAAATATTTACTTTAATAACCAGCTTCAGTGCGCAGGATTCAAGGTCTCGGTGTTTTTGAGCCTTGCCAGGTGCGGGGATGAGGAGGAGCGAGACCTGGGCACTTGACCCAAGCTGCCAACAGGGTTATTTCATACCATCAACGTCACATCCAATATAAATTAGAAAGTTTGCTGAGGAGTTCTCTCTCTCTCTCTCTCTCTCCCATGGTGGCTGCCATCCTGAGAACTCCTCACCCCGGTGCCGGAGCCCTGAGCCCTTCCCGTCCTCCCGCAGCGCTCGCAGGGTCCCACATTGGCTGTCCCTGCGGGGAGTGCGCGGCTTCTGCTGATGGAATGGGCTGGGGATGATCCTTGCATGTTTTATATTGGTATCAGGATCAATACTGGTTCTTTAGTATTGTTAATTAGTCTTATCCTATTAAATCTATCTATATTTCAAACCTCGTGTTTCCTTGTTTTTCCCCCAGTTCCCCTTCCTGGTCGGGGAGGGGGCATCAGGTGATAGAATAATTGTCTAAACGACAATAAATTGTTGTGGGTTTCTCAATCGATAAGACATGTCAACAGCCAGAGCCCTAAAGCCCACTTGCACAGGGCTGACTGGGAGTTGGGGGTGAGAAATACAACCTCGTGCAGTATGAACACACCTCGAGAGAGAGAAATCTGTCTTTTCACCATGGAGTTCTCCCCCCTGGATATGCACGGGTAGCTCTCATCACTGATGTCCCTTAAGCACTTTTCAAGGGGTATTTTCAAAGGCACCAACAGACTTTGGGTCTGTTCTTTGGGCCTCAAAAATCTTTGTGTTTGCTGTAACATCATATGAGCGTGGGTGCTTTCTTAAAGCTAGGCCATCTCTTCTGAGAAGAGAGGAGCCGGCAGTTAGCCAGCGCCTATCCAGCAGGTGCTCTCCTCTGGGACAGGCCACAAAAGCGAGGGAGGCTGGATGTGCTTGTGGGGCAAAAGCTGGGGAGACCCGCGCTGCTCAGCCTCCCCCTGGGCTCGGACGCAGCTACAGGGCCGCTCTCGAGCCCCCGCAGTGGCCTGCGAGTACTTCTGAAGCTGCAAAAGATTCATCTGTGCAAACACAGGTTTCTCCCAGGCTATTTTGCTTCCAGGCAACGCTGTACGCAATGAGAAAGAGCATAGTTTATTCAAGGTACGGTTTTTCAGATTCTGGCTGCTGGCAGCGGGTACGCAGCAATGTTCAAAGCTACAAAAGCCCAACACTCTTCCAGATGCAAAAACCTCTGGAGTTTGTACTAACTAAACTATCAGAGCAACAAGCGTTACTTCCTGTCAAAGACCTCCCCAGGCAGCCAGCCAAGGCTACGTTTTGTTGCCAATACAACTGATTTCCAGTGTACAGGAATTAAGATGAAGGCTGGGTTCTGAATTCAGCCAATAATTTATCCAAACTATCTCAAGATTGTTACAAAACGATCTGCTCCGTTTCATTCTGGAGGGTATATGGAATAGTTATTTAAGTATAGATTATATTTTCTTTAAGCCAATGATAATCACAGAGAAGTGATCAACTTTAATGTTCCCAAATTATTAAGTCAACTACCTCTAACTAAACTGGAGAAGAACTGAAGCCTAAGTTGTTGTTTTTTTAAAAAGTCATACTTGTGTGAGTAACCTGTATAAACTAAAGATCAAAAATAAACTGCCTTTTCTAGGGTGTCTGTCATTAAAATCTATAGAGCTGGTAATCCATGCGTAAATCTTTAAACACATGATTTTCACAGTTAGTTTAGCAGCAACAGGGACAATACTTTAAATCTTTAATTTTCCACGCACCTGTAGATCTAGAGAGACTGGAGAACTTTGTCACCAAAGCCACGTTTAAAACTCAGCCCCTAGGCAGCGCTCACACATCTTTCAAAGATGTAATTACAGCAGGATCTGGGCTGCCCAGGTTTAAAACCGGTTGAGATACGAAGTGAGATTTAAAATTGATGACTGAGCTCTTTCCGCACTGTTACCCTTAAATGGTTACGTTATTAAAATAGGGTAATGCAATGGCAGTTTACAGTGAATTCTATTCTACGTTTTAACAAATTATTTTGCTGTACGAGAGCTCTAGTTGCTGACGTGCAGCGAAACACACTTTTTGCAGACAGCCAGCACAGGAGTCTGTTACCTCTCTCCCATGGGCTGCATTTTTGCCCGAGTAAAGGTGTTTTTGCAAGAGTACGCAACTCTGCTGAAAGTCAATTCTACTCTGCATCAGGTCAGTTGGGGAAAGAGGGAACCTAGGGAAAGCACAGGCTCTGCCTCTCGCAGGGAAAACTGGTACATGACTCACTGTCATTAACGCATCATTCCGAGAAGTTAAATGACTCTTTAGTTAATAGCTCTTCATTGCAAGTGCTTTTCCTCTTACCCTACAGATGTATTGGTTCCGCTCGCCTGGAGAGAAGGTTTGTGAGCGCACGATCATGCTGTTCCTGACAAAAGGACGCTGTCTTGAGCTCCAGCTGGCTCTGTCCTTGGGTCGGACTGATGCATTCTCGTTAACCGATTCCTCAGTGTTAGTCTCTTTATCAACCTATGAAAGGAATGCAGTTTATAAGAACTACTATATCCAGACACATGCCACTACATCGGTTTGGACTGGAATCCAAACGCCTTTGGATTTTACAAGCATTCTTGTTACCTTGCAGGATGGAAAAAGACCAGCAGTAAAAAGCACCTTGCACATAGAGAGAAGCTAGGCTAAGTAAAGAAACACGAAATTCCCAAAACACCTAACAGTGCGGGGGGAGTCTTTGAAGGTACTCTTGGTATCCAGTAAAACCTTTTGCAGAAAGGCCTTTGCTGCCCTGCAGATGGTCTGATGCAACCATGGGGCAACAAGTGTTTTGCTTTGCCATTTGCAGACGTCATTATTATTATTGAGCATTTATATTTATTTTGCTCTGCATTTGCAGAACAGCCAGGCTAGAGGTGCCGCCTGTGCACACTGAAGGGGGCAGCCGGGAAGGTTACATTGCCCGGGTTCTTCCAGACACGCTGTCATATGTCCCCCGATCCCCAGCAGCGGGGCTGCTTTATGGCAGTCCGCAGAGTTGCACCAGCCTTGTGACCCCCAGGAAAAGATGCTGCCAGCTGCTGTCCCTCAGAAGGACCTACTACGGTCACCCCAGACGTGACGCAGGGAGCCTCAGGTGCCAGCATCCCCGTAGGTGGCCCAGCCTGTGCTTACCCGCAGCGATCACCCCAAACAGCCCGGCTGGAACAAGCACCGCAGCAGCTGGCACCTCTGATCTTACTGATGGGCACTGGGGCATTTTCTCCAACTCAGGCCATTTAATGAGGTTCATGGTTTTCGATGTGATAAATGCAACGAACTAAATCGCACAACTTGCAGCCCCGAGAGGATGTGGGACACAAAGATCAGTGAGGTCTGCTCTGTCTTTCCCTCACTGTGCAGGTCCGTCCAGCCCGGGCTTAGCAAAACCCTTGTGTGCGTGCCCAACCTTCAGATCTCGTCCTTGACGTCTCCCCTCGCCGAGTTAGGGCTTTGATCTGTATTTGCTTGCAACCCAGCAGACTTGTCAGTCCTTTTAATACCACGGCCTTAGCTCGTTTGGCATCTCGCCACATTAATTGGAAGTTAATTACAGTTTCCAGGAAGTCCTTTGAGGTTGAACTTCTGTACTGTCACAAACTTGGAAGGAACGAGATGTCATTCTTTGCCTTTTTACCTTTGCTATTTAACAGAACCTGTGGGTTTAACGCATGCAGCGGTATTTTCATTAAGATGCAGAAAGGTGTTCTCAACATTTTCTTTCTAGAGTATGTGCTACCACGTCAGGGATATGTTTACTAAAAATTTACTAAAAGTGCTTTCAGAAAAGTGGAGTGTAATTTAAAGTGAACAGTTAACAGGAACATGGAATTAGAATTTGTTATGTGCGGTGTGTGGGTAGTTCAATAGTACACAGTTTAATACACATTTTGGAATTTTCTGTTCATTAATCTTTCCTCCTCTGCCAAGCCAGTTTTTGTGTTTCACACCCAAAAAGTGAGGGAAAGAAGTAAGGAAATCCCTTCATTGGTTTAAAGATCTTGACCCTGTTCTGTCTTTCCCCATTTATCAGATGAATCAGGAAAAAAAAAGGGAAACAATGAAACAGATGTGCAGAAATATTTTAAATATGCACAAGCTGAAGCTACTGAACTGCACTTCTATATTGAATATTCTCCCTATGCAACAAAAAAGGAGTGAAGATAGACATTTTTAGCTAATTGTCTTTGACTTGGAAGTTGTGCCTAGCATGTTGGTTAAATGCCATATTCGTAGTTCAGAAGCGACCACACCGATTTCATTAAAAGTACGTACTGACAAGTGCTATAGCGGAGGCCACATCAAATTGTCAACGCTCAGATGCAGCAGCCTTCTACATTAACTGCTCGGAAATAGATCTTCGGACACAGCAAGATACCGTAGGCACGTGTATTTTCAGATACACACCAGTGTCAGTATTAGAGCAGCTTGTTGGCTTTCATGGGCCTCATCGCTGTTCTCTCTGTCCTCGTCCTCATTTGTTTCTGGTGCATCGATGAGTAACCCCATGCCATCAGCACAGTTGCCTTCTGCAGCCGGCTTCATGCCATCTTCCTCTTCATCCACAATTTCATCAGAGGCTTCTGCGAGCATTTCTAACCTGCGTGAACAGAAGTAGCCCAGGCTGATTCTCAAACTGAAAAAGCCCACCAGAGAAAGGTATCAGAAGGCCTAGGCCTTCACCCATGTAGAATGTACGCATTTTCCTGACGGGGAAAACAAGAGTATCACCCAAATGCTTCCATTAAGTTCACATGAAGACACATTTCATTATACGCTCCAATAAAACCCAGCCAGCTCTACTACAGTGCACCTTCAAGATCATTATGACAACACTGCACCACATTCAATAGCTGTATGTGATAAAGTTGAAGGACTTTGGTTGCAATAAATTATTAAAACAAATGAACGAGTCTCCCCTTCTCCCGCAATACAGCACGGATTTATATTTCTACACTGCGGCTAAGAAATTGCACGGGAACAGAACTCAACATAGCAACTTAGCAAGAAACCTGTTTCTTGGGAGAGCTCATAACTTCTTCAAAAAACAAGACCATCAATGGAAGCACACACACAGTGGCTTTGTCAGACAGCAGCGCTCTCTTCAAATCCTGTTAGTTGCTCATTATAGTTAATGCAACTAATATTTGATACAAGACATTCTAGTACACCTCCAGTGGCTCAGACTCCCCAGGTGGTTTCACAGGAAGATGTACGTGGAATGGAGGAGCACCAGCAGTAGGAGTTAACAGAGCAGCGAAGACACTGTAAACCTAAAAGGCAGTGAATGAATTGACCGCACAAGAGCGTGAGACTTTACCCCAGTTCTTCCAGTGGTGGTGAGCCCCTGGCCCAGGTTGCCCAGAGAAGCTGTGGCTGCCCCATCCCTGGAGGGGTTCAAGGCCAGGCTGGACGGGGCTTGGAGCAACCTGGGCTGGTGGGAGGTGTCCCTGCCCAGGGCAGGGGGGTGGGACTGGATGGTCTTTAAGGTCCCTTCCACCCCAAACCATTCTGTGATTCTATGATCTCCTCCAAAAGTACAGCCCTTTCATCTGTCTAAGAATAGGAGGAATGAGCGGAATCATTCAGGCATGAACAGTGAGGGTGGAAAAGTGCCTTTACCAGTCTTCCTCAGAGCCCCTTGGCTCCTGTTCCTCCTCTTCCTCCTCCTCCTCGTCTTCAGCCAGCTCTTGTTCTACTGCTTCCAGCTCAGCAGACGTCCTCTCCAGCAGAGCTGACACAGCATCCTGCTCAGGAGAAAAGAGAAGATGAAACCAGAATTGCATGATACATAACATAAGTTAAAAAAATGACAACTCTTGCAAGAGCCACATTACCCTGCTGCTCCCTGATGCCAGCGAAAACACGACGCAGATCACAAGTGTAAGGGGTTTGAACTGTCAGTGTGTAGCACATTAACTGATTTGTTTTTATACGGAGTAAATCTCAATCAAAAATAGATTGTAAAATGATAACGCAATCAGATATGCTCCTGTTATCCTTTAATGTCACGTCTCCCTTTCCCTCTCATACCTGTAATATCCCTAGGTAAAAAAAGGTTGTTCTTAAAAGTTACATTTCTAAATATAGTTCTCAAGGAGGTATTAAAGCAGAAAAGCTTATTCAACCAGAAGAATCAGTATGTGTTTTGCATAAACAGCATTTTCAGTGCAATGGCTTTAAGTTTGCAAACTCAAATAATTAATAAATAGCAATTTTTAGTGTGTGCATGTGAAAAATCAATGGTAAACTTAAGGAAGCTCTTCAATAATATTCTTTTTAAAATGAAACACAGCTGAAGTGTTTCAAATTGGAGTGCAATCTGGTACCCCAGTAAGAAGCATCAGCCCTGTCCACACTTGCTACCGAGTCTGAAACCCCACGCAGGACCTACTCAGACACCCTCTACAGACCAAAGTGCCTACACGACAACAGGCCCTTGGACCTTCAGGGCTTGAATATGAACTCACATATTCAAGCAACCACAACAAAACAGCACAATTAAGAGTCCGTGGGTGTTTTCTTGCCGTTACAGTAATAGCCAACACATTGCTCACCAAGTCCAGTGAGTCTGATGACTGTTTGCTTAATAGAAACATGGATTCTTCATTTTGTTCCTTGTTTTTTTTGCCAGGAATTTGCTTGCAAGGCAACAGGTTGTACCACAGAGCACAAGCCTCATCGGAAAATGATAGATCTGCCAGACTGATCTGAGTCCCGGCCTGCACAAAATATGGAAGGGGAAGAAAAATATTTAATTCTTTTTTTTTCCCCCCTACAAGACAGCTGAAAATAAATTCTACAGTATTTATCACATCATAGGCAGCACAAATTTGACAAGAATCTTAATTCCCTTTTTAACTGTACAATTTTCTATCTCCCTCCACTTCTAGTTAAAATGAACAAATAGAAGTACTTCTTATTGTCCATTCTGCCACCTTTTTATTTAAGTCCGCGGAATTTCTCCCCACATGCACAGACACAAACCCTGCTATATCACTGGAATGCACGCCTCTGCTTTCTCTTGCATTCAATAATGAAAAACCGCGTCAATGAAACCTGCAGCATCAACTCACGGAACATCAAGTTTCAGTCAATTTTTCAGTTGTTCCACCACAAAAAATTATCAATACGGGAAACAATAATGGATGACCTCGTTTGCTCTAACCAGTGAAAAAGCAGATAAAAAGATTGTAAAAAAGATTAAGAAACCCTTTCATCTGGACAAACACTGACACCCGCTGAGTTGGCAACTCTGGGAAAACCTAGGAAATACTTGGGTTTGGGCTGTGCCATGGAGATGAAAATCCTCCAAATCATCTGCACAGCAACTGGGCTGCACACCCAGCTCTTGCCAAGACTCCGGACACGTTGCCCAGGGCTTTCTGACGGGGGTGACACTCCCAACGCTTTCTTTTCATCTTGTGATTAACCCTTATGTCTTTGGTGGTTGGTTTTTGTTGTTGTTGGGTTTTTTCCTTCACCTTTGCATCCTGCATCTTGCATTTTTGTTCTGCTGCCCTTCCCTTACCTGAGGGGAAACCTCTTACGTACTGAAAAAAGGCCAACAAACTCCCCAGGAATTAAGTTAAATTCTACATCTTTGAAAGCGAGAGGCTGATCCCAGTAGTCCGGGCTGATGAACCCCACTAGATTCCAGCATCTCTTCAGCGTGTTGTAACTAATAATCTCGCTCAGACTCATGGTGAAAAACTAAATTGAGTTGTACCAGACCATGCAAAAGCAATTTGAAAGTAAATGAAGCATCACTAATTAGGCATTGACAACAATTAACAACAAAATTTAAAAAGTGACAGTTTCCAATAGGCTAGTCTATGAACGTCATACCTTTTTATTATTTCTACAGATCATAAAGACTAAAAAGGTGGACATCATACAATCTACAACAAGGTGCAAAAATGTCATTTAGTTTGGTCTTTGTACGAGTTGTGATAATGAGGGTTTGCCTTCTTTTTTGGACGTATTGTGGCTCTTATTCAGCTTTTCCTTTAAATATCTAGTGTCACGAGTAATGTTGCAATGAAGTTTATGGGTTTTTTTAATGTATAAAACTACAAAGACGGAATATTAATCTGTAATTAAAGGGTTAAGGTAACGCAGTGTTAGAATTATCAAAACAGCTCCTAAAACTTCCATCCAGGATTAGATTCTGTACCAGGAATTTCAGAGAAAGGTAGTATTTTAAGTACCATAGCAACAACCAAGTTATGCTCCAGTTTGTCTCCACGGGCTGTGGAATTTTAGCAGCCTTGACCATCAAAATAAGAGGGGACACTATAAACAAACGCGTGCCAAAAAAAAAAGCCAGAAATAAAACTGCATACCAAGCATTCTTCCCGACGACTTCTACCCACAGCACAAACATCTACTCTCAGCGTCTTCTGTAGCAGCGTTACTTGGGAAATGGCTACTCTGAATATCTCGTTGAATAAAATGGTTTCCATGGCAGGATGAACTTTTGTGCGGAACAGACAGCTGATATCCGTTGAGGATGGAAGTACTGCTACTCTAATATACCTGCCGGGAACAAAACAAAATCTTTACCTGGATTTCAACCAGCATTTGCTGGTGCTGCGTGACAGAGGTTGACCCCATCGACTGCAGAGCAAGAAAAATGAAACAGCAACAAACCAAGAGGTGGAATGGAAAAGAGGTGAAAAAGAGGAGTGAGAAACTCCTCCTGCCCCTCGCACAAACATTTCCCAAAAAAGGAATTTCTGTGCCTGGGAAGGTAGTAGCAAGAGAGGTAGCTATTTCTGTCTCTATCCAAATTTATCCTCTGGTTTAGTACTGTGAACACTGAGGATCATGTCACAGATGGGAGGAAACATGATCTTGATGTTAATTTTTAAAAAAAATGAGAAAAATTTGGGTGGATGTAAAAATTAAACTCTTAGAACGATGTAAGCAGCACTGAAAAGCAGTGACATCTTTTAAAGAAAGAAACAAAAGAAAACCTCCAAAGAAACCAGAAAACTAAGAAAAATGAGGAAGAAAATAGCTAGGCCCATAGCTGCTTAAGATCAATTCATAATATATTAAGCAAGACTTAGAAGAATGCATCCTGCAAGCCTAAACTTAAGTACAGGGAATAACTCTAAGTTGTTACGCAGATGTGTTTTTTTATAGACCAAATGTGAACGCCTGTGATGTGGATAAAGGTAATATTTGCTAACTTGCAGGTCTTGCTTTAGTAGAAGCTTTATGGAGTAAAGACATTCCTAATGCAATTTGTACACGTCATTTACCTGTTGCACAGCTTCTCATAGACATGAACGAGCACAGCAATTGTTTTATGTCTTTTCTGTGTCTATGCGTTAGCCTATTTCTGGTATTTGCTTTAACTATAATTGACATTCTCTGTAGACTCGAATGCAATGAAGCTAGCTAAAGCAAGAAGAAAAAGTGAGCCAAAGAAAATAATTCTGGAAAACACCTGTTCTCCCCAGATTTATAGTACTATTGCTATATTTTCTGGTAATTACTTCATACATTACTGTTGTTATTATTATTAAAAACTTAGTTTTACATTAATTAAACCAAAAGAAACGAGGTCTGTGAGAAATTTGAGTTTGGGCATAGCCTTTATTCCCCAATGATGCCAAGATTCTTGGGATAAAAGTTAAGATCTAACTTGTTTGGTTCAGATGTATAGCTTGGATAGCAGGTATCCAGCATTTTGACAAACCAATCACAAGATTAAGTGGTAGCATAATGTAATCCCGGTAAAACAGCCATTTTCATAGATTAAGCAATTAGGAAACATTCAGAAAAGAGGCAGGAATAGAAGATAAAGTATATTAAAAGTATGTTTAAAAAGGTGTTTCATTTCTTTTTGTTAGCCAATTTATTGGCATCAGAGCAGAATGAGGGGTAAACAGAGAAGGAAAAGATAAACTGCTTACTGGCTTTGTTGTACAAGAGCTTGCTTTCATTTTAATTTAAAAAGTTTAAAAGTCAACTAATGCCTCAGATTTTGCTGTGACAAACCCATGAGTTCTCAACTGATGAAAGAATGATCCTGACACAAACAGTAAGTATTCGTCTGGGCTCTACCTGCTGTAAAAGTGAAGAGCTTTTACAAACGGTGTGGAAACAGGTATCAGTAAAGACCTCGTGTCAAATCTATTCCTCTGTGTGTAAAGGTTCAATAACGTACTAATCTGTCCAATTTCATGTTCTAGAAAACACAGTTACAGCATTATTTTCCAGACCCAATTTTTATCATTGTACGTATCTGTGCAGTATATACATATATGCACACAATGGCAAGTGACACAATAAATGCTATTTGCAAGGTCCTTCCTTTACCCTGTCTTTTCTTCCCCTTTGTTTTGCGTAGCTTTAGTTTTATTAATCTTTTAGCAGCAGCAGGTCTGGACTTCTGCACTGAAGACACTTGGCTACTAATTACAACTGCGTATTTTAATTCCTAAAAAGACGCCAGCTATGACCTAACTTTATCTTACTGAACATTCTGTTGACATTCTTTCTATATTCTCTATTACCTACTTTTCCTCTCAGCTGTGTCAATTTATTCTTCTATAGCTTTATTATATTCTTGTGCTAAATGCTAGTGGACTTGGAAGGTCAGCAGGGGAAAGACGGAGGTCAGAGAAGGAAGGATGGCAGTAGACAACCATTTGTTATTAAAACCAAACAAAAACAAACAGAAAAACGCAAGCAGCACCCAGGCCTGTATCCCTGTACATCCTTTCCATATTCAGTGGTTTCCTATTGATCTGCCAGTCAAATTCAAGGAGATGAGGGACAGGGGGAAGGGAACCAGCAAGAAAACCAAATTTTCCAAGGTTTGATTATGTTCTCCTCTAATCTTACTAAGCCTCTCAACAGTTTAAGATAGCTTTCCAGTCTGTAAAAAACTTGCTGAAGTTCAAGTGTCCCCAAGGAGGCGAGGCAAGCTGTACTTATTTGTACGGACGAGAGTTTTGCATTAGAATCTCAGTGGTAACATTTTCTTATTCAGGAATTTTTGTTCGTTTTCTACCTACCATTTCCACTGTAATTACTTTTAGACATTTCCCGTCCAATTCAACGCAGCAACTAATTCTTAACAGACCTCCAAGCTCCAGCTGGATCTCACTGTTGCTCTGCTTGTCCACTTGCCATTTATCAAATTGCGCCCTACCTTTAAAAGCTCACTTAAAAGACACATACTATTTTAACATCATTTTACAGCAAAACGCCACATAAATGTAAAAGACAACATTCTGAGCTGAAAGAATGGCAAAGTATCAAAACAATGCTTTTAATAACTACAGAATAGCTGCTCTGCACTCACAAAGATACAGAATGTTTAAAAACACTAAATGAAACATCATTTAAAAAATCCTTTTTGTTCCACTTCAGTGGAACATGCAAATTTCCCGATAACTTCTTCTTCTCGCAGCATTGCTGGAATATGGAAAAGCTAAGTATGACTACAGTTTGAAAAGCTTTATACATATTTTAGCGCTGTTAAGCAGTAAATCAATCCGTTCCTTTGGAGAATTTGTACAATTTGTTATTATACTCTCATATTTCAACACCACTGCTCTGTGACTGACTTACACTTTAGCGCCAAGGGGGACAGAGAATGCTGGAAGATTTCTGAGCCGTACTATGATTACCACAAAACTTGAATTGCCGTGGTCGTATCTGTTAAAGAAAGGACAACATGAGGGAAGTTTGCTATTGTTAGCATTTATGTATGAACAGAAATATTCCCTTTGCTGGTCCCTTACCTGAGTCGTATTTGTACCTGGGCAGCCTCTAGAGTTGTTGCATCATCTTCACTATATACAATGTCCTCGGCTTCATTTGGTCTAGGACAAACGGGCAAATACTCAAATTCAGGAAAATTATAGTTTGCTTTCAGCAATAATTAAGGTATGTGTACACAGAACGCATATACATTCTCCTAAGCAGGCTGATTTAATTACAGTGTGCGCTCCAAATGAGAATTTCAGAGCCTACACAATGGCAATGCCTCTTTTAGAGACAGTCGCTGCCTGAACAGTTTGACAACTCCAGTAACGAGTTGGAAAGGCCTCAGGCTGATTACTGAAGCAGGACAGACTAACAGGCAAGAGAAAAACTCGTAACATTTTCCTATACATAGTATTTCTTTACCCCCCTGAATACAAAATTGGAAATTGAAGTTTCTAACAAACAGCAGACCATGCGCAAACTGGATATGAAACACTGCTTTGGAGAATATTTGAGAAGCAGCAGCTCTGTAAAATAAAGAGGTTTCTGTGCAAACAAGAAGCATCTTTCCTCTGAGCCTGTTTTCAGAAGCATTCAAAGAACCAAAGGGACTCAAGTCTTGCAGCTGAAGAGCAACTCTAGCGTTGAGTGGAATTACAGAGAATCCATGTGACAAAATAATTTCCAGTCATTTTCCGGGAGGTTTCAGTGAGGATGTGGTATTAATGCATTTCATTGATTTTTAAAACTAGACTGGTGGGATCAATAAACAAGATCAAGATAGGAAATGTCAAGATAGGAAATGTGGAGAATGACACAGACATCCCACGCCTCATCAAGACATGACAGCATTATTTTAAGGCTCTGCATTTAGAGGTTTCTTTTTTACTGTTCATTTCCTGACTGATGGCTAATTTGAGAGGGTGTATTTATTTCCTCTCCTGCCTTAAATTACTCAGTACAAAGGACTGGTCTATACAGTAGAAATCAATTGCTGAACTGTAACTTCAGGAGCACGCTGGCAAATTGTAAGTTATTCCATACACAGTGTTCATAAAGACACTTCTACTAAACATACGCAACTCACACAGAGACACTCATTACCTCTTCACTATTTCCTAATCAGCAAGAATTAAGAGTCTCCACACCTGGAGCTATCAGGGAATAACTAGTGTCTGTAAATCTCAGCTTACACAAATGGCAATAGTTTCCTTTTGTACACAGACTTGGGGGATGCAACTGTCGTCTTTTCTCTTTTCATGAGCAAAGACAGGAAGACGACAGGAATTTTGTTCTGTTTTTCAGCTACCCCACCACTTGCGGCCACTGGAGAGGGCAGCTAAAGACTTGCTCCACAGAACACCCATGGCTTTCGGTCCAGCGTCTGTTCATTTCTATCCACTGGGCTTGTAACTAGAGCAGAGGATAAATTTTGATCACAGTGGCTCAGAATAGAAAGCATATCGAAAGACAATGGTTATTGAACCAAGAAACACACTCGCAGCCACTCAGTCAAGTGAAGGCTGAGTTTTTAATAGATGGGAGTTTATTTCAGCCTGAGAAAGGTGCATTAGGTCTAACTGAAGACATGGAGCAAACTAATACCAGGATTCAGAGTTCAGGGTGAAATATGGGTCCATGACCTAAGATGAGGTTGAACGGCCGTTACAACACTGCAGGAGAAATCCCTTTTGTATTTCAGCTTTTTTATTTGGTCTCTTCTATTTTATTACCTTCTAATTTGTGAAAGACTTGACAAGTAGAAATAATTTTCTTAGAGGCCAATAAAACCCATTTATGATACCATAATGCACCTTTTCCTGTCCTAATAGAAAAGCATTTGGCCTGGCAATAGAAGCCACATCTACGTCTTTGTAAGCATGCTGCTAAAACATCTCTCCGAATATCCAAAATTAAATGTGAAGAACTTGGTCAAGACTGAGGTGGAAAATGAAGATTTTAGTTTCTCTCGCAGCTCGCAATAGTCTTCTGTTGTGCAGTCTAAAGTTCATTGTTCCACTGCCAGAAAACAGACAATACTATATGAACTAGTATGATTAATTCTGTAGGATTTACATCCTGTCAAAAAGTAGCAACAGCAAATACATTTCTTGTATCCTGTGAAGCACGAATATTAAACTCTAACTTGGACTATTTTTACACCAACGTTACAACGGAGGATTTTCTTCTCTTTCCTATATCCTCTTTTTTTAAAAAGAAAATACTCAAGCAAAATGCTGTGCGATCTTAAGATTGCATCTAAACAAAACGAGAAGTAACAAGAGTCACTCTGAGCAGAGTCAATGCAGCCCCATGGCAGAAGCCTGTGTAGTTTAAATACAGCTTTTTTCCTAGGAAAACTTCTAGCAAGAAAAAACCCCAGGATTAGAAGGTAGCATATTAATGCTACTCAGCCAAGTTATACAAGCACCGTTATGCAAATTTGTTAGCTTAAAAAAGCAATCAAACTTCACTGTTTGGCAAATGTGCCTTCCTTTCAATATGAAAGGACAAAATATTTATAGAAAAGGCAAGACAGATAAACTGCTTATGCTGGTATTATATAACTGCTTATAGATGTATTTAAATTTTTGGTAGAAAGACTTGCAGTATTTCTCAAACCTACTGTTTCACAGAAGCTTCATATACACCACTGTCTCCAGCTACAGACTCATCAGACACGGCAGCAGATACACAAGCTGTTTTCTCCTCAAGCAGGTGAGTAGCCGTTCTGCGCGGTAAGTCAACGCCTACGAAAAGAAAGAATGAAAATTAATCCAAGAGATTAATAGTCAGAAAGAGAGAAGCGCATAGCTTAGAAAGTTGTCAAGTTGAAAGCGGTGACCCTTAACTGAGTATCACAGAGTAGTTTTGTTCCACATCATTAAACATTCTGAGACTGTACTGCTGTTACCACATATTCTGACTAGGGATATAGCCAAACTGATGAACTTGAAAACGTACAGTTATTATTCCTTCCCAGAGATACAGGCTCCTGCCATCATCCTTATCTGTTGAGCTAGTTATTATCCTTCATTATCTTCATTATTAACCCTCATTATCCTGATCTTTAAACCTGTATTTGCAGTGTTCACATTCTGCACCGTAGTAACACTTCAGCTACACCCGAAGTGATTGCCTACTGTTTATTAAATATTCAGAAGTCAGACAGATGCCCTATCCCCAGTGATAAAACTGCTAGAAATGAAAAATCCCCTCTGGCTTACTATCATCAAAAACTTTTTATGCTATGGTTCTCTTTACTATCAACTACTACTTAGCTGTAATCTTCCACGCACATTCATACGCGTCACGCGGCGAAGCAGCAGCATTGCAGAACGCCACGTTCTGCAGCACAGTAAGTTGAGGCCCTATGCGGTACTTCCATCTGCCAAGGGGTGAGGGCATTGGTTATGCATTATCCTCCCCACCTGAATCATGACTTTACATCTTGTTAAGATGTTTAGAATATAAGGCTTCGGATTAGATGATTGATTGCTGCATTTGTGCTTTTATTTATGGCAGTAGGAATGCTTTTTCCTTGATGATGAAGTGCTCTTTCCCTTCCCCCCCACCACGTGAGGGGTGAAGGTGATGACATGATTTATTGATTACCCTTAGGAATTACCACAGCAGCCTGAATTGACTTTGACAATGACAGAGACTGACTGTGGAAGAACTACATGGTATTCCAACTTGGTTTCTGACAGCAGGGACATGTGCAGAGGAGCAAATATCGGTATGGTTCACCTGTACAGAAAAGTCAGAGAAGCAGATGAGCGCTGCATCTAAAGAGCCAAGGTCGATTATTACATGAAGATACCAGCTCTACTGTCTCTAGGTATGTTTATCTACCTCCAAGTTAAGATTCAGCAGCATTCAGATTTGTAGTCTTGTAAAACTTAAGTGTGTAGGCTGAAATTTTCCACGCAGGTTTTAAGCCTCCGGTTGAGTTTGTTGAAAACCTTCCCATTCAGCATTGCAGCAGTTCCAGGAATGAAGCTGGAGTAGAAACACTCAACCAAGCCCAGGTCCATGTCTCACTGCTGATGTACTGAAGCCTCACCACGAGGCCCATTTTACTGTGGACACGAGGTACTGATGCATAATTAATTAATATCTGCCTTTTCAAAATCTGAGTGCTCGCTACCTTGACTTAAGCAAGGTGTTCTACATGGTCTCCCACAGCATCCTCATAGGGAAGCTTAGGAAGAGTGGGTTAGACGAATGGACAGTAAGGTGGATAGAAAACTGGTTGAAAGACAGAGCTCAGAGGGTCGTGGTCAGGGGCACAGAGTCCAGTTGGAGATCAGTGACGAGTGGTGTTCCCCAGGGGTCAGTACTGGGCCCAGTCCTCTTCAATATAGTCATCAATGACCTGGATGAGGGGATAGAGAGCACCCTCAGCAAGTTTGCTGATGACACAAAGCTGGGGGGGGTGGCTGACACACCAGAAGGCTGTGCCGCCATACAGAGAGACCTGGACAGGCTGGAGAGTTGGGCGGAGAGAAACCTTATGAAATTCAATAAGGGCAAGTGTAGGGTGCTGCACCTGGGGAGGAATAACCCCCTGCACCAGGACAGGTTGGGGGCTGACCTGCTGGAGAGCAG
>VYZM01010189.1:191268-211423 GCA_013398915.1 Dromas ardeola
AAAAAAACAAAACCAAACCAAACACTCCTTGTCACATCAAGCTCTGACACAATCCATAACTTCTTACACTGTCACTTCATTATCAGTACCTGTGGAAACACTGGAAACCTAAGACATTCATGAAACTTCATGAAAGAAAATTGTAATACAACAGTCCAACGCTTTGGAGATGGTGTGGCTCCTCCACTGATAATGGAGAGGAGAATCTTCCTCATCCCCAAGAATCAAAATGCTGATGGTTGACGAGATACAATTAACTGTAGCCTTTTCTCAACATTTCAGGAAAAGTTTCACCATCTGACTCCTTCTACAAAATGAGAATTTTCTGTATGTTTATAGCAGTCACACCAGAAATAATTCTCAAAATAGCCTAATGTGAAGGAATTAGTGTGGTCTGAAGTTATCAAGGGAGACAGTTTTAACATCATAAAGAGTTGCACGTAGAAATTCACTGGAGATTCGCTAGAATGGCAAAAAAGCAAACCAGAAGCCACTGTAAATACTACCTCAAGCAGCAGTATATGACATGGGATCTTACAGTAACCTCAGGAAAAAAATTCCACATTTTCAGGAGTGAAAAACCAATGGAAAAAATTTGAAGAAAATAGAGGGGGAAAAAATTAAGCTCTAACAACTAGTTGTGTCACTACACATGGAAAAAAAAAAAAATCTGCTGTTTCATTTCTTCTTGACAGTGAAAGACCATTTTACCTGCCCTTAGTACCCCAAGTTTGGCATCTGACATGTATGGGAAAATGGTCCAGTGCACAATTGTCTTTGGCACTAAACAAGCATATCCAAAACACAAGGCTAAGAAACCAGCTACCTATTTACAGCCTGAGGCAAGATTTAGCTATTACTTACAACAGCGTATTATTAGAACCTTAGATCCAAATTATTTATTTGTGAATGTCATTTTATTATTGACCCCTTATTCTCCATTTATTAATGGAAGTCAGAAAGCAATGGATCCATGGTAATTTAGATACTACTAACACAGACAGGTAATTTCTCCTGTAAAAATATAGTTCCAGTAGGACATAACCCTTCTTCTAAAACACATTTGGATTATCAATATAATGCAAAGTATTATAAAGTGTACAAATATTTTTAAAAATCGTGCCTAATACACACAAATGTACTTTGTAAACAAAAAATTTCCTCACTGCTCAGGTAAAATTTCGGACCCAACTTCTAATGCCACTAACAGGAATTTCGCCATTCAGTGGAACTGGAGCAACAGCAGGTGTTTCCGAGCAGAGGGACATAGAAAGGCTTACAGTACTGACTGTATCACTTCAATAGGGCATACTACACTGACATACGCAATGACATTTTATGTTTATTGCATTTTATGTGGGCTAGAGGTGCCCATAAATTTATTTCCACTTACAGTTGATGAAAAGTCCATTTGTGACAGTCACCTTTGATTTTCTCGAACTCTGAATCTGGCTAAAACACCGTATTGTGGGAGCTGCTTCAGTTACTAGTTAGGTAGCAGCAAGTTAGGAAAGTTTTGCAGCAATTGTACTTTTCCTCTGAACTTTTTTTTTTCCTCCTTTTGGTTGCATTTTTGTATGTAATAAAACTCACAATGAAAGGCTTCAGATGGTGCAACAATCAAGATAATCTTTGTAACCTGAGTTCAAATAGTTTACGGCTATTATCAGAAAGGAGGGAATGATGTATTGCCCTCCTGCTGGTATGTTGACATTCCTCAGTTATTTAACATCTGTCACAGGCATTTTCATGCCGGTAACAAGCGCAGAGGAACTGATATTGCAGAGCAGAGACAGGGTGTTCACATTCTCTCACAGCACAGAAGACTTCTTTGTGTTTCTGCCCAGTGGGCTAATAACAAATTTAATTAAGAACTACACAGAGCAGTTACTGAAGGAAAACAGCCCATCAAGGCATAGTCCAGGGTCGGTAACAAGTACAAAGGTTAGATTGCAGAAAGCAGCATTTAATATCAGCAAAAGACAACCCCCTACCTTTCAGCAAGTGCTTGACTGGGTGTGCTTTTTACAGACAGCAGCTCTTCTTCAAGCCTCTTCCTTTCTGCTTCTAGCTGCTCTAGCTCATCTTGTGTACGTTTGCGTGGTGTAATAAACTGGAGTTCCTTTAAAAGCTCTTCTTTTTCATTGATTAACATGAGTTTTTCCTTTTCCACATCCAGTGCCCCAGGCCAGGCTTCACTATCTAGCTTAGAGAGTTCGATCTTCAAGTTAGCCATGCTAAAATAAAACACAGCAGATTTCTCTGAGCCTGGCACAGCACACAAATCCCAGCAAAAAGAGAAGTGATACAGTATTTTGAAAGGTATCAGGATATAACAACATTTTCTACTCAAAGTCACACTTTTAATTAGTTTTGCTTCACAAGGATGCAGACTACGCCAGAAAAGCAGGACACCTATCCAGGCCAACAGCAATATGCATACGCATTAAAAACGAGTTGCTCTTGTTTAAACACGGAGTTGAAGTAAAAAGTCACAACATTAATAAAAGTGATCTGTCTGGTAACATCATAGTGGCACTACGCTTTACTCATCTAGGAGTAGGATGGATTTTTCCTGAGCTGTTGGAGGCTGATGGCTCCTCAGAAACAGCAATGACCATGGTGACAGAACGTGCACCATCGCAAGGCACTCAGCACCATACACGTATGCGCACCTCAAAAGGCAATGGCATTGCTCTTTTATAGGATTAAAATGAAAGGTAATAGGATAGTGGCCATCTAAAGAAAAAGGAGATGATTAACTCAAAAGTTTGAGTTTGTGCAACTGTTGTTCCCATTGCAGATGTCAAATTACAGAGTTAAGACACCCAAGACTTGGTTATCCATACGTATTGCGCAGATACACACATATAATGGAAGCAGAAACTTCCCGACATTATTATTTTACTATAGAATCCTAGAATCGCCTAGGTTGGAAGGCATCTTTCAGATCATCGAGTCCAACCATCAACCTAACGCTGACAAAAACCATCACTAAACCATATCTCTAAGCACTATGTCTACCCCTCTTTTAAATACCCCCTGGGGTGGTGCCTCAACCACTTCCCTGGGCAACCTGTTCCAAACTATTTATAGCTTGGTCCTGATCAAGGCAGGTTATTTCCGATGTTCAGTCTCCATAATCATTCTGCATATGGATTCAGCAGTATAGCTTAAAAAGTGCAGGTTTCCAATAAAGACATATTGTCCACTGGGAAAGCCTAACAATTCCCATTATAGGCGTCACATACCTGAGATGATAACTTTCAGTCACTTCCAGCCTTAGCCACACCTGAACCAGCTGCATAGCTAAAGATAGAGAAGCTGTGAACTATGTAACAGCTCCTAGCCTTCTGCACCTCTTTCTTGTAGGCTGGGAAAAAGGCCAAGAAAAGAGAAGTCAAAATAGAAAGATGTTCCCATAAAATTCAGGGCAAGAGACCACTGATGAGCGGTGTTCCTCAGGGGTCAGTGTTGGGACCAGTGTTTTTTAACATCTTTGTCAGTGACACAGACACTGGGATCAAGTGCACCCTCAGCAAGTTTGCCGATGACACCAAGCTGAGTGCCGCAGTCAACACACTGGAGGGACGGGATGCCATCCAGAGGGATCTGCACAGGCTTGAGAGGGGGGTCCATGCCAACCTCATGAGGTTCAACAAGGCCAAATGCAAGGTCCTTCACCTGGGTTGGAGCAATCCTAAGCACAAATACAGGCTGGGCAGAGAATGGCCTGAGAGCAGCCCCGAGGAAAAGGACTTGGGGGTGTTGGTTGATAAGAAGCTTAACACAAGCTGGCAATGTGCGCTCACAGCCCAGAAAGCCACCCGCGTCCTGGGCTGCATCCCCAGCAGTGTGGCCCGCTAGGAACTAGGTGATCTTTAAGGTCCCTTCCAACCCCCTTCCAACCCAAACCATTCTGTGATTCTAAGAGGAATTGATCTGTTACTTCTATTTATTTGTAACTGCCATAGTTAAATAGACCTAAGTCAGCTCAACAACTGCTAAGTCCGTGCACCTTCAATGTTACCAGGCCCTACCTATGGCAATGCCCCATGACATACTTCATAAATACACACAGATAATTTGGTATGTATAATATTTCTGCAGTTCTGACACATTTCTGGGAAAACATTTTTCTTCTTTCCAGTTTGTTTTCTGTGCTTAACAAAACTAGTAACATCATGCTTATTTTGCATCTCCAGCATTAATTTAACAGTACATTAAGGAATTTATTTATGGTCAAAGCTAAGAATAGTTAATGTTGCATCTAACTATCTCATTGCTTATACTAGAAACTTAAAAGGGCACCACCCCCTTTTCTTTTTCCATAGGCAACATTTCCTTCTCATCTGCACCTCAACGAAAAAACAACAGCTTCAAAAATGAAAACAACCCATACTCCCACCAAACCCCTGCAAGAAGGGTTTGTTAGACTCAGGGTATTTTCACAGAAAACCAATGTAAAATAAACAGCAATACTATCAGCAGCGCTACCCTAACCAAATGGTGGGATGAAATGAAATGAAGCAGTTCAATATATTTTGCAGCTGTTACGTTTATCATTTATATTCAACAGTCCTTCAGAGGAGCAGTACTCAGAGGGAAAACCACTGAATGATTTCAGATGGATAATGGAATGTTAAGACTTTCATCTCCAGGTCACTGGTTCTAGCTAACCATGTTCTGAAAGTGGCTGCCACTGACAGCTGTTTGACGGCTTATGGGATA
Organism: Dromas ardeola; assembly: GCA_013398915.1. Lineage (NCBI taxonomy): Eukaryota > Metazoa > Chordata > Aves > Charadriiformes > Dromadidae > Dromas > Dromas ardeola. The sequence goes on from VYZM01010189.1 coordinate 196,000, forward strand.
GGATGGTGGTCTCCAAACAGCTCTTTTCCTCCCTCTGCTACAGACAACTCTCTGCTACCGTAACTGCCGCTCTTTTCAGCTGCCTCATCAGACAGGCAAAGGACTAAATGGATATGAAAACTGAACCCATCCCACTCTTTTGAAGAAGTCCTTGCTCAACGAGGACTATTAGCCAGATCTTCAACACATCAGGAGAGCACTGTCAGCACGCTATAGCAGATCCTTTTGAGTAGCATTTGCAACTGAATTTAGCATAGTTAACAAGACATTCTGCTGGCTAAGCAACATAAAACATGCAACGTACAAAATTATCTGATAATTTTCAGGTAGAGAAGTTCACTTACAAGATCCTGTCTCTCACTTATTTTAACACAAAACAACTAAGAATTTGCACACATTTCAGAAAAGATGGTCAATACTTATTAAATTATAGTGATGATTACAGTGGCCATAATAATTAGGAGGGGTGTAATTAAGTACTGAACTTTATGTGCAAACTGGTATGTATCCTCATTATTCCAAGATATGTACACTTTATTAAGTTCACTCTGTAGTCACTGGTAAAACCAGTACATGCAAACACTTTGAAGACTTTAACGGTGTCTTCAAGGCATATGATTGTCTTATTTAAAGCTGAAAAGAATATACGTTACTGGGCAGTTTTCAGACAAAATTGAATAAAGATGCCATTTAAAAAGAGATAATTTAACCTTGAAACACATTAACGTTATATAGAACAAATGCTTAGTTATGCAAAGGTAAGTACATGAGCTACTGAAATTTTGAAACACATTCTTCGTGAGAAAGTGCTGCAGTACTCCATGCTCTTGAGCACTGTACTTTTTTTTTTTTTTTTTTTAGGAAATGAAAACGAATCCTCGCCNGTGGTAAACTCACTTACTGCCAGGAATTTTTTTGTTCTTTCAAAGGAGAGATAAAACACAATGCTGGGACTTCTTGGTATCAAAACATAGTGAAAACAGAGGATGATCTGGTTTTGTAATCAATTGCAACACCTGAGAAAATTGCCGTCTATCTGCATCTAAACCACCACCTGACAATTAATATTATGTACATGGTGATTGTGAGCCCAATCATGTATGTTCAATACTGAACAAACACAACAGCCTCAGCACTCTTTGTTGAATGCATTGATTATACAATAAAGTTTTATGATCTGTAATGAGCATATAAAGGATTACTGTTGTTACCGGCAGGGACGGTAGCTACTACTCTGTATGAGGAGGGTATATATTTGAAATTAGGCCAAAAAAAAAAAAATAAAAATGTTGGTCGTGTAGCCTCCTGCCTTTAAAACATAAAAACTATGCCTTTACTTTGTACTTATAAGCTGCAAGTTTTGTAATTGACCATGCCGTAGTATTCCAACTGTAATAATACTTAAATGTCAGATTAAATGGCATTTTAGGCACAGTTTTCATCTGGGGGAAAGTGATATTTTTTGTTTTATTGCCTTGCTTAGTTCTTTATAGTAAAAAAAGGAACTTCGGGTGTGAGAGAACTTTTTAGATTTCTATTCTCCTTAAATTACAAAGCACCTCCATAACAAAAACTACATGGTTTCTGAACAGCTGACGCCTACTTTTGTGAGAAGTACTAGAAAATAATACAACACAATTAATACATTATTAATAGAGAGATATCCCACACAATTTTTATTATTTTTTTTTTAAATAGTAAAACTTTCCCTGGTATTATGCAGCACTTCTGGTTTTTGTAACCCCGAATGTTCTGCTTTCTGATGCCCATTCTTCAGTGCTGTGGCAATTCATCAAAATGGCACTGCTTTTATAAGCAACCAGTGCAGAGCTTTATTTGAAAGGCATTCCACATTCATCAGTGGAGCAGTTCCCAATTTCTTTTCTACTCAGGTTAAACTCATTAAAAAAACCCAACCCCATAGTGATAACAAGTATTTAAATTACCCAAAGTCCCAGGGAAAAAAAGAAATAATCAAGCCTACTAAATGTGGACTGGAAGACTGAAGCAACTCTAAAACTGAAGAGCCTTCAGTGGCACAGTGAACTGAAAAGGTGATCCCAAAGAAGGATATAAGGGACTGCAATAACCTAGCGACTCCTTTCACTCTATTTCCTTAATCCAGAGAAGGGCAACGGAGCTGGTGAGGGGTCTGGAGCACAAGTCTGGTGAGGAGCGGCTGAGGGAGCTGGGGGTGTTCAGCCTGGAGAAGAGGAGGCTGAGGGGAGACCTTCTCGCTCTCTGCAACTCCCTGAAAGGAGCGGGTAGCCAGGGGGGGTCAGCCCCTTCTCTCAAGTAACAGGCGATAGGACAAGACGAAACGGCCTCAAGTTGCTCCAGGAGATGTTTAGATTGGATGTTAGGAAAAATTTCTTCATCGAAAGGGTTGTTAAGCATTGGAACAGGCTGCCCAGGGAAGTGGTGGAGTCACCATCCTTGGAGGTATTTAAAAGACGTGTAGATGCGGTGTTGAGGGCCATGGTTTAGTAGTGAACTTGGCAGTGCTGGGTTAACAGCTGGACTTAATGTTCTTAAAGGTCTTTTCCAACCTAAACAATTCTATGAATCCTGGAACTGCCACTAATTTGTCACTGTCTGCATTTTCTTTCGCAACACATTCAACTTGGCATTAAATGTAAAACCTACTGTTCAAAAGCACCGACTGCTCCTGAAAGCCCGCTTGCATTCTGAAGGAAAAGAACCACCTTGCAGCATGCCCACGGTGCCTCCAGAGAGCCGCCCACTAGATGTCACTGCGAGCACAAGGTTGGTGCTGCAGAGACCAGGCAGCTTCCCAGCTTCAGACTGTACCTTAACAGAGCAACTACAGCCCTATTACCTTCTTTTTGCCTCTTCATATTGAAGACTTAGTCTGACCTTCTCTGCTAAATTTGATCTACTTCTTGCTCCAACCTGTTGAGAAAAAAAAAATAAATAAAATTAGCCTTATTACTGTGTAAAGCTGTTAAATGAATCAACAAAACCCATGCACAGGCTAGAAAAATCACGACTTAAAATAAAACCACACCCGCCTGCAGCCACACACTTGCTGTTAAATGCCTAGTTAGGAATCTACTCAGATGTACAAAACAGTGCTGTTTTCTGATCCAGTTCATCTGTGTTTAACTACTGTACTACCAATCACCCATATTCCATCAGAGTAAAGCAAGAGCATTTTCAAAGAAGTCTTGCGGTGACTGCACCCAAAATTTTGATCTCCTACTTTGAACTCCGCTGAACTCAAAATTTAGAACTAAGTCAGTGCATTTCAAAGTAAGGCTTCAATAAACTTGCTACAAAACATAGACGAGCCTAGCTCTTTGTTGACAAAACCTTGTACAGTCTCTTCCTTATAAACTTAGCTCACAAAACTTCAAAGAAGGTACCAAAATGAAGCACAGCTTTCTGCATAAGTAAATATACCGTCAGTGAAACAGAGAAGGTTTTAATGCATCACTGAACAAGTAGTTCCACTGTTTTTCAGCTGCGTGAAATGAAATTGCACGTTTAAATTCTGAGATCTTGTTTCTGAAAATTAAAAACATTTTCATACTGAATTAAGTCTGTAAGGTGAAACATACCCTACAGACAGTTCCAAAAAATACTATCTACTTGCGCTGATCTTCACTGTACTGGAACTATTTGATTACACCAAATTGTCATAAAGGCTTCATTACAAACATAAAAAATTCATCTGAATCTCTATTTAAAATTTAAGGGAAAAAATCAGGTAACTGATAACTGAAGTAATTATCTCAAACGTATATATGTACACTCATCAGCCACAGTAAACAACCCTTTGATTCCAGTTCCATTAACTGCAGCATTCCGAGACAATTTCTCTTTACATTTGACAAAATGGAAAAAAGCTCACCCCACCAGAAATGTCAGTCTGAGACCCTGTATCCAGAGTTTGTCTAGAAAAACACAGCTGGGAGTTTACAGAACTGGAACTCAAGTCTGGTTCAGATGTCCCGATGGTCTGGTCAAGATTGAACTTCTCCCTCAGCTTTGCAAGACTCTGTCCAGGAAATAGAGGAGGTGGTGTTAAAGTTCCTTTGTACTTTACCATGTTTATACCAGTTTATCTCCAAAAGATGTTTACGTAAAAGACTCCAGTATAAAAATTCTTGGTTTACTTCATATTAAGCAAACTATCCTTTTAACCAAGCGGTTGGTAGGTGACACTAAGGGTGGCCAACACCTACGACAATATAAAAACTACTGATGTGGTTTTGTCTATCTTTTGGGGGTTGGTTTTGTTTGTTTTGTTGTTTTTTTTTGTTTTTTTTTTGTTTTTTTTTTTTTTTTTTTTTTTTTTTTTTTTTTTTTTTTTTTTTTTTTTTTTTTTTTTAGACCAATTTTTTATNTGTCAACCAATTATATACTTGGACAATTAAAAAAAGATCTGCTTTCACAAAAGGAAATAGGGCAATTTAAGATTTGGAAAGAGTTAGAAAATGTCCGTGCATCTCAAAACCATGCCTCTCAATTTTGTCTGCTTAATATTTAAAATTGTGATTTAGAGGTAACATCTGTATTGTACCTTCTATACAAGTTCAGAAATCTATATTCTCTGACTGACATATAGCAGCTTTTTGAATTAGGAAAGTCACAGGCTTCAGTTTCTGCATCTGAAAATTGATTTTAATACTAGGTTTGCCTCAAAGAGTTTTAAGAATCCCTTAAAAAGTATAAAATGCAAAGTATTTATAATCAGTTACTCATGTTAACTAATGCACACAAAATTTACATCAACCGTTCAAAATACCTTCATTAAATCTTGCTTTTCTCTCTCCCCTGAACTTATCGCCTTTCTGATGGACTTCAGTTCACTAAGGATGGCTTTGGCCTCACATAGTTCATACCCGCTGTGGCCTCCAGACATTTTTTGGTCAATTCTGTGGAAAGAGAGGATATTAATACCGGATACAGAAAATAATACTAACATCTCTGCCGTTCTGCTTCAGGCAGAAGCATAGTTAGAGAACAGAAGGGAAGGAGATAAGAGACACCATTTCCTGTAGCAGACATGCAAAGAAGAGAAAGGACATTGAAGTCACCATTAAAATACTACTAAATCCTTGGCAAAAATGTCAAGCTCACACATACACAGTGCCCAGTGGATGGGTTTTGCTGACAGCAGGAAATTGCATGGAAAAATGCTTTAAAACCACCTTAGCTAAACTACTGGAGCCTTACCAAAGGCAGAGACTCCACAAGCAATTCTAGTTCATCCAGTCTTAAAGACATAAGGGGCACAGAGCTCTAAAGACTCCAGGAATACAGCAGTATTGCTGACAACACTGTCAAAATTCCCATCGCCACCATAACTCTCTGCAGCACAGAAGCAGCTTTTGGGTACACCTTTCAGAATATTAACTGTTGGTGACCCTTACAGAATCACTATTTATTAATAGTATTCCTCTACCCAGACCCACGGCATGGCATGGGCAGACAAGCAAGATTCTTGGTACTCATCAGCCTTGCAGAGAAGAAACATAACCAGCTCTGTTCTTGTCTCAGCTTCCCTCTTCTTCACCATAATCCTAGGCATTAACAGCCTACAACAGCTGTTCTGCTCAGCTAGTCACCAGGCTCTCTTTTATTTGAAAAATCTCTGGATAATTAATACCGTATGTCATACATCGGACAATTTATTAAATTCCTGGACTATCAACGATTGTAAAACCTGTAACTTGAAAATAATGAAACAAAAAAAGCCCCCAAACTTAGAGACAAAGAGATATTTCATTTTAGTATTTCCTTATATACTTCAAGAAGTACAGTTTGTAAACACACTTCTCCGACCTCCAGTTTAACTGAATATTTCATAGCATCATAGAAATGACTGCAGCTGTGCTTCACGAAATTAAAAACAACAGCCATCTTCACAGAAGTCAAGCACCTAGTGGAGAATACATTCTTTTATAATGCAGCTGGTTTTCTGTTTTTATCGTCATCCATCATCTTTGCTAGAAGACATTAACCTTCTGAGTGAGGAATGAACAAACGTTTTAATGATCAGAAGTTATCTCAAGCATCCCCCTGCAAGAACTGAAACTCGCGGGAAACACCTGTAACAATATTCTGTTTTACTTCCAGCTTTATGCAAAAAAATATCAAGGTTCTAAAGTGGTCTTTAAAGCTGCGAGCACGTCTGTTTTCCTTTCCCCGCATTTCAGTTTTTGTGCAAACTACAACTGCATTTGTATAAGAAAATTATGTGTGTGACTCAGCACTCAGATTCCTATTCAAGGATGTATTTGTTTCAGCTTGAAAGTTCCCCAAACTCTTTCATAGCTTGGCACGCACTTACTGTCTGACAACACTCAATTTTTGGTAACTTATCAAGTTGCGAAGGTCAAATAGATAGAGGATACGCCAACAATTGGGATCATGAATGAAGAGTTGGGTAATACACCACATGCTGCCTAGTAATATGATGTGCCACATTCAAATCACAACTGCTTTATTCTGTTATAATGAAGATGGACAAGAAGGATCTCTGACACACCAGATATTCCATCTTCCTGTTTTAAATTAATGGGATTAGTGCTGTTTGAAAGTGGCTGACTGAATTTTAAAAACAAACGTCCATTGTGTTTCGGTGGAATGCTGTTGACAGTTTCTGAAACATGCTTTGGATTCCTATCAAAATGGCTTGTGAGCAAGCTGCTTTAAAACAATACTTCATTGTTGAATTAGTATAATAAAACCAGCATGATTGGCTAACCTTTAATCCTGGGACAGCAGCATGAGTTTTTATTACCTTAAGCTTTAGAATCAATACATCTTTCTTCTTCTAAATTTTGCTTCAAATGAAATCTGATTTATGGTTAAATAAATGCAATCAGCTATCCTTTTCTCCCTTCACTCCTCACTAGTCTTCATATATTTAAACAACAACCAAATCCCACATTTCTGTTTTAGTCAAAATGAAGGAGGACAGACATTTGACTGGCATCCCCCTAAGGTGCTGAGGGTTTTCAGTTCCCAATTGATTTCCAACACTTCAGACCAGAAAAATATTTTTTGTCCTTTTTGACATATGTCTCTAGCTGTGATCAGCAGTTTCCTGGACCAGATTTTTTTTCTCCCCCTTAAAAAAAAAAATAAAATGATACTGTATAGAACTGATCTATACGCAAGCAATAGCCTACAACACGTTTTGGTTAGAACTGGGAACTGAATCCCAGCTGCTCAGCTCCAAACACAGATGCTCTGCCATCCGTTGCCAATCTGTGGTTTAGCAGTCTACCTGGAAGACGGAAACGCACTTCCCTTCTCCCACCTTTTGTCCATCCTCCCTATATATTCTGCCAGCTCTCCAGGACAGAGATTATTACTTATCTGACAGTACACTGCCATACACAGGAAGTCCTGAGAAAAAGGCTAAATGAATCCAGACAATATTACATTAAAGCTGTAACATTGCTTCTGCTACTGGAGCTAGTGCACCAAGAGCAAACAGCTCAGCATTTTACTGTGTAAATGTATCCTTAATGTATGGGTACATACCACAATATGGAAAACAACTAGCATTAATACATTTCTGTTCACATTAGTCAAGAAAACATGCTTGTTAGCAAGGTCTCCTCTGCAGCAAGTTCTCTGTGGTGACAGTTCCAGTAATGTTTAATATTTTAGGGCCCAACTTTGTAAGTCAGGAGCAGCAGGGAGTGCTCAAACTGAAAAAAAAAAAAATCATTCCCTAATAATCCAACTGGTTAAATACCCAGAATGCTCACCCGGTTCAGCATCAGCCCTGTGGACACCAGGCATCCCAGCAACTGGAACAATGAAAGTCAGGTCTCTAATCCCCAAATTGTGACTCATTTTAAACCCTGCACTGTTGTGCCCCGTTTATACCTCCGAGAACGGCATCCTTCTCTCTCTCGAGCTCAGAGATGGGGAAGAAGGAAAGGAAGATCAAATTACTTTTTCAATATTTTTTTTTTTAAATTTCTTAAATGGGACATGCAAAGCAGCTAAATTCTTCCTCAGGACCCTTAACCACTGCCCTTCTTTCTGCCTCTCTGCTCATGGTAAAATGAAATAGGAAGGGGAACATATTTCTCATGTTAACACTTGCACAATAGGTTTGCCATTTTTACAGATTTCCTGCTTCCTAACTACAACAAAAAGAGTTACTAGATTCTCATTTTTCCCCCTAATAATTCTCGCACATAAGATGGATTCAATTCCATGCCAAAAAAAGAAATGAGGCGACTGAATTAAGTCAGTTTCAACTATTTTCTTTTACTCACTGTTGCAGTGTTTCAAAGCCCTGTTCCTTGTACAGCAGCTCTTGCTTCATCTGAGAGAGTTCCCTCTTCAGCTTCTTAACCTTGTGTGTTAAATCAAAGCAAGAGTTAGAAAATTCCTCTTGTTAAACAGCATAACGCATGGCTTTGAACAATTAATGTATTCTCTGCATCAGATGAGACAAAAAAAAAAAAAAAGAGAGTAAATGGCTCTACTGACACATATTAAAAACAAAAGGATCTGTTCTCTTCCTGATGTCTATGGGCAACATCCTTTAGTATTAAAGGGACACAAGCAGATTAAATCACATTCCTTATTTGTATCGACACCACACTGTGTTATTAAACCTGAGAGAACTTTAACAAGTAATTTACTTCTCACTTGTTAAGGATGCATTCCAACTGTCCTACAGGGACATGCCTGTTTATTTTAAAGCTTATTATATTTTCATTTTTTCATTCCAGGAAGCTTCCAAGTCATTTGCACTGTAAAAGACAAAGTGCAGGCTCTTTTTTTTTCTTCTCCCCTTACAAACCATCCTTTCTTATAAAGGTTTACAGACACTGGATCCCTGAACACATAATTCACATTCATTTAATTCAAAGACATCACTAGACACATTTGGATCACAATTATATGCGACTGTTTAATTGAAATGTCTTTGGCAAAACATTCCATACTTTCCCTAACTTTGCATGCTCAATTGCTTTTTAATCTTAATATTGCAATTTCAGATATTAGCAGGTATGAGTACACTACAAAATATTTATGAATCAAGATTAAATAAAAAAATCCTCCATTTAATTTTTTATGTCATATTTCCCAAACGTACTAAAACAAAGTTTCTGGACCACCTACAAAGGAATTCACTTTAACACAAAATTAATCCTCAGCATACGCATAGAGACAGAAATGCAATGCGAAGTCCCAAATTTTGGTACTTACACATCTATACCTGCCTGGTTTGCACTCTACATAATAGCCAGATGTTGTCAGGCTTTTTAACTTTCCAATCAGTAAGGTGAAAAAAAAGAAAAGCCTGCTGGAAATCCCCTGCTCTCACCTACCACTGCAAAATTCTTGCTTGTTTTCATACAGGTTCTCAGATATTCAACTCTCTTCAAAAATGGATTATATTAAAATGAGGAATTTTGACCACTTCAGCTGAAATTAATTTCTAAAATATGTTTCCAAGACTTTTTATATCCAAATCCCCTTAGACTTCCTACTTGGTGCTATTCTTCAAATTAAAAAAAAAGAAAAAGTTATATTCCCAACATGCCAGGTGACTAAAAGTACTGAGCATCAGCAGCTGCTGTAGCTTTCCAAGAGACTTAAAATGCTTTGTTTGTCTAAAATAACCAGTGATTTGCGGGTTCTTCGTATGGGTTTGTGACTGATACTTAGGCGTTCAAGTTTGTGGCATCTGGCTAATGAATATTCTGTGACAGAAATAAAATGCTTTCAATCTCAATTTTCTCCAAAGCAAAATCTGTTCTCTAGATGAGGGGTTTGATACAGGCTTTTGGAAACTATCATCACTAATTGCTTTACTTGACAAAAAACTGTTTTTATTTTGACCATACTGAATAGTTAGCATGATAAACAGGCAATGTTTCCAAGTACACATTCAGCGCTCCGTAACGATTTCTTCTCTGAGTAGCATGAAACCCCCAAGAATAATCTCTCATCAAGTGTTCTGATCAAGATTACAGAAAATGAACAGATATCACCTCTATGTTCTAGGTAAAGTAATGCGTAAAGCGACAACTTTTCTGAGAAACACAGAACGGCTTAAACTTTTTGTATTTTAATCAGAAATGTGAATTTAAAGTAATAGCAGAAGGCACACTTGATTTCAACTTGGAGGATTGGATCGCTCAGAAACCCTTACATTTTTCCTCAAGATCATCTTTTAAGTGTCCTCTGCTGTAATTCATCATCATTTCATTATCAAGAAATCTGAGTTACGCACATCATCCTAGAAGGACGTGACCTACATCATAATATAGACTCTGTGTTTACTGCATCACACTTGCATTAAACTGTTCTTGTGCTCCTTGTCTTCTCCTTCAAAACTTCCATATAACTCCTGCTTTTTCACAACTCTTCACCTGTTTTATCCTTCACCCCTTTCCTATTGCTTCTGCACATCATTTGCAGTCACCTGATGGGCCTCTCGTTTCCTCCTCCTGGCTGCACCTTCAAGGGGGCTCCTGTGCTAACCCCCTTCTATTCCAGCACTCGAGTACAAACCCCCCCTGGTTATTTTATAAAGCTGCATCCCCTACTCGCTGCATATGCACAAAACACACTGTGATCACGTATGCTTTGTGGTGTTTGAATTATCCTACTGATGATCTTAAGACCCCAAATGGCCCCAACTCAAAGTCCACCACGGGATCAGATCCTTCAATTTTAATCTTGTGAGAAAGGTCTTTTTCTCTCCTGCTTATTTCATTTAACAGCTGTCTGATTTCTGTCATATTTTCTCCACGACCTATTGCGCAATAGGCAATTCATGTATCCAAAAGGCGCCACACGCATACATTAAGCACAGCTAACAAGGAAAAGGCCAAAGGCCAATTCAGAACTTCCTCCAATGCTGAGTTTCCCCCCTCCAGCCACCATTAACCTGATGATACCAGTAAGCCTCAGCCAGCGTGAGAGAAACAGGTTTAGTACATCTGACCTAATAGTTCACTAAACAATGTGCAAATTCTAACTAGCTGGCTAGCAGCTTGCTAATAACTAACTTTGTTTCCCATTAGGTCCACGCATGCATATACTTGTAAAATGCCAAAAGCTGGCATATTAGCAAGCACCCTCAAACATTCAAGTAAGGGTAAACTGTGGTAACAGTCATACCTCTCTCGCCATCTTCCATGAAAAACACTTCCCAGCCCTAGCATCACAGGGCTCCACTTTTTCTTATCTCAATGATTTTCATATCCAGTGGCTTTGGATGACAACACACTTTATGCTGATACAGATATTCTTGGACTGCACCCTTCTAAACTCTGTAGGTAAGATTCAGGTCACCTATTTTAGGCACACGTGCAACTCGGACTTTGCAGTGCCAGTAAATCAAGTGTTGGGAACCAGCAGGATATTAGGCTCCTTGACTCCAAGAAACAACAGAGAGAGGAAAGCACCTCCAAAAAATGAATTACTGTGATTAACACATCTCCCTCTCTCCTCAGTGAACAGACAAATTGTAGATCTGCAGCCAAGAGGCGATTCAGTGCTTCTGCATCTTGAGTTGGGAAATGATCAGAGCTAAGTAACGGGAAAAACTGAGCACAGGACAATGTCTGAATTTTCCCCGCTTTGACTTGTAGGTGACTATATTTAAATTTGGTCAGGTGTTTTGTTCTTCAACACTGTTAATTTCCCAAACATACCAGTGATCCCCTTGCCACTGCTCCACTCATTTTAGAAAGAAGTTCTCGCCTTCTCTTTATACGCTTGTTCCTGACAGGGTCCTTACTGCTGTTGGTTTTTTCCTCCCACCTGCTCCAGTGTTGAAATAAATTCTCTCAGTGACCACCTTCCCTTCTCCTTAAAGAATAAGGGACTACAAATTGAGATTGGTACGGATGAAAAGGTGTACAAGCCGTCAGGAAGGCAGTATCCAGACGCCAGTGTTACAGTGTATTCCATCCCTGATTTAACCAAGATTTTAAAATTTTAATGAGCTATTCCACAGTTCCTTTTAAACGTTAATTGTTTAGACTCCTAATCGTAACTCTTACTCCAGGTGGAGGAGGATGTTACTCTCGGAGGCTTCTCTGAGTGCTGCTCTGTGCGGAAACCAGGAGGGGGCAATGGAAGAGCTGAATAACTGCTGTGGCTTGAGCTGCTTCTGCTCCCAGAGTCTGCATCCCAGCCCGCAGCGAAGGCCTGCGCTGTGAGGTGCTGTCTTTTTAACCTCCATGGTTTGATCTAATTTTTTTCATTACTAACTACAGAAAGCCTAGGCTATCCATCGAGCATTAATGCCACAGCTTAAATAAGTGAACTCTCTATATAGATTTTAAATGTCTTCCACACCATTTCCTCTTTATTGAAGATAAATTCACTAGAGACTAACCTGTGAAAGAAAGTTCTTTAGATGGAGTCTGTTAGTGACCACACTGAACACAGTTGACCAAATAATGGATTTTTGCTCATTAGCAATTTCAAAACGCGAACACAAACTTTTCATTCTTGACCTGAACTGTTCCATTTTGACAAGACAGAGAGAAGTTTCACACCATTATTGAAAAAAGCGTTTTTTAAACCAACAGAAATTTGTGAGGCAGTTCATGGAGGTAATGGTGCATTTCTCACAGGAGAAAGACGGTGTAAAAACAGCCGTCTAGTTGCAGCTCGCCGTGGCCTACTACTTTTCTATTTTCTATTTAATGTGAATATTAGATTTCAGTACCAAGGTACAGGATACATCTGCTAGTTCAAGCTTTGCTTTTTCTACATTCCTAAGTTTTGCACACAGAATACAAATGAATATGAGTTACACACACTCACCCTTAATCTTGTAGTGGAGATTTCAGCCTTCAGAATGTCAGGGTCATACTTCGTGCTTGATGAGGAGCCTGAGAACACTTTTTAAAACAGACAAAATAGGACAGATATTTAAGTACTTTTAAAACATTAGTTAGTCCCTTCCTTAATGAATCCACATTGACCTGAAACTACAAAGTGCAGAAAAACATGTAATACTTTAGGAAAAAATCCTTTTATAGAGTAGTCAACATTGCAGGATGGCAATAATTAATGAATAATCAAAATTTCCCCCTTTTTTCCCCTACCACTATTTGGTATCTCTCCTCCTTTGCTTATCTCAGGATCCTAAAGTAGAACCTCATTCTCCCTGGCTTTCTATCCCTTGCTTTCTGTTCTCATTCTTCTAGCGGAGCCATCCTGCGTTCACCTCCTTCCCTGAAGTTGTAATTTCTAAGGACAGTTATGGAAAGTAGATGATTTATTCAGAAGCCTCAGCAGTCTGCCACTCAGTTCTTCCATAGCTGTACATGTTACTTTTATCACACTACCTACTTCTAAGAGAGATGTTTGGCCAACCAGAAGCCTCTGACAGCTCTTTACTGCATGCCAATTCCTTGCGCCACATTGCAACATGCACCCCCACTTCACCCACAGCACACAGGCTACAAAATTATTGTACGCTATTCTCATAAAGCAGCAACAAATTCCTTTCTTGGTCTATTGCAGACACCTGTCAACACAGTAGGGTCATTGCAGTACGCAGCTGCAAAATGCAGGAGATCCTATTTACTTTGAACCTAGATTTGGCAGAAGTTTGTTCTGACAAACTGCATGACAAAATAGATTTTAGAGCCAACTGCTCTAACCCATGGCTCAAAGGCGTTCGATTGTATCAGAGAGAAGAGGGTTCTCTCCAGCAGAACATCTTTGTATTAAATAAAAAATAATAAAAAAAAAAGTAGGGATACTATCTCTAAAAAAGCCAGAGTACAAGGTGTTCATAGCAAACCTTGAAAACTCATCCTAAAGAGAAACAGGATCCCCCGCAAGGCACAGATCAAAGAAGTTACATTGCATTCGCTACTGTACTTACAGCTTGTACGAGAGCTTGATTTTTCTTTGTAGGCATCATTCAACCGTACGTACTCATCCAGGGCAAGTGCTAGCCTCTGTTCTTTCACCTGGTACAGTTCTTTCTGAGTACTGAGAGCATCCTGGGCTATTGTAAGATAATCTTTTAACATTCTCTCTTGTTCTTGCCTCCATTGTTTCCTGGGATCTTCTATTTGTGTTGTTTCTTTATAGGAAAAAAATAAAGGAGTTAAAGAGACCTCTGCTGAAATCTGTTGACAGCTAAATTGTGTCTTTGCCTGTAATCCGCAGTTATAGAAGTCCAAACCATAGCTTGCCTTTGGTTACTATGCAGGTGCTCAATTTTATTTAAGCTTTTCTTTGCCACAATAGTGTGCGTAAGAAAAAGCATTTAAGGGATCAATTGCAAAATTAGGGTACACTAGGGAAGTGCTTACATAAATCATTCCCACATCTTCAACCTTGAGTTAATAATATCCTAAGACTCAAGAAAAAACTTAAGTATTTGCATCAGAGTATTTGGAAATAGTTGGATCAATGAAGTCTTTCAACGACATCTTAAAATTGAATGCATTTCTGAACAAAATGAAAAGTAATCTTAGCTATTACATTTTTTTCAAACTCCCTCCTCCCCACTTCATTAATTTTTACAGCCATATGTTATTCATGTTTTATAGTGGTTATCTCTCCCCTTTCCCTCTATGAAAACATTTTCTCTTTTCCCCTGTAACTGAACTAACAGATCATTAAGTCTCCGGATCATCTCACCTAACTCTATCCCCATCCCTACTAGGCACCTGATCCAAGATACAACTTTCTTTTATGGTCAACAGAGAGGGCACGTCACTCCATCGAAGACAGGGGCCCAAGAGACATGGGACCAAACTGCCTTTTTGAGGTGTCTACTTCTTTCCACTGACAACCCAGGTAATATAAACGAGTAGGCTGGAACAGGCCATTAATAAACAAAGGGCTTCAGGTCAACCATTCTAACTCCAGCAGCCACGCAGAAGAGAGACTTGCACAAAATGTGTAGACAAGAGGATTAGACATAACGTAGTAGTATATATTACGAAAATATGTGATGAGATCAATCTAATTGTAGGTTTTAAGATTATTATTTTTTAATGTAAACATGCAAAGAAGAAGAGTTAAGGCTGAACGTTCGATCTTATCATTAATATTTCCTGACTTAGTTCAGCACTTTTTGAAGCTGTTCAAGGAATAGTCTTCCTTTAAAGCTGTACTAAGTACAAAAACCTTTTCATAAGACATAGCCATGAAAAGATAGAAATCTAAATGCATACGTGCACCACGCTGCATTTTCTTTGTAAGTTACATACTACACATCTACACAGATCTACAGAGAAAAAAAGTAACATTCAGTACCAAAGTATTTAAGTGCAAAGTATTTACTTCAGAATTTTTCTGCAAAAAGGAGGAGGGAAGTTTATTGTCTGTGTTAGATTTCTGCCACTTTAAGTTCTCTGAATTGCTCTACTGTGAGAACCAAAGCAGGGGGGAAAAAATAGGAACATGTGGCTGAAGACATGGGGGG
>VYZM01010189.1:211435-224918 GCA_013398915.1 Dromas ardeola
AGAACTGCAGCAGAATCAATCTGATTGCTCTAAACTGTAGCTGATGTGCACTCTTGGGGAGAAGGCACTCTTTCGATTCCATATATGAAAACAGATTTTGTAACAGCAGAAGCTGATAAGGAAAGGTTCCGGTTAACAACAGTTTCCCACGCTGACTAACTGCCAGTTTTTCAAAAGCCACCTTTGGTGTTAATATCACATAAACCAAATCCCACGCAAATGAAAAAAAGCATCCCATAAACTAATCCTGTAGAATCCTACACTGACAATGTCTATGGAACTACTGACGCTTTTAAAACAAGGAAATAAATACACATACACCCCCCCCCATGCCAGTGACCCCCTCCACCATTTACAAACGTGACAAGCTTTTTGTATTTCTGCTTGGGGAAGGTATTTCTTAGATGTACACAATGGATGCATAGAGAGTATAAATCACCTAAACCCAAGTGCGGTGCATTAAAGATTAAAGCAGAGAGGCTTTATACACAGTTGGTTTTCCAATAACCCCAACAGGAACATTCTCTGCAAAAACCTCACTATAGCTCTGGACACACACACATATATCCATGTTTGTAGCCACCTGCTCTTCTCCACAAAGGCATCAGGCACACAAAGAAGCAAATCGATAGCTTTTCTCTCCTAAACGGTCAACACATGTCCCTATCTGTGGCCATTTATTGCTGTTGGGCTTTAACACACCTCCACATTCACAGTTATTTACACAAGATAAGAAGTGCTGGTTTCCAGAGCTGTCCTTTTTTGTGAAGCAGGATGAAGAGCATGAAGCAGGACTCTCATGGGTCAATGATCAAATAGGATAAATGCAGTTATGTTGGTTTTTTAGAAGAATGTAATGATGTGATTGTGTTTTAAGAGTGCAACCAGCAGCCACCGAATAATCTTACAAGATTGGAAGGTCTCATCTTCGAGCATGTTGTAGGTAATTGCCTTGTAGGTTTTAAGTGAGGATTGCTCAACATGCTGCCCAAAGACCAAATGCAGCCTGCAGAGTCCTAAAACGTGGCCTACGGATGCCCTGTCCTTGTGACTGCAAGAGAAGGACAACGCTGATCAACCACAAATTATTTTGTATTGCTGACAAACACAATCAAACATTTTCTTTTTCCCCTCTCCAAGCTGCATGTGAAAAACAATACTACGATTATATGAGCTAACATCTTTATACTGATAGTCATAAACGAGGTAAAGGTGACCCTGCATTTTTAAAACTGCACACACTAACTTCACCATACTGAGGTTTGGGTATTTGTTTGCCTGTGTAGGTACATTGAGTGGTTAAATTATTCTCAGCCAATTCTGCCTGCATGTATTTTATTCTGGAACAAATACTCAGTCAGAAAAATACCTAATCCTGGAAAAAGCAAAGCATGAATGCTGGAATGACTATCCCAGAATCGTTACTCAAGTTTTACCAAGCAGAAAAGGCTCTGGAGTATTTTTCACTCTATGTCTTCTTAAATAGTATGAAGTGGAAAACCCAAAAAAGCGTAGCACTTGTTTGGCAAGTTGTTCCGATACATATATAAACGTGTGCCTGCGTAGCAGCACCATATGCTTATTCATCTATAATTTTCAGTTGTCTCACTTTTAATCAGTAGGTTTACCCCACAGAGAATAAAAATGGAACGACGGGTAATATTTCTGGTACTCTAGTGCTGCATTTTGAAAAGTATGTTCATTTGAGCACATGTACCTTCCAAGAGCCAATAAGTATTTTTTAAAAGCAGAGTTCTTTCAAAAACAAATATTTATACTTCTCAGGGTAAAGCCTCACAAAGATAAGGATTTTTTTTCCTTGGACAGGAATGTTTTAAGCACCTGCTGTTAAGGTCAAACTTGTACACACAAGAATATTATTGAGACAGTTACACGCATGTCAGTGAGGGAGCAGCTTGCCGAACATTTCAAAATTACATGTGAATCCCTTCATGCTTAAACCAAAGAGTGAGACTTAAACCACAAAGAATATCTACACATTTTCCTACCCTTATTATTCAACAGCTGATATAAAATAAACTTGGGAGATCTCATTCCTTTTTTAGGGCAGATAAATGTTTCCACTGGTGACTGCAACAGAATGCCTTACAACCTTGTCTGCAGGAGATACGAATCATGCAACAGATTGCTAGCTGGACAGACGGGGAGATGTTATTTCTGCTGATGAGATGAGGAGTAAGCACTGGTTATGAGCAGTACACAGAGCTGTAGGGTTGTTACCTGTTCTAGAAAATGCTCACAGGACTTCAGTCATCTGCAGTGGGGAACGAACAAACCATCCCCCTGGGCACAACCTCTCCAACACTTTGTGCACATCACCAGATAGTTAATTCAGGAGTTTAGCTCTTTCTGGAGGGCCACAAAGATGCTGGGAGGGCTGGAGCCCCTCTGCTGTGAGGACAGGCTGGGAGAGCTGGGGGGGTTCAGCCTGGAGAAGAGAAGGCTCCGGGGAGACCTTAGAGCCCCTTCCAGTCCCTAAAGGGGCTGCAGGAGAGATGGGGAGGGACTCTGGGATCAGGGAGGGGAGCGATAGAACGAGGGGTAACGGTTTTAAACTGAAAGAGGGGAGATTTAAATTAGGTGAGCCCCTGGCCCAGGTTGCCCAGAGAAGCTGTGGCTGCCTCATCCCTGGAGGGGTTCGAGGTCAGGTTGGATGGGGCTGTGAGCAACCTGATCAAGTTGAAGATGCTCCTGCTCATGGCAGGGGGTTGGACTAGATGATGTTTAAGGTCTCTTCCAACTCTAACCATTCTATGATTCTTGTAGAGAAAATGAATAAGATATACTGGACATCGTTTTCCATGGCATAAACTTAGACATGAACTAAAGGAATCTCCTTAAAATGCATCTTTAAACAACTAAGAGTTGCATATCAGGCTCTATCAAGAGCACTGCTTAGTTTTTAAAAAAGTTTATCTATATCATCCACTTCCTCTGTCCAATCACAATGCAAAATAATGATCCATCGTAACAGAATGAGAAGGGTGGTGGCACGCCTAATATTCAGGTTGCATATTCCTAATTTGACTTGGCTTTGGCGCCATTTGGCAAAGCCACTTGCAAATCAAAATTACTCAGTCTCTATTAAGAGATCTTGATTTAAAAACGATTAATTTAACTTTAAACAAATTACTGCAAGTGTGTAGTTAATAGATTTATAAAAAATTATAAACAAGCAATTTATTTCCTCCTATTTTTCAAGATCCGAGTGCCTACCCACACTGGGGGGGGGGGGGGGAATTTTGCGAGACACAAAAAACTTGGGGTCTCGCCCAGCGGAACCGCACAAGCGGCAGGAGGGCACGCTCCACCCAAGGACGTTCCTGTCCCCTGGAACCACCACAGCCCAGTAACGCAGAAGAGGAAGCTGCGCTGGCTTTAATCACGCTGCTATTCATGAAAAGCACTCTTCCTGGCCCGCTGCCAGCCAGGCTTGATGCACTTAAAACTCAGCGAAGAATCCGGTCCAAACCATCATTCAAACCCAAAATGCCCGGACTGACTTTATGCCTTGCAAGTTTTGTTTATTCCTTTGGCTAGAACTTGCTTCAAGGGCAGCAATGTTATGCATGCTTTGTGTAATTATACATAAGATATATAGTACACATAGGATACAGGCATGCCATTTTTTTAAAATGAGATATTTTCATATGTTATGTTGCTGTCTGCTACTAAGAAGGTCTGCCAAATTTTTACAGTCTACTTGAACAGAAGGAAACTATTATCTTATCAGCAGTAGATCGTATTTCCCTAAAATACATGAAATTAAAATCCCACTAGAAAATCCCACAGGGAAGGGAATGGCTCCCTGACGCCCTACTGCTAGACATGAGAGAATTGGACATTTTACTACAGGATTAACAATACGTGGAAGCAATAGTCTTCCAACATCTCCCCTTGCCAAACAAAATAATAGCATCGATTGGCTCCAGAATGACCCACATGTAAGCTGCCTTCGGTCAGACACGTTGCATTTAGGCAACACAGTTAGAGAACAAGGTTGCCCAGAGAGGTGGTGGAAGCCCCATCCCTGGAAGTTTCTAAGGCCAGGCTGGATGGGGCTTTGAGCAACCTGGTCTAGTGGGAGGTGTCCCTGCCCAGGGCAGGGGGGTTGGAACTAGATCGTCTTTAAGGTCCCTTCCAACCCTGATAATTCTATGATTCTAAGTACTCCCAAGGGGTCCCAATAAAAAAACATGCCAGAGATGCTAGATTGCTACTTGCGAAGGACACATACATAGCAAGACGAGACAAAATTGTGGCATTATATGTTTTCCTGAAGAGAGAATTCTCATCTATTTAAACACATGCCCATATTATTCCAGTTTGTAAATGTAACAGAAGCACCATCTCAGAAGAGAAACTATTCCAAGGGAAACTGGCTGACCTGGCTAGAAACAAGGACACCAGAGACCTAAGATCTGTAGGGAGGATAGCAGGGAGAAGCTGTGTGCCACAGCTAGAGCGACTGTAATAGCCCTCCTTTTTGGCAGTGATGGCACCATGTCACCTCAACCTACGCTCCCCAACATTACGCATTCACGTGTTTGCACAGCCTCTGGTACTCACTCATCCCACCACAAAGCCTATTCAATGTACTAAACCCACCCAAGCACTCACTGGCTCCAAAGGATAACATGAAAGCAGATA
The DNA here is from genome assembly GCA_013398915.1 of Dromas ardeola. NCBI lineage: Eukaryota > Metazoa > Chordata > Aves > Charadriiformes > Dromadidae > Dromas > Dromas ardeola. The sequence goes on from VYZM01010189.1 coordinate 216,107, forward strand.
CGTCACGTTCTGGCAGGTTGTGCCATGTTACCAAACGAGCCAGTATAAAGGAGGAAGAACCAACCAGCTGGGGAAGGGCCTAGACATCCTATTTTTGGCAGCAGCAAGCCTGCTTATGGATCTACTCATCCATTAGAATCTTAAGTACAGATCTACTCATCAATACCATGCACCTTCTCCCTCATCTTCTAGGACAAGAGGTAATGGGTACAAACTTGAGCATAGGAAGTTCCATCTCAACATGAGGAGGAACTTCTTTACTTTGAGGGTGGCAGAGCACTGGAACAAGCTGCCCGGAGAGGTGGTTGAGTCTCCATCTCTGGAGACATTCCAAACCCGCCTGGACGCGTTCCTGTGTAACCTGCTCTAGGGTGGCCCTGCTCTGGCAGGGGGGTTGGACTAGATGATCTCCAAAGGTCCCTTCCAACCCTATGATTCTATGATTCTATGGTATACTAACTTACAGGAAAGTTTCCAGACCTGGAAGCCAGGGCTGAAAGACAAGATACTGTATTATATTGGTGGCAAAACGGCTGAGCCCCCAAAAGAGGGTGGTTCTGACTGCAGAAGCGTGCCGTACACGGCCGGCTGTGCTCTGGGCTGCACCATGGCACAACTCGGGTTGATATTTACTGTGTGTCAGGGTGGCAATTTCTCTGTCTGAAATAGTACGCGATGAAAAGATAATGCCATTACACCCGACATCTCTGGTTATCTTGCATACTAATTGCAGGACTACCACCTCCAACCAACCAGAACGCCAGCTTCAAGAGAGTAACACAGGCCCCAAAAGCCCAAACCCAACAGCTGACGACATTCAGGATCCCTCATCACTGGTGCTTCTCCTGAACCCCAGTGGCTGAAGAAAGCGCGCAAGCGAAATCCAGCTTGGTTTTTGAACAGCGCCCAATGCCTTTGCTGTGGTAGGATTACATCCTGCTCCACAGAGGTGGTTCAAGAAGGAGGGGACACCTGGAAAGCAGCCTACTGAAAGCAGCGTGCTGAGGGCAAGTTCCCTCAATCCTCATTATCAATACAGGCTGGGGGATGATGCGATAGAGAGCAGCCCTGCAGAAAAGGACTTAAGGGTACTTGTGGATAAAAAGCTGGACATGAGCCAACAATGCATGCTGCTGTCCAGAAGGCCCATTGCATCCTGGGCTGCATCAGAAGAAGGGTGGCCAGCAGATCCAGAGAGGTGATTCTCCCCCTCTGCTGCTCTTGTGAGTGCCCACCTGGAATACTGTGTCCAGCTCTGGAGCTCCCAACGTAAGAAGGACATGGACCTGTCGGAGCGGGTCCAGAGGAGGGTCACAAAGATGATCCGAGGGCTGGAGCACCTCTCCTATGAAGACAGGCTGAGAGGGTTGGGGTTGTTCAGCCTGGAGAAGAGAAGGCCCCAGGGATACCTTATAGCGGCCTTCCAGTACCTAAAGGGGGCCAACAAGAAAACTGGAGAGGGGCTGTTTGCAAGGGCATGTAGCGATAGGAACGAGGGGCAATGGCTTTAAACTAGAGCAGGGTAGGTTTAGATTAGACATTGGGAAGAAGTTCTTTACACTGAGGGTGGGGAGACACTGGAACAGGTTGCCCAGAGAGGTGGTGGAGGCCCCATCCCTGGAGACATTCAAGGCCAGGCTTGATGAGGCTCTGGGCAACCTGATCTAGTTAAAGATGTCCCTGCCTACTGCAGGGGGTTTGGACTAGATGACCTTTAAAGGTCCCTTCCAACCCAACGCATTCTATGATTCTATGATTCCCAGGAAAGGGCTGCAGGCAAGCCGAACTGGGGCCAGCCGCAGTGACGGAGAATCAAGGTTTCGATGGTATCTCGCACGAAAAAGTCTCAAGATGGCACAAACACAATCAACAACAACCCTTTGACGTGTAATATCAGAAGAGAAGAAACGGTGTCTGATATCAACCATCGCAGGATGACGCGAGTTAGCTCAGTGGTGGGTGGTGAAAGCAATTTATCAACAACAGTACATAATCACTACGGGTATGTTTATTCTGCAAGTATATCCCACGTTTCTTGATAAACAAACTGGCTTTCAAATCTCCAGTACTTTTCCCTGCAATCAGACAAAAATACACTTAGGGGGAGGAAAAAAAAAAAAAAAAAAGGAGTGCAAATATTACTTCATTGTACTTCAACTGGCATAACAAATATTGCAGGCAACTGAGATGCAAGTCTTAACAAACAGCGAGAAGCAAACACACTAGCACTATTTTCAGGGTGAAGAGCCAAGTGTTACTAGACTGGCTTAAGGAACGCACTTTACTGTTTGCATACCAGAGGCTTTCTGAAAGCACTTTTTTTCCTTATTCCTTTCCCCCACCACTTTTTAAAATACTTCCAATTCAAACTCAAACAAGAAAAGCAATGCGTATCCAAAAATTTGAGGAAGAATTCGCAAACAAATATTACATCGTTTCACACTGATATGTTTGTTCAATAGGTACATAAAAATAAAGAATAGCACATTACAGAGACAGCAGTTTCAGTAAAACCGTGCAGCCCAACAAGATGACATATAGCGTCTCAAAAATGATCTAAAACATTGCTGGATACTCAAAGAAAATCACATTCTACCGCATAATAAGACAGAATATGGGTTCTAAAGAGAGACATGAAAGAAAATTAGTTTATTCAGAATATGCTCTGAACCGAGCTCTCTACAGTTTGTTTCCTGCCACAGAACTCACACACAAAAAATGCCTCCTCTCTTCCAGACACCTTCTTCACTTTCCCATAAAATAATTCTGTGCTTGAATTTGAGTAATGACATAAAATGAGAATGTTTTCCAGCTATACTGTGCAAGCATGAGCAGATTTGCAAGAAATATTTATTCAGAGATTTTTATGAAGAAATACGGAACATGTTATCCATATGGCACATTAGTTTCTTCTAGATATTGGGTAGCATATGCTTATATATCTCAGAGTCAAATGCGGTGGAAACTCTGAGTATTTTGCTCTACATTATCCGGTAAGTAGGCAATGTTCTACTGCTATGGCTATCAGAACGAAGACTTAAGAAAAAGATGCCAGTATGATCTTTACATAAAAGTCAGCAGCTAAAGCCATCTTTAATGCTGAGCCTTCACTGCTCCAGCCCTCCTTCTGTAGCCAGCATGTACCAGATTACTCTAATCCCTTCCTATAGCCAGGGGGCAAAGAAGACACCTATAAATAAGATTCAAGATAAGATATATACTGCACTTGGGTTTTCACCATTTGTGTTTGCTGACAGTAAAGAGTCTTCACGATTGTTTCCCAAACACTTGCACATCACTACTTGCTTAGAAGATGGTGATGGGTTGTGGGAACACAGTACACATTTATGATCATGATAAACCATCTGACTCATACCCTCAAGCTAATACTAATTGCAGACTCGTGGTGGGATTTTCAGATTTCTTCCTTGTCTGAAAATACAATCTGGCATACTTTCATAGAGGCAGATGTACTTGAGTCCCCGGCTGGAGCAGAGAAGAGTCAGTCTATCCACAAAAAATCCCTGTGTTAAATAAATCAGTCGCACAGGAGTAAACTGGCATGAAAGCCTTTAGGATTACAACAAGAAATAGAATACTTGTAGTTAAAATATCGTGCTCTAAGTGTCAAACAGTGTTAGTAAACAGCTAGGCTTTGAAATTTTAAGAAGAAAGAAAACCAAATGGGGAAACAGGGACCTCCAGCGAATTCTATTCTCGAGCTAAGCAGACAGAAATCCCTCTACCTCTGTGCTTCCTGATGTTTTATCATCGCTCTGACTCAATTTTCTTTCTCTTTGTGGATGAGACAGTGGTAGAAAGTCTATGGGAAAGGTGCATTCATGCTTCCAGAGTGGACAATTAAAACTAAGTAGGGAAGAGCTGCAGAAGCAGAGAAGGCAGATGTCCAACTCCTTTTTGAACAAAAGTTCTGGCAGGGGTGGAGGGCAGGGAGAAAAATCATCATATTGAATACAAAATACAGAGTGGCAAAAAGAAAATGATGTGATGGACAAATACTACTGGGCTAGGAGTAGCTATTCCTTCCCATCCTTATCTTTTAAATACCATCATTCAGTTCCTTTCTATTACTTTTGCCACTAAACATTACCAACAAGAGAGTACTTATTTTATAGGTTAACTAGATCAATGCAAGGAAGAAAGCAACCACTTGCAGGGCTATTCCGGAGCCTGAAAACAAGAACTGGAAGTAAAAGGGATAAATTACTTAGGAATATGTAGGGTGCTGAAGGCAAGGCAGAACTTGTTGCGATCCAGGATTCCCTCAGACTATTCATGTCAAGCCAGAAGTGGAAGTTTCCCTTTCTTCCTCCCATTACCTTTGCAGCCGTTCATCCACACGCATCCCATAGAATGATTTGGATCAGAAAACCTGAGTGGCTGGGGGAAGGCAGAGGAGGTGGGGAATGACAACTCAAGCACCTCAGGAAGCAGAGTGCTGCCCCCTTGCTGTCCGTGTTTACTACACATCCTCACACTGACAACTGTAGGGCAAGAACCGCAGCAAGCCATGACTGCTGATTCAGCTGGCACCACCACACCTGGAAATCACAGTCTCAGAGTCAAAACTGCTTCCTGGCAAGTCTGCACGGGGCGTGGAACTGATGAAAGTTCAAGGGTGTCATTTCAAAATACCTTTAAACCAACGCTACCACGAAAAGCAGCCTGTCCCTCGTCTCTTGCACCTGGCTGTTCATTCATCTCCCCAGGTCACCTTCCCTCTCTCGCTTGCATAAAGAGGGGTGTGGAAAGGAGAACAAATAGCGACTTTTTTTTTTTTTTTCCATACCGGATTAGTTTCAGCTCAAATCAGTTCCCTGATCTGATTCACTGTCTGGCCATGCAAACGTTCATGCCAGTATAAGCAAAAACATTGCAGGGACAGAACAAAAGGCCAGAGGTAGCAATAGAGCAGGACCAATTCTTTCAGAGATTATATCAGCTTAAAAGTGTTTGCAAATCCAGGCTCTAAGAGCATAAATGTTTGCATCTCAGCCACTTAATGCCTGACGTTGAAAACCCTGCAAGAAGAATTGGAAAAATGTGAAAGTGATGACTTTGCCTGTAGATATACAAAATGGAGTAATAGGTTTGTGTTATTTTTGTTATTGCCTTGAGTTCCTAACCACATTATTTAACAAAATTAGTAAATGTTAGCAGATTAGACGCCTGAAGTAGAGTACACGAACGCAATGAGGATTATAAGGGGGAACAGCATAAACTAAAAAAAAAAAAAATCAAAAAAAATCTTTGGACTCTCCCAAACCACAGTAAGAAGGATTCTGGAGGAAAGGAACTCCTCCATCCCTGGCCACCAAATAATACTGCTTCAGTCATCCCTCTAACAAAGGGCGCTACTGAACCACAGGGTAAGCATTCAGGTTCTTATGGTATTAGCTACCCACATCATATGCATGTTCTGCCTTGCCAGATGGCCTGTAATCTGGTCTCCCTTGAAGCTGAAAGCATCACATTAGAACTCCTAATTGGGGTAATATATTCATAAAGTAATGACCTCAGTCAGTGTTTCTCAAAGTGGGTTACATCATCCAACAGGATCATGAGAAAGCTCTAAGGCAATCAGTAAGAGCTAGAAAAAAAACCCCAACTGTATTTGGAAAAAAAACTCATAAAAATATATAAAATTATAGAAAATGTGTGATGATAATAAAACCAAATTGTACTTAAACATATTGACACCAAAAGCAAGTTCCTCAAGTTTGAGGGAGTGTTGTACAACTGCAGACTGCTCACAGCCAACTCTTACCCCTCTCTGTGGAGGAGAAATTGAGTTTCCACTGGCAGTTAAGGTAAGTAGGTTTTTCTCAGGTTTGTATGGGAGAAGGGAAGGTAAAGGACTAACACAGGTAATTATACAAATGGGGAAAATATTTAATTTTAAAAAAATAATAATATCGATTTAAATAATTTTTGAAAAATTGTTATTATAGAAATCTGGTAGAATTTTTAGAACTTTGCAAGGTCCAGCCTAGCACTGCTTTCTTGAAATCAGTGGGAGTTTTGCCAATACCCACCCTTCAAGAGGAGCAGAATTAAGTCCCGCACCAACCACTAACGGAAATTGCATCCTTAACATTTTCAACCTTGAGTTTTTAACAGAAAAGGAGGGACCAACTGTGAATAAGACCTTCTGAATGTATATCTATTGCTCTAAGGTCTAGCCTGCTGCTCATAGTTTATTGGGTTGGTTTGAGAAATTTAACAAGATTGGCCAGCGTCACTACAATGGCTCCAAAGTCCTGTGGACAGCCTGAAACTTCACAGTTGTATCAAATGTAGCTTCGTACAGAGGCACACAGTAGGAGTAATATTAGAAAGAGAAACAATAAAGAGGACAGGCAACAGAGAAGCTGCTCAGAATAATTAATTATGGGATGCAAGAGGTGAGAATCAATGGGCTTTCTCTCAAACATTTTGTTGAAATTAATTCAGCCAGAAGGCAGTGAACATGAAACGTCTTGAGTCACCTCTCCCTACCTAACACATGGGAGCAGATTTCTTCCCAAGGTGCTATCCCTCAAGCTGCCATTTACGGATCCTAAATTCCGCTTTATCCAACCTGTTTTTCAGGCATCTGTCCATTTGGTCCACCTCCTAGCAGTGGGTACACTTTTTCTCCCTCCTTGGGCTTCTTTGTCCAGTAAGAGAGAGAATTAATCAAATTATAATCGATACAGGTAAAAGAGTAAAGGAGTCTTCCTTGTTCTAACATAGCCACTCTCCTGAGAGAATTTAAACAGTTCAAATCCAAAAAGCATATTCAACACATCTGCATTATTACGCCGCTAATAAAGCAGTAAGCAGGGGCAAAGCCTGCTTTCTAGAAAGGCTTTTTCCCCCCTAATTATTAGCGACCTCCATACTAGAGATTTCAAGAGCATCAAAACAATATCTATACCCCAGTCAGATGAAGTTATGATCTCCACATTTGGCATGTCAGACAAATGACGTACTTATGAGATTCTTAGGCAGTTTACCTCCCAGAAACTCAAGAGTGCTCTCAGCACAACATTGCACAAAATACAGTGTACAAAACTAAAATATACCACTTTACAAAATAAGAAGTTTCAGTGAAATCACTACAAAGCAACACATATATTAATATAACAGGAACCAAATGCACTACTGAACAATGGATGGAAACCACTTTAAGTACACCAAAGTCCAAAGTACACCATTTTGTCATTCATTATACACATTAACATAATATAAAGAAACCTAGCTAATTGTCCCAGCCACAGAAAGACACATGTACAGATGATATATACAACTCTTCTCTATTAAGTGGAAGCGTTAGTGTTTGCAGTACATTAACAATTTTCAAGAGAATTCCAAGGCAATGCTGTTAAAGCCTCATTGTCTTACACGTGTGTGAAGCAGAACTTCAACTCATGAACAGCTTACAATATTCAGGAATTCACCTTCAATGCACAGAAGTAGCGTTTAAAAGTAAAGAAAATATTTAACCTCTTTCTGAAAAAAAAAAAAAGCAACAAAGCTACAAGACTGAGATTTTTAGAACTGATTAAAGGTTTTGAGCATGCATGAAATAAAAGAGGACAATTATCAGAGCAGCAACCTGAAAGCACTTTCAAAACACCCAGAAATGCAGACTGCCTGCTCAAAATTTTATAGCTTTAAGTTTTATAGTTTTGGCCAAAGCAGAAGTTAAAGACAAGTTTCCTCTGATAATAGCATTTAGATTCAGAAGCAAATCCTTTACTTTCTTCACCTTTTGAGTTCAATCAAGTATGTCCCTATTTTTTGAAGTTCAGGAATGTTTAACACCCCATGCAAGATCAGAGGACTCTCATTGTTATTCCAATAAAGCAGGGCTATAAAAAGCCCAAATGAGGTTATGTGGTGGGATTCGGTTCAAGGTTAGGTGTCTATCTCAGAGAATCATAGAATGGTTTGGGTTAGAAGGGACCTCCAGGGGCTCACCACCCTCAAAGGAAAGAATTTCTGACAGGCTGAGAGAGTTGGGGTTGTTCAGCCTGGAGAAAAGAAGACTCCGAGGAGACCTCATAGCAGCCTTCCAGTAAAGGGGACTTACAGGAAGGACTGGGAGGGACTCTCTATCAGGGAGCGTAATGACAGGACACGTGGTAATGGTTTCAAACTGAAAGAGGGTAGATTCATATCAGATATCAGGAAGAAATTCTTTACGGTGAGGGTGGTGAGGCACAGGAACAGGTTGCCCAGGGAAGTTGTGGCTGCCCCATCCCTGGAGGTGTTCAAACCCAGGGTGGATGAGGCTTTGAGCAGCCTGGTCTAGTGGGAGGTGTCCCTGCCTGTGGCAGGGGGGTTGGAACTAGATGATCTTTAAGGTCCCTTCCAACCCAAATCATTCTATGATTCTATAATATCTAATCTAAATCTCCCCTCTTTCAGTTTAAAACTGTTACCCCTCGTCCAGCCTGTATTTGTGCTTGGGATTGCAGGTGTTCAATAAGAACAGTAGGTATCTGATGTCCCATTATAGTTATCAGAGTTCCAGTCCAACCCAACCAAAGGAGCTTAAATCAGCTTATCTCAAAGCAGACATCCAACCAGTCAGCTACACCACACTTCACATTGACTGTATTGACTAGATAGCTATTGACTACAAAGCAGCTTAGACATCTCAAGGTTGATTCACTTGCCCATACATTTGAGATACCATGGGGTAACAAGCCTTGTCTCTAGCTTTTTTTTTCCAGAAGACCATTGGTCTCAACGTCCATGCCATATCTACTGAACTTACGCAGTTCATAGAATCATAGGGTTG
>VYZM01010199.1:0-20398 GCA_013398915.1 Dromas ardeola
GCTCATAGCTGCCAAGGTCCTCATTTAGTAAGGTATCATGAAGAGCAATTGAATGTAAAGGGAGCTTATAACACATGTTTAAGCGTTATTTTTCATACTTGAAAATGGACATTATAAAACATATATTGCTTTTAAAAGTAGCTAAAATCCTCTAAGACCACTCCTTATAAAAATACAGTAATTTTGCTTAATTGTTGTTAGCAAGTAATTTGTAGAGTGAATTTGAGGAGACATTTTCAGTTTAGACCTGGACAACACAACATTGGGAACCTACATATGTATCTTGTTTCATAATACCATACTCAGAGCTTATAAACTATGTTTTTCCTGTAGTCCTGAGGCTAACATTAATTTTGTAGACTTGAGCTCAGTGTGTCCAGCTACGGGCATTAAGAAGAAAGAGTTAATTTCAAATTACTCACATCTACTATCCCCGCCTGGAAACCTAATTCTGAAAACCCCTTTCAACACAAAAACTGAATTCCTTCTTTAGAAAGCACAGCAAAAGAAAAAAAAAATCTGTGAGGCAGAGGAAAATCTTTTTCTTTGCTGTGTCAAATAATACTAGCTTGTGAATAACTATTATTTCATACAAATTTTTGTCAGGATGTAAAAAAGGAAAGTGGTATCATTATAAGCAAAACCTGTGATAAATAATTGAATCTTACTGAGATATTCATTTTAATAACATTTGTTCTGACTGCCCATGAAAAGCATAATGACTTCCAATGAGCTAAGTCCTTTAAAACTTTCTTCAAGACCTGGCGTATAATTCAAACAGAATAAGTCTAGAATATTCTTTGATATTTAAAACTCATATAGCTAATTGTATCAGAAGTCTCCTTGAAGTCAAAATTAGCTCTAAGATGGTTTAGAGAACAAAAGTGGATAAAGCCTTTGCTTCTTCACATTTCATTATAAAACCAAACTTTCCCTGCAAATTTAAAAATAATACCAGATTGGGAGCGAACAACATACATTTAATTCTATTAGGAAACAGTGTAGCTACTATAAAAATATGTGCTAAAATCTCAACTCAACTACTGCATCATAATGCTAAAAGGGAGCACTGTTTTCTTTTTATCTAAGGAAAATTGCAATTCCACACTTTTTGAGAGTAAGGGAGGCATTCACATAATCAGTGCAATACACATACAGAACTGTTTGCTTCACTTCTCCAAATAGTTCTTATTCATTATAAAGAAACTAAATAATACAAACTTATTTAAGAAACATGATGATTGGTATTATAGTATGTCGTGGTTTTGGCCGGATTGGCCAATCAGAAAGTCACAGACTGGAGTCAGCGACGGACAGGCGCTGAATTCCGGAACTAGAGTCAGATCGGGATCAAAGGCAGACAAACAGACAGGGTCCTCCTCAGACGTCGGCCATTGAAGAAAACGCGAGCCAGAGCAGCCTTGCCCCTTTGATCCCTTAGCTCTTATACTGAGCATGATGCAGATGGGATGGAATACCCTGTTGGTCAGTTTTGGGTCACCTGTCCTGTCCACTCCTCCCTATAGGTGTGACCTTTCTACGCTTCTCCCCTTCTGACCCTCTAACGGGACAAATAAATAGCGAAGTGAGCTGACCTTGGTTGTTACAGCAAGATGTATAAGCAAGAGCCTCTGTGCATACCATTCCTTGGTATAATCAGGTCTTATCACTCTGAGAGTGAACAGTTTCTGAACAATATGCTGTTAATTTCAGACTTTAGTCAGTTAGAAGAGGCCCAGCTAAAAAGTAAAATTACAAATCAGAAAATTGGTTCTGTTTTACCTCAAACCAGGACATAGTATCATCAAGTGCTATCATTTATTGTATTCAATTTATTAAGACATGCTTAGAAAAGTGTAATAAATTAGAAACAAATTTTTAACCTTGCCAGAAAGCCTAAAGAAATAATGCTAGGATCCAAATATATAAAAATATGCAATCAAAAAGTGTTTCATTTATCATTGTTACTAACAGGAGAAATAATGTCAGATCATTTACCTAACAGTATCTAATTATTAATTATCTAGTATGAATATTTTTCACTGAAAGAAGTGTATCTGTGAGAAGTCATTACTAAGTGTTACCTTGGCTTATAGGTATGTGTTGGATTAATTGTAGATAGTCAAACTTGATGAGTCATGAAGAAAGGATATTTCAGGTCGTCATCATTTGAACATTTGATATATTGATGAAACAACACTGATAAAACAATTTTGATATTTCAGTATCTACTTTGCTGAATGCATTTCTACTCTAGTAAACAAGGCGCATATGAGCCCCATTTTTTCTGCTGTAACATCCTGGTTTAATTAATTTGTTTGCTGGTTCTCTTCAAGAAGATTATTACATTTCTCTGTCAACTGTTATTTTTTGAAAATACAATTAGACCTAAACCTTTCTGAGAGTGTTTTATCAAATTTGATAGCTTAAATGGGAGACGTGGTCTTTTACAAATTCATATGTTTTCATTAGATTAAAAGGCCTCCCATTAGAACTTTTCATTTAAATTTATATGAGATTTCTGGTGTGTAATTCCATGCTTCACGATATTCGATTTCTGCTGCAATATTATCCGAACACTGTTGCTTTATTATTACATTTAGTGTTACATTTCCATCCTTTGGTGTTCTTATGCTGAGGAGATGATAATTAAAACTGAATAACTTTGGTTGATTTTTTTCATAGAAAGAGATTTTTTTATGGGCACCAACAAAATAATCACTAATAGCTTCACTGAATCTTTAAACGCAGTTCTAATGAGATAAATTTCCTTACTGAATTAGGTGCTTGTTAGCATGATGAAATTTTTTTCTTTAACCTCTGCAAATTAGAGTAGTAATTTACAGAATAATACTATTAACCCTAACGGAAATAAGAGTAGCAACTGTAATTTATTTTTTTTGGGGTGGGGCATTTTGATGAAAGACAAAAGATTCAGATTTGAATCTGAATGTATTAGCAAAAGAAGTGATGCCTTGTGATCATGCCATTCTCTGATGAGGCTGGCTGGGGGGTAGACTCATGATACCCAGAGAAATCCACCTTTTGGCTAGGCAATGTCAATCTTGAAACACTGTCTGTGTCTCTATTACATCAAGATTAAACACCTGCATTGTACACCTAATCAAATTTTCTTTTAAGCTTATCCTTGTGGTAGAAATGTGGTCGTTCTTTAAATTTTAAACTTTCTTTAAACTTGAAGTAAGGGACTTGGCCATGGTCACCCCATCGTGCTCTTGGGAGAGGTTAGGACACTTCTGCAACAGATCGTTGAGTTCTGCAAAGCGTTAAAGTACAATTCACTGATACACTGAAATATGCCCTTGTGCTTTGAGAAAAAATTTGTCAATCAGAAGTAAGAAAATATGAGGTCTTTAGAAATTCTCTGTATTTATTTCTGAAAAGCAGACAGATGTTTATGATAGGTAACTAAGGAAACATAGGCCCCTGATTTCAACAGATTCTTTTAAAAAATAAATTACACCCTTCTTATTCCCGCAAATCCACAAGCACTTTCTGCCTACAATGACAAGACAAGAGATAATCTTAAAAAAATAGATAAGCAGGAGTCAGCTGCTTGAGGAGCTTAGTTGCTTTGAGAAGCTGAAAATAGAGACGGGGCCTAACCCCTGAGAGTTGAACATGGTCAGACATCATATTCCAGGATACAGGAAGGCAGTGATTTCCCACTGGATATCCCTCTGATATCAGATTGTCAGCTATGAACTTTCTAGAATTAAGTACTTATGGCTAGGTCTTTCTCCTGGGAGGCAAGCAAAGACTTCCCTGACACCTATGGATATCCAATACAGCAGTCATTGGGACAGGGCTGAGCCTTATCTTCAAGTCCCAGTGGCATAGCTTAGGGTGGAAACATAAATCCAGGCTTCCTACAGCCCATGAAAAAAACAACAAACAAAACAACCACAAAACAACAGTCTGGGGGGAATGCATAATTTCATTATTGTCTCTCCAAGCTCGTCTTCTTTTTTTTTTATGGAAAAATGCATATACAAGAGACCCACCCAAAACCTAACCAAAACCACTAAACCCAAGGGCCACAACCCACCAAAGAATCTGATTTCCTAGATCCTCGATAAGAGTTTGAACCACCAAGCCAAAAATCAATTTTGTCTTTTCTCTTTCTCCTTTTTTCCCAATTGATACATTAGGTTCAATAGGCTATCAAACTGTTCCCACAGGGGATCGATGAGAAGTATTCCTGAGTGTAGGGGAGATGCAGGGCTTGGGGCCACCCACCAAGATCAATGTTTGGTCAAATACATATGACAACTTATAGGTACCCGTATAGGTATCTGTGAGGCTGTATATCAGAAATGTAGGTACCACAGGGATATGAGGCAATTCCAAGACAAGATAGCATCTGAGTGTGGAATATGAGGCTCAGCAACTTCTAGGAACTCTGTTTAGACACATTAAGTCACAATCAGACACTTAAATTTCTGTATGAACTTATCTCAGAGGGCTGGGATTTTCAAAAATGTCTAAGTGGAATAGAAAAACAGGTTTATTTGGCTTTTAAGGGTACTTGTGCTCTGAAGTCACTTTTTGAAAACCTCATCTGATCAAATCAGCCAACTGTCTGGAAAGGGGAAGGCAGCCCCTATTGCTCCTAAAGTGCTTGTGTACCTTCCAAATGGGAAGCACACTCATTTCGTACTTGGGCTACTGCTTTGTGCACCAGAATCAGTTTACAAATAGACTTAAGGGATCCATCCCTCTTCAGGATTCGCTGAAAGTAGCTAATATGCTCAGTGACACTGAGATGATTGTCCTTCCCAGACTTGTTTTCCATAGAGATAATGAAAGTGAAAAATAAAGAAGTATATCTTGTCAGGACAGTCTAGAGGTATTTTTTGTGTGCGTAGCATTCAGATTATAGAGGCATAAATGATGGTACAAACTGCAAGGTTTTGAAGAGCCATAGACTATGTCTAAAAACCAAAGCCAGTATTAAAAAAGCAGGATGTAGTGAGGAGTGGTAGCTGCTTAGTGGGACAACCTGAGCACTTAAAATAACAAAATATGTCTGATAATGGCTAACACAGTCATTACAGTCCTGTAGGGTAAAATCACTAATACTGGCTGTTCAGATGCAGGTAAGCCTGAAATTTTCTGAGTTCATCATCTCTTCTCCGTTCCAAGTGAAATGTTTGCAATAATACTGTTTCCTCTTCAAACCAACAGAAAGAAATTCTTGTCTTAAAGGTCTTTTACTTCTTCCATGATTGTATTACTCCAGGATTCTCTTCAGAGCATTTCTTTCTTCCCTTAAACAAATTTTTACTGTTGTGTTTGCAGAGTAGAATCGGTTGCCGGAAAATGAACTCTTTTATTGTCATGATCGTGAACAACAACAGCACACAAATGGAGCTCTCCTGTATCTTCTTGGCCACTGCCGCATGAGTGGAGGCAAGGAGGAAAAGAACATGACATGAATTCTGTCTGCACTAAGTAGGACCAATGTCCTGTCTGCTAATGTGGCATCTTAGGTGAATGCCTGTGCACCATAAAGCTGCAGTGCTCTCTTGTGCATATGTAGCAGGGAGTTCTGGTCTATCTGAAAATTTATCTACAAAGTGGTTTGTTGTTGCGCTTCTTTTTATTTTCACCTACCCATCCTTCCTAAGGAAATGCCTATCAATTACTATCTCCTATTAGCAAAACACTTTTTTTTTAATATTTTAGCTTATTAAATTACCTCTGTTGTATCCATTACTTCCAGATGACTGAACTGAATTACACCTATCTGTTATGATTGGCCTTGTAGATTCATGTCACTGTTGAATTTGGAGCATGTTGTTTAATTTGCATGAAGCTTTCCAGGTTAAATGTTATTTAAAAATCAACTGAATTTTTCCTTTACATTGAAACTCCTTGGATTCCTTAGTTACTCAGTTTTGCTTTTTCATTCCTTTTCAGTGTCCCTCTAGCATTTCTGGATTTTTTTTTTCATGTTTATTCTCTTTTTTGCTACATTTTGTCTTCAGCATTATTTTGTGGACTCCATGTCTCTTACCTCATATTCATCATATTCCAGCTCGTGAGGCAGATCTGGTATTTCAGTGATCATCTCATCAAACTACTTAGTTGCTTCGTTGCATCTGCTTTGCTTTTTGGACCTCACAGGACTAGCAGGTAAGAGGCAGCCCTGCATAAAGTACCCATAAAATGCTAAAGAAATCAAAGTAATTTCAACATTTGAAACTGTAGAAAATCAGATGGCTTGTTCTGTAGAATATAAACTTTTTGAAACATGGAGGACTGCATATTTACTGAAATCCAGTATCCAGGTCAACAGTTGCGGTATTTCAAGCTCTGGACAGTATTCCTTCAAATAGGAAATAAAAAATATTTTTATAAACTTTGCAAATTCCATGTCACATACAAGAAGTGGTTTTCTGTTATCAGATTCCCTGGAACTTCCTGGTACCAACAGGGACTAAAACAAGAAAGGGTGTGGAGACAGATAAACATTCATATTCTTGAGACTGAACAGAAATGGAAACTTTTTTTGAGACTGTTTCATGTGTTGTCTAAACTATATTGGCAGAAACCAGAAGAAGACGTTTAACAACCGTTGCATGCTATTTCTGGTTTGTGTCTGTGTGGCATTCTGCTCCTGGGCAAGCGAACGAGGCAGTCTTGCTGAGATGACCAGATGACTGGAAGCATAGCATGGTAGCAATTGGAGAACAGCACACTCAGAAGCTAGAAAACATCCAGAAAATGCTGTTTCAGAAGCCAATAAGGTTTCTGAAAAACACAGGGGAGAGTCTGGCATGACAAGTGATTACCCTACTTGTCAAATAACCAAAGTGTTACCAAAGGGATTGAGATAGATTTAGAAGTGGGATTCAAATAGAGTTAGGCATTTAAGCTCCAAAAATCTAATCTCTTGTCCCCATAAGCAAGCAAAATACTTAAGAGGTCACCTATTGATCTAAGCAATGCTGAATTGTGTAGTTCTGCAGGCTTCTGTATAAGAGCAAACCTCCCGTGCCATACGCACTCCAAGAGACTTTAACTTGATTTTAACAGGTTGTCTGTACCCAGACAGGTATCTACCTGCAGTGAAACGTTTGCAGAATTAGGACTCTGCCCAGCAGCAGTACTGGGAGTGACTTTTGGACTGTCCAAGTGACTCAGGAGCATGAGTGCTAGCGAGCTTCTAAGTCTCCTTGACACTTCTGAAAATTGCTGCATTGCAAATGCATTTTCTGGGACGCGAGTGTTTTGATTTAGTTAGTTCTTCTGAAGTACTAAAGCCTGTTTTCCAGTTTGCCTTTGCCCTGATTGCAACGCACCCCACTGTGGGCAGAGTAGAAAAGCAATCTGTTAGGGTTTGGGATGGAAGCACTCACACTCATTTTGTGTGCTCATCTTTTGATCTCTTCCTTAAAACCCTGCACGACTCATGAGAATGTGTTTATAGCTGAATAGCCCTGAAATGTTATGTCGTTGATGCAGATTGACCTCCATAAATAGCATGTCCTCTATACCAAGATCCATTTTCTCCACTCTCTACTGCTCCTTTGAGATGATTTTTACTGTTGTTCCTAGCTCTGGGGATTTTTGTTGAGAGCCTGTTTGCAGAACACATACCACACATACCTTTCAAGGCTCTCTGACTCTTATTACAGATATTACTTTTAAAAATGATTTAGTGAAGGCTACAGATGTGCTAAATGGTTTGGCAAAAAAGCATGGAATGCCTCTGAAGAGGGGCACCCACCTGCTGACTTGTGAGTCAGTACTTCTTTGGTTTTACAGTGCTGAATGTAAAATAAATAGCAGATGATGAGAAATGTTGTACACTGCAATAAAACACAGAGAATGAACGGTTCATGACAGAAAAGTAAATCACTGCTGCACATTTTGTAACAAAATGTTCACTCTACTATTCTGTTTCTCAAAAGGGTTCAAGTGAAAACGCAAAAACCTCCTTTTGCAAAGCATTTTAATTTCAAATCACTCTTGCAATCCTCCAGTCTGTCTGTTCTCTCCCCCGGGATGTAGCACCTTTTTTAAGTACTGAGTCACAAATGGCAAGTGCCTGACCTGAAGTATTTGGCTGCTATTAAGTTTCTTTAAAAACAAGAGAGAAAGGGAGAGAGAGATTAAATATCAGCATCATAAGCTGCTGTTTAGAAGGAAACTAGCTAAACAAAACACATTTGGCACAGACACAGTTCAGTGCCACAAACTGCACTAATGTGGTGAGGTAACAAAGGAAAAATAAAGGAGTGTTGTTTCATCCTCCCCTGGACTGTGGTTGTGCCCAATAGTGGGTTTCTTAATGTTTCCATTACATCCCCCTATTTTTAGAAGTTAATAGCTCGGCTATAACAATTTGCTTCAGGCTGAAGCTTGGCGTACAAGGTCTCAGTCAGGGAGCACATTTAGTGAAATAGAAGATTACCCATTTTAGAGCCATATTTTTTTTTTCTGTCATACAATCTAAAAATATTCTCCATTTCAGAAATTATGTTTGGCATCTGATTTATCTATAATGCAATTCAATATCTTTTCTCACTGCATTTGACCAATGAGAAGCCCCATCAGAGAAAAAAAATGGTTTTTTTTTTGGTTTCTTTTTTGTGTATCCATATGAGATTGGTGGCGACTGTATTCACCTTTTTCAGAGTATAAAACAATCTGTAGCTCTTTGAAATTCAAGGAGATATAAGTGGAGTAGATTATATGACATCCATCTACCGTGTGAATTCTTTACTTTGGTGTAAGCCATTGTAGGAGAAAAGAAATAGGACTAGATGAATTGTGAGTCTAATCTAATATTGCAGTTCTTATTTTTATCTGTTTCCTAGACCTCGATTGCCTGGGTACTTCTGCAATACCTACCTGAAAAGATATTTGCTAGATAGACAAGGTGTTTTGTCTGAACAGAATATGAAACTTCAACAGTGTGATACCTGTTAGTCATCTGTAAATTTCTTTTCCTGTATTTGGAATTATACTAAATGTAGCAGAACAGAGGGATGACAGAGGGTTTTGGGGAAGAGACAATCACCCTGAATCTTTTAGAGAATTAAGAAAAACTGATGCACTAATAGTTATAGAAGTAGCATATACGTATTTTAATGATCTAAAAATAACGCAAATAACGTTAGACATTTTGTGCTTGTTTAGAAGTTATTTCTGATTTTTGGAGGTACATTTGGTTTTGTTTGTATTGTGTCTAAGTGAAAATTATTTTCCTGAGTTATATTTTGCTTTGCTGTATAATACTTCTGTGACTTTTATGGACTGAAAAGCTTCAGTAAAGCTACGTTTATTCCCTATTTCACACATCTCAGTTCATTTTACTTGCATAAAGTTGAAATTCTTTAATTTTTTGTTAAAGCACGGATGAAAGAGTAAAATACATAGTGAAAGAGAAAAGATGTCCTGTCCCTCAGTCTTGCGGTGGTGTCTGTGCAGCCCAGTGTTCTGGACACTGACCTGCTTTTAAGTGGGGCTGTGTCTTTGTTGAGCAGTCTGTCCATTTGATATAGCAGCATGATAATATTCCTTTTCACTGTCACGTCTGCACCAACTCTTGATATAAGCCAACTCTTGATATAAGCCAGATAAAAAGATAGTATCAGGCAGTTGTTACAGACCAGTAAAACACTCGATACTTCAAAAATTATCTTACACTTTTGGCATGCAATAGAATGCACTTTGTTATCACGGGCTTCTGTATCAACTCATTCTGCTTTGTGGAAGATTTTATTTCAGCATCTTTCTCTTTTTTCCCCACTATTTTTTACTTTAGCATGTGCATGACTCAGCAATGGGAACAGCCTTTGTAGGAAGCTGAGTCACCTGCAGGGCACGTTTTCTGTGACAGGTACAGCGGTATAATTCAGTGGTACTTAGAAATTAGCCAATTAGTAGTAATACTTGGTTGGGTAACTTCTTTCATATTTTCTCTCCCTGACCCCAGCAGGAAATCCTGGCTGATCTTCTTCCACTCTCAGTCTTCTCCTAAACAGGAGAGCCTATTGCTCAGCTCCTTGAAGCACATCCACTAGGTTACTGGCATGTAAACATGTTACTAATGAAGTATGTTGTAGAGGTGCTTTAGATGTTCCTGACAGGTCCTGAAAGCTATAATAATTTGTTCTTTGTTCAATGGGGACTGGGAAGTGTCTATGCTTTTCTCACACATTATCACCTCTAGAATAAGTACGATATTGTTGGGAATTACTTCAAAAAACAGGTATCTTCAGTTTCATCAGGCAACAGCAAATTTGTGTTTGAACTACAGACACCTTCTGACAAGTATTGAGGAAAGGAAGGAAAAAAGCCTCAGTCAATCTGTGTAATGGGAACATTTATTGAACAGCTTTTGACAGACATTTTTTTTTTTTTCCAAAAAATTAATGCATCTGACCAATAAGTTTGGTTGGATTTTTGGTTTTCATCCTTCTGTTGTCTACAATATAAGTAATGTAGAATCAGCCTTAACAGAAAGGTTGACATGTATTTTTAATTCTGTGCCCAAACCATGACGTTCCCAAACTTTGTGAGTGTCCCTGTTATGCAAAATAGATTTGATGAAGAACGGTAGACCCTAGGTATCCCTCCCTCACTCTCTCCCTCCCTCTCTCTCATCCTTCCTTCCTTCCTTCCTTCCTTCCTTCCTCTCTCCNTTCCTTCCTTCCTTCCTTCCTTCCTTCCTTCCTTCCTTCCTTCCTTCTGTCCATCACTGTTTTCCCTTTCTTTCCTTTTGCTTCTCGAAACCTCAACATTTATCCCTTGAACTTGTAAGTTGCTACATATCACACGCAGTTTAAAGTAACCTTCACTTTAAATTCCATGGCTTTTGTTGGCTAAGTCAGTATTTCAACAGCATTATTACAGTTTTCTTTGTGCGAATATTGTCAGTCAGCCACTTAGCACAGGTAAGTATATTGCAGTACTACTTGCAGCTTAGTGGCGAATGTCACCTATTAGGCCTTTGCAAAATCCTCGCAACTGATCAGAAATTCCACTGCATGGAAAAATTGTCTATTGTTAAGCAGAGCTTTAATTAAAGCTATACTTTGTTTTCAATCCAATTTAGGAACAAATACAGAAAAAGAAAGATGTAAATTTTACAATGCCTGGCAATGTATCCAATTCTGAGCTGAACAAAGAAGCTTATATGCTGAAAATCTTGTAGGAATAAAGCATGTAAGATAAATAAAAAGCTTCCAGTGCTTAATTCCAATCGTCTCCACAACAACTGGAGCTGCTGATAAGACACCTACTCAGAGTAATGATGCATAATGTGAAGAAGCAATAACCCAGACTGCATAAGTATGAAGGAATGCCATTCTTTTAAAGAAAAGTGTGGCAAATGTGAAGCTCTGTTAATGTTCTGAGCCATTTTCAAAGATATTTTTGTGAACACGGCAAATTGCCAAGGTTTAGTTTTTTCCAAATGTGATAGAGAGAACAAGAAACGTAACTAATATAAGGGTATCAAACATTTGTCCATGTACTAGCATGTAAATATTTATGTACTGTCAGTTCATTATTCGTGGAGGTTCTAATAGGAATATAAATATTATAAAGTGTGTTTATGACAGATAAATCATAGGGGTGCTGAAGTAATTTGCAACAGCAAAGCTCATTTTGGATAATTACAGAGCCCCAGAAGATTGTATTTATGTAATACAAAAGAAGGGGATGTTCAGAGGAGAACTGTTTTGGGCTGCTGACATTCTGAGGAGGCTAGAGGCTGATCCTGCCTGGGACTGACTTAGGAACATATGCAAATACTAATGAAGGATTTTGTGAATAGAAGGGAGGGAAAAATCAGCGTGGTTTCAATTGCAAGGCTAACCTTATTCATTCAAATTTCATGCAGATGAATTACTGTAACTGTAGAAATAATGTAAGAAGAGATTAGTTAAGATTATGTTGGCAATAAAGATACTAATGTTTTATTACACACAGAGTTCTATTTTGCATTTTATGTGGAGGTAAATTAGACCACAATGTTGTTTATCCTTGTTTATGAAGGCTATTTTCATATACATATTAAAGCTTATTATTGCCTTGCCTTCACTCCCCTCCCCATCCCCATCCCCATCCCCATTTTATCTATGCAAACTAAATACTTGACTCAGTACATCATCTTCTGCAGGTCTTAAATACAGTTAAAGTTAAGAACAAAACAAAGCAACCATTCTCTCCTCCATCCAAAAAAGGGCTAAGCAACAGAGCAATAGACTTTGGAAGGTCATATTATAATGAGATTAAAATGTAGTTCTCTGAGCTAGTGCTTAGCAGCAAATAAATGTGGTTCAGCTCTTTTCCGTGAATGTTTTATTGATAAGATTAATTTAAAGTGAAACATACGTTCTTCCATTCTATGACAAGGTACTCATTGTCTATCTGGTAGATGATTGTTCAAGTAAAACACTATGAGAGGGAACAAAATTATTTTCTGAACTGCAATAAAAGAGCTTAAAATTAGAGTGAAATCTATCTCACACTTTTTTCTTCATGGTAATAAAAGCTATCAAGGCCTTTGTTGTTTGTAGATAATATTTTAGTTCTAAACAGGTTATTGGACCTTGACTGCCTTTGGAGGACAATGTTACACCTAGAGTGTAACACAGTGGGTATCATACCTTTTGGTCCTTTTTTTTCCCAAACCCTGTTAAGAACTGGTTTGGGTTTGTTTTTTTTTTCTTTTTTTTTTTTGTTTGTTTGTTTGGTTTGGTTTGGTTTTGGGTTTGGTTTTGGTTTTTGTTTGTTTGTCTGTTTTTGTTTTAATTTTGTTTGTCATCATAAATAAATAAATCAATCATAATAATAATCATAATAAATACAATAATAGGCTAATTGGTTCTGTCAAGGCAAGGAATCAGGGTCACAGCTTCCTGAAGCAGGAGTTACATGGCTTATGGACTTCTCCACACTGAGCAGTCTTCTACATGGAGATGACATCTGTATAGCAGCATCTGTCCTAATGCCCAGTATGTTAGAACAAGGCAAGATAGTTGTCTTCTCACAATTAAGAAAACATTGTCCTGCCTAATCCAGCTCACTCCACTTCTCCCTACAAACCAGCTGGGCTCCCTTCCGATACAACTGAAAGGTTCACCTACCAAGACTTGCATCTGTGGCATTTGCATGACGTGTTAAAACTCCTGCCATGGGGTAGGCCTAGAGAGACAACTTAAAATACTGAGAAACAGAAAACAGGAGTTGACCTGTTAAGTAGATACAAGAATATTATAAGTATTTTCTATTTCTAGTACTGTATCTTCCGTGTGATTCAAAGAATTAATTTAGATAGCACTTAGCCATATGGAAGTTGAATTTTTTTTCTGAGAATATAGTAGGTTTAATAGATTTTTCCATTGTTATTTTTGTGTAACCTTATTATCAGTCTCTTTCTTTTCAACTGTCATCTCCTTGTCTGTGTTCTGTCTTCACCTTCTGGTTTTCAGAGGTCTTTGCCATCATCTCAGTTTCAAAAGTTAACCCTTTAATCCTTACCATTGTTTAGCTAATGTGATATTTTTCACACTGACTTTTTACCTATTAATCCTTATATACAGATATTTTTGTATGCTCAACTACTGAACATTTATTAAAATATAATTAAAGTGAACGTGCTGAAAATCTGTTACAAAAAAGGAGCAGGAAGAAAGGCAGAAGGAAACTCAGCTTATTCTCTTATACCACTTTCATTGTACTGAAAGCTGTTAAACATTTAATCTTCTCAACTAGTAGTTCTATGCTTTTAAGAGGATTATATTATTAATAGTTTAATTATTCATTATGCAGTATTTTTCCAATTGTTACAAAGGTTTTTGTCATTTGATTTTTAAAAAATTAATTTAATGTTTTATTCTTCTTAATAGTCATGACTCATTCTGTTTTCGCCTCTACTTTCATGAAAAGTTGCTTCAGGAAGGACATAAGAAGATGCCTGTAGCAGAAGCAGAGAGATCCCCTGCCAGTGTAGTGACTCAAGCCATTGGGAGCCTAGCACAATCAAGCTGTACTCCAGAGACTACGGTTTGATTACTGTCACTACCAGTCGGATCATTAATCATAACAGTGGTAGTGACAGCAAGTTCCTTGACCTCATCATGAAAGGCAGGGAGGCCATCCACTGGAGCAATTCATCCTCCAGGCAAAAGAAAACTGTAGGGAGGATGTCTTTTATTATCTAGCGTGTTCTCTTTTATCCACTAATTCTAACTATATTCTTGGCAAAAATATGAGGGCTTTAGGGAGGCAAGATCTCACATTTCTTCTGTTCCTAGAGAAACATCTTTTGTTTCTGATCACTGAAGTACATGCTCATTTTCTCACCCTTCTGCATCCCTCAGTATGTAGTAGCTTGGCATCGGAAGCCAGAAATGTAAGTATCTGCAGCTGTATATGACAACAGTGCACGTGGGTGTCTTTCGTTATATGGAGGTTGGTTGCATGGAAAATTACTATGGGTCTCCTCCTGAACAGCAAAGCATATATTCCTTACAGAATGGTTATTCTCCAGCGTCTGAGGTATATTTACAATCTGTTGCTGCCAAAAGATTTAACCCTGAAAACCCAGAGGGACTTCTGAAAACTGAAGATTACAAGGTGGAAAATGTCTAGGGTTTCTGATCATTTTGCTGATGGAACTGACAGCATTGCGACCAGCTTTCCAGTCCATGAAACATGTAGTACTTTTTTTTAAGTCTGTAATACCTATGCCATTCTGCTGACAGTGTCTGCTATTTGTTATGCTTTTTCATTTCCTCATGTAAAATTCCCACATTTTCCAAGTTATTTGAATGCAACCAGTCTTCAAAGAAATGATATCAAGCAACCTCTGACAATTAAAGCCAATTTGATTCTCATTTTCCTTCCAGATTATTTGCAAAGACCGTTACTTTTGTCAACAGAGAATCACAAAAGTGCATTTCTAGATCTTTTTTTCAGTATAAGCAAGGCCAGGCTACAACGAATTTCTATTCTGAGACTGGGAAAATGATTAGGAATGATAATATCTTTAATGAAAAGCTTCAAAGACATGATCAAATATAGTAACATAATACTTGCAAGTCATAGGAAAAAATGTCAAAGTATCTATGCAAATAAATACTCACATGGGAGGATAATTATCATGGGTGTGTCAAAGAGGTCCCTTTATGGCTTCATTTACTTTCTTTATTAATGACCCACCTGCCACACAAAGTAGGCAATGCAATATCATTGGATGATTAACTAGAAACACACACTTTCTAAGACTGTAGAGAAGCCTTCATTGGACTGAGTGTTTTCTGCAATTTTCTAATTTATATACTGCACTGAGACTTAATGGGTATTTAAATGGTTTTAAAAGCAGTTTGCAAAATGAATTTTTATAAGAAATAGCCATAATAAAACTATAGTCATGAAACCTGCCTTTGCACACAGAACTACGCCTCATTTGGATGGCAATATGTGAAGTGAACAGCAACTCTGATTCACACACACATAACTGTGTAGCAAATGTCCATTAAATGACACTGGTCATGACTTTTAGTCATAGCAGAGGACCTTGAGCATGTTAGCTAAAGGCAACATATGTAATATTATTCTTTTTCTATTACACAATTGGTGCTAAATTATGAATAAATAATTAACTAAATGCTCATTCAGGCATGCTAACTGAGTTATTTGGTATTTCAAATACAGTATTTCAAGTACAGTATTTCAAATGCCAGCTCCAGGCAGGTTCTCTTGATGCCAAACAAGCAGTGCCATGGAATTGGGCATGAAGCTGAGAGACCTAATTTTCACTGTGTTTACTTAAAATATGAACATTTGCACTTCATAGCTTACAATCCAAACTTCCATGTTTCTTGTCTTTGTTGGAAAAACAGGCAAAGACATTATTTTAATTTTTATCTTATCTATACAATTCATACTTATATCTCCAGTTGTTCAAATTTCCCCTGGAAATAGTCACTTCATGTTAGATTCATTTGGACTCTTGCTTAAAGCCTATATCCTATCACTCTTTTACAGCTGCTGAGTCCGAGACTTCTTAAACATCGGGTTACCTTGACCAGCTTGAATTCTCACTTCTCCAGTTCTGTGCAATGTCAGTTTGCATCTTCATATTCCACAAAATTAAAATTTTCTTTTTTTCTAAAAATTCTTACTTTGCTCCTGTCAGGGCTTGTTGGTCTTTGACCTGTAATTGGATATTCGGTTAGTGCTTTGTTTACCATTTTTCTTTCTGATTCTTCTCTTTCACTCTCTCTATCTCTTTGTTTTCTTTTATTTTTTTCTTTTAAAAAAATATATATTTTCACACAGGCAGTTCACAGCATTAACATTTGTTCATGTAAAACTATTGTCAGATGTCAGTATTCATACAAGTAGTTCACAGTTAAATCTTGGCTAGTGCCAAGTGTTAGCACTATGGAAACTTCCCATATAACTCACTAAAACACCTCAGTCTTAACCTCTGTCTCATCCACTGAAGCGATGTGGGTTTTACGTTACAGAGAGTTTGTAAGTCATACAGAAGTGACAAGCAATCCTGTATTTTCTCTTTATCTTAATATACACAGGAGCCAATTAAGCAGACTTCGAAATAAAGCCCAATGAAAACTTCCCAACAAAAATAAAAAATAATAATAATTTAAAAGACAAAGATATATTTCATTCTATTTATCAACCTGGAGGAGCCACAGATGAATTTGTATTTTAGGGTGAATATCACCTAAAGTTTGGAAGTTTTCTTAGAAGTTTGCTTTAGTATTTTGGGCTAATCTTAAAAAAAAAAAAAAGACCTGACCAAAAGTCCTAACAGACTCTATGTGCAAAAGTAAAAACAATTAAAAAAGAATCTAGTGAATATAAAACTCTGTTTTTTTCACAAATCTAATATTTTTTCCAATTAATAAAATTTACTGGTGAATTAATCTCATGCACTAATACAAAATTCTTGAAAATATAAAGGTTTGGCAGGCTGGAAACACTGCATCAACTTTCTTGACTCGAGTTTCCAGTTTCCTTTGCAGTACCTTTTCAGGTGTATGTAGACATATGAAGGATTATGGAGAAGGCATAACATTGTTGAATGGTAAAGAGCAAAGGAGGAAATGGGGCGCTGAAATGTAACTGGAGAAAAAGAGGAATAGAAAATTGAAGTGTGATACGTACTTGCCAGGGCAGAAATAATGCTTTTATGCATTCAACGGTTCTGTGATAATAGCGTGGGTTTTGTGTTGCATGCTGAAGTGGACAAACTGAACAATCGTATTCCATAATATATCACTTTGTTTTCTATGTAAAATTGTCCTGTGCAACCTACCTTAGACATGTAACTTCCCTAGCAATTATCCTCAAAACAATTTAGGAATAGATAACTAGATTGACATTTTGTTTAATTATCCCTATTAAAACTCAAGCTTGTGGTGTACTATTGTAATAAATTTTAGCAATAAATGAAACAATGCACTAGTTTTCCCACAAAGAAAAAAACTCTTTTTGGTGTCAATTCACATCGTAAACATTAAAAACCTACATAATTTGGGCCTGTAATAATGATAATGGCAACATAAATTATATGATTATCATCTTCTTATCAAATATTTTACATGCTAATACCTAAAAAGAGTATGAATTAGCATAGCCTAAAGTGTTATTTGTATCCTAGTTTCCACTGAGCACTATCCTAGAATACAAAGGTAAAGCTTCGTCATTTTGTAAGTTAAACCACTCACAGTTTCCAGAAGCAGATCTTTCTATGCGTCTTTTTTATGCATCCTTGAAATACCCTGTTGGGTTTTTACTCAAGTTTACCAATATGTCTTGTGTTCTGTAACATGATCATAGTGGCCTTTTTCAAACACTTTAAAATCTTCAAAACACTCGTGACCTGCTCTGTTTCGTTTTCCCATCTCAGACCAGTATTTTGCTCGGTTTTGTGTGTTTGTTGTAGGTAAAATACTGCAGCATGCAATCTAGAAGCAGCATCATTTGTGAAAATTCTTAAAGCACTTTTAGAAACGAGTGCCATAAATGTGAGATTATTCCTGAGGATTTTCATCCAGAAATTATTTATTACAAAAGGCTGTGTCTAAAATTATGAATGTCTCATGGATGTAACTTTTTTACTTTGACCGGAAGTGGCTTTGTTCTGGAAGTATGCATCTGCATTTTCTCACAAAACCATGATATAACCCTTTTATCTAACAGCCCCACACGTATCCAAGACACCCACCTAAAAACAGCTGACTCAAGTTCTGGCCCTTCCCTGGCTAGGAGATTCTGAGGATATGAACATTTCTCTTTTGCATACCTCATCACCAAGCTCCTGAGTTTTTGGGGCAATATTCTTCTGACATCCTGTTTTTGAAGTTGTTCCATTTTGCATAGAGTAATTAAGGATTCACAGGACTAGTGCAAGCAAGAAGGAGAAACTATATGGTGCTAAGTGGTAGGATTAGTGTGCTATTATGCAAATAATAGTTCATTATATGGTTGGTTCCTTTGGAGATTTCTGATCTTTAGGTTCCCTAATAAATTACACACTTCTGAAAGCTTTAATCTTTGTGTCATATTTTTTTGCTCTGGAAAATTTTTTGCTCTAGAAAAAAAAAAAAGGCATTTAGGTCATGATTTCACTCTTCAACTGTACATGGTAGGTAAATTAAAGGCACAAACTGACTGACTTAAGGGGGTTTCTAAAGGGTGCTTTGATTTGTATCACAGCAAATGCACAAATTTAGCAAAAATATTACCTTGCCTGTATTTCAGTGCGTGACTTTTCTTGCCAGACAACAGTATTCATTGGATTGGTGTCATACCTTTCAGGTTGCCTGAAAATCTTCACATCATACTTTTTTAGAAAACCAGAGAATTCTTCATTCTCTGTACACTTTCTTTAATTTTCATTGGGTTTAAAACTAAATTATCTATTCCCCTTTCCTCTCATCTGGGCAACCAAAGTCTCATGGTCTATTTCCTTCTATCTACCAGGCAGAATATGCAACTTTTGTATGGTTTCCAAGCAGCTTCTTTTCGTTCTTACACTATCTCATTTCATCTCATCCCATCCCATAAATTTCTTTTCAGAGAAGAGCAAAATCTTTGCTCACTTCTAGTCAATTTTCAAAACATATCCCATGTGCAAAAGTTAATATTTTCTCCTGTCTCTAATTTGGATGTATGCATGCTAGTAGCTTTTTCCACAAAGGTGAATATACCCAGACATTTAATGATACAGTCTAAAAATGAAAATTCACCATGGGCAAATTCCCAAAATTTTTCATGTTCTCTCAGTCTTAATTACAGTACAGGCAGTTATAAATCCTGCTTTCCCTCGTGCAGGTGAGTGAGGCTTTTAGGATCAAAAACTCTCCATAAGTAAATAAGCAAATTTTTTTTTTAATCTCTGCTTGTTTTGTCCTCCTAATTGTCAATCACTTTTTAAAATGTAATAGTTTAAAAGAATGTCCTTTCGCAGATACAGGGGGAGGACATAGCTTTTTAAATAAATGCTTAAGTTCTGATATACCCAGCATGAAAACCGCAGTAGAATAATAAGTTTTCCCTATAGTATACTCTGTTTGCTTGAGTCTTCTTCTTTGTATTCTTTATTTTGAGGAGTCAACAAAATCAAAGTATCACTAAAACAAATCAGCATACTTCTCCCTCTCCATTTCTGTATCTTTTTAACTTTAAAGATGAGGCCTAGGGAGGTTGGCAGTGTCGCTGTGCAATCTACTTTGCAAAATCTGTATTGTGATATATGACATGCAAGGAAGTAGGCAGCCAAAGATACAGAAAAAGACTGGGAAATTACTTTCTATATTGAACTGCGCTATGCAGTGAACACTGATTTTCTGTTATATCCTGCAGCTATCTTGTCATAATAATTTTTTTTGTAAGTCCTTTCCTTTTGTTTCTAGATTTTCCAAGACTTAGCAGCCTGTCTGAAAGAAATAAACGGTAACTCTGAAAATTTTTTGGTACAGTATGAATACCGATTAATTTTCTGATGTATTTTTAGTCATGTTCCATTAAATATGTAAAATGATGAGTCGCTAGTATTGGTGAGAGGGGGAAGTGGAATATAATTAATAGATGAAAGAATGCCCCTTCAAAATGTAGCTGCTATAAGTACACTTGGCTGATCATGAAATTTCTAATTCCAGCCCTCATATCTATATTTTAGATTGACTATACCCTGGGGCCTCAGGAGTGAGCTTCATTTACTGAAAAGTCATGGGAAGTCATGTTTATTGTCTCAGCAGGTAGCTGCACTTTAAGCATAATACTGAAAGACAAGAGAAAACAGAGACCAGTTTATATTATTAGAGGCACACTGTAGCTTCCCGACAGACGTGTGTGGCAGGAAAGAAAAAAAAAAAAA
>VYZM01010199.1:20421-67516 GCA_013398915.1 Dromas ardeola
AAAAAAAAGAGAGAATAACACTCACATCAGATTCTATCAAGCTTTAAATATTTCTGCTTTAAATACGTCAACCTAAGCTCTTCAGTGTTCCCAAACACATGAGAAAGGTGTAAGCAATCTCTTCTGTGGAAGGAAACGTGACCAATCTCACCCTGTAAGAAACTCTTGTCTGTGAGCTTTTGTGTAGGCTGTCAGCATTTCAGCTTTATCCCTCAGACTCATATCAGTTCTTTCTCCATACACATGGAAGGATTTGTGTATTAAAACTGACTACAGTAATGAAATATTTGTTTATTCAGTTTCAGAAAGGATACTTATCTCTCTGAGGTTGCAAAGCAAAACATTATGCTAACATATTTCATACATGTAGGCAGCAACAAGGCAACCCTAGACAGTCTGCTCTCTTTTTTGTCACATAATGTTCTTAGCGCCTAATAACACCGTGATAAAGGGGCTGTGCTGTATCTGTGTAGCCATGTTTATTGCCATATGGTAGTTCCCAAATTACATTGCACTCTGATGAGTAGAGATTGGCCAAAATGGTCTGGCTGGCTCCCAGCATCGAGCAGTTGCTGACAGGGCTGGTGCGCACTAATGGTGGCAATACAGTTGGTAATACAGAGTTTCCATCAACTTACCTTCACTGCCAGCTACTATTTTCTACAGTTACAAAAGGACATTTCTTGTTTACCTTTATTATTAATTATTACATATCCCTAAGACACTTCACCCATGCTGCTGCTAATAATACCTTCCCTGAGGTATAATATTAACTAATTAATCCATTAACTAATTAATCCATTAACTAATTAATCCAAATCCTTGACAAAGTTCATTCGAGGTGTCTTATTAAGAACGTCAGTCATATTAGTTACTCTAACCCTTTGACTCCTGGTTTTGTTACTAGTATGACTGGGAGAAGTAGCATATCTAATTTTTTTGAACATGAGCCTCACAAGATTGAGTGGGATGA
Source organism: Dromas ardeola (assembly GCA_013398915.1). Classification (NCBI taxonomy): domain Eukaryota; kingdom Metazoa; phylum Chordata; class Aves; order Charadriiformes; family Dromadidae; genus Dromas; species Dromas ardeola. The sequence continues at coordinate 21,395 of VYZM01010199.1, forward strand.
GCGCGAAAAAAAATGTTAAACTTAGACCAGCACTCCAAATGATGTATGTGTTTATTATGCTTCTTAACACCCTGACCTAAAATAAACAATGGGCCTCACCACAGCTTCTCTGACCGTTTTGTAGGCTTTACTGAGTCTTCTGTGACAGGCCTGCTACTAAATTGCTCTATCTTTATCTAAATAAACCTAATCCAATCCTAACCTGATCTAATAATTTTCATCAGCCCAGCCAAACATTCTTAGTATGTTGACATGTTCAGACTGCAGATTTCAGTATGACGTAAAGGTATCTAAGCAAGCTCTAAGTCGATTATCTCATATACTAGAAGTAGTTCTCTTGTGGAGCTGAAGGTTGCTTCATAAGCTAACCTGACTTCTTGGAAAAATGAATGCGTTTACATTAATTCTTTGATATGTAGACAGTTATAGTATGGAGCCTTCAGTGATGTTGATGAACCCTAAATTAGGGCACATTTCTGTGCTCATAGTAAACTCAAAAGCTACGGGAGTAAGGCATATCTGTCTGCAAAGAGAAGCGCTTGCATTTTGGAATTATTGAATTGTACACAGAAAACCATAATTGCATCTCTTCATATTCTATTATATCCTGTTATCCCACAGTGGATTAAAACTAATATAATTTACAAAATGTTTCCAGAACTGAAATACACTGGAAGTCAGAAGGCTTATACTAGTTCTTGAATTCATGAGGGAATCTTAGCACTTCATAAGCTTTTGTTTCTTAAGACTAAAACTGTAAAACATTCTGTGAAACAGAAAGATGTTAAGATTTTATAGATGTTGAAACTTATTTAATAGTGTTCATGAAGTATTTTTATATCTTAACTAGAGCTGTGTGAATAACCGACTTTTTAGCTGAACTTAACATTCCAGAGAAAAGCATGAGACAATTCTCTCTGCTCCTTCTAGTGTTAAAAAAAAAATTATGTCACTCTGAACAAAAGATTTCTGTTGGCTTAAATTAATTTAATTTTTCTTATCAATGTCTATTTCTTTTAAAAATTATATTTAGTAACATTTCTAGATGAAAAATAAAAAAACCAGAAAATAGAAATATGATGAAATTAAGTATTTTTTTTTCTTTCTAAAAATGCTTTCTTACATTTTAAAGGGTAAAACTATTAGCCGCACACTCTTTAAATTAAAGAAATATTTCTAAGTTCTTCCAGGAATATTTTTTTTCCACGCAAATTCTTCTTCTAAATATATGGTGTTATAAAATACTCATGATTATGACTAAATCTTCTTATTTATTAAGCCCTATGCATGAAATGAAGCCCTTGGCTTCAGAAAGGTTTTTATTAGATGAAATGAAAAGCGTCTTTTCAGTAAAATCAATGAAAAACCATGAAAAGTCCTGTTATGTCTGCAGTGTTTTTTTCAACAATGTTCCGTCATGAACGTTACTCTCCAAATCCTCTGCTTTGTTGCAATCCTCTAGCTCTATACATCCTCTTGACTCGCTCTTTGTCAGAAGTACCTGTTTCCATGCCTAGGATCCCGTATATCCTTCCTTTGGTCCTAATGCATCACATGTGAGTGTCAGAGATAATGGGTATCTAAAAGGAAGGCTTCCAGCCAGCCCTGATATGGCACAGCCGTGACCTTGAGTCAGACTGCTGGGAAAAGAGCTGTGTCCTGGCCTCTCTTCACTCTGGATCTGTGTTTAAACTGAGATATTCAGTCTCAGAGAGCTGTTGTGCTTGGCCATGCACCTCACTGATCCTGATCCTGACCTGCTGACTCGAATTCCTGCCCTGACCCTGGAACCGTCTCATCATGGTGATGTGACGGTGATCCATTTCATCATGGTCATGTCTAGCCTGGCTGCTAGACTGTTGGCTGACCTGGGTTACTGTCATGGGACTTGCTTTTCTTGCCTTGCTCGGTCACTGCCCTGCATGCTTTGCTGCTGGTCGTGTCTCCCAGCCCTCCTTCCCTGGCGGAGCAGCCCACTCCTGTCTCTCCCTGACAGTGGGGCTAACTAAACGAGACCCTACTACTCTATTGCGACTCTATTCCCTTCGCGTGGCTGTATCAAAAGACATAATACTTCCCAGAAATAAAACAAGTAGTGAAAAAAAAGAAAATTACAAACAAATTTCTGTTTAGGAGCGGAGCAGCAAAGAGAGCTCTAGGTAGCTACTTCAGTACATTCAAATGTCCAACCCTCCTATACTGATTAAAACGTTCTTCGCAGGAGGAAGAGACAGTTACTGTAAAGGGCCTATAGGTTACAACACTCACAGACACGTTACTAAGGAGAATTGAAATGCTGGCAGAAAATTACTTGGCATAATGAAAACATCACTTGATTATCATTCATTCAGTAATATTATTTTCATTAAGTAAATGGAGATTTCACGAGCTTTCATGCCTCAGTCTCTCAGAAAAGAACACCGAAAAGCTGACCCTCAGCATGAGTGTGAGCTAATAAAAGCTTTCCCAAATTGGAGGTAGGCAGTGGTGCCTACCAAGGTGATGTTTGTCACTGTTTGAATTGACCTTTCTGTGAAGCTTGAAAACCAATTCAGATGTGATTGCAAAAGCTGCCTTTTGGTAATATCCTATTTTATTGACAAAAGGGGATGGGGTCAACTCATTTTCATAACAATCTGCTTGAAGAAATCCTTAACCACTCTATCATTTACAGTTGTTTTGCAATACAGCCTATGAAACTATGACTGGATTTAAAGTAGGCAATAAGAAGGGGGTAAATGACAACTTTTTTTTTTTTAATAGCTGTTTTAAGAAAAAAATTCTACCATTAATGAGCAAAAAAATAAGAAACTTAATTTTTTTCTCTGTCCATTAATCTAGTCTAGCTTTCAAATTTTGTTTCCTTTAGAAGCAAATAGTTCTTACTGAAACCTTTCACAAATGAAACTAATGGAAAAAGAAAATAAAAAAGATACAATGCAAAGCAAGCAAGTGGTTTTCAAAAGCAGACACATTTGAAAGGCTCTTTTTTTTGTAGAAGTCAGTAATGGCTAGTGACAACGTGTGATAAGCGGTTGTCAGGAGACCTGGTTCTGGTTTTGGTTCACTGCTTACAATTATGGTTTCAGTGAATTTATTCTTTTATCTGATTTTGGATTATCCTAGTTCAAGTCATAATTTTCACTGATTAGCTATTATTCATAATTGGTGAACGAATCATTTGCTTGGACAAATTGCTGCTTATCAATTGTTCCTGAAGAGCTCACTACAAGTTATTTGTAATTTTCTCTCTGAGTTGCATGAACGGTTACCTATGTCACATAGCAATATTTTTGGTCCTTGATGGGATGAAATAAGCTTTCTGAGCTTCTGTGCCTGAAAAAAAAAATCCTGCAGTTTTGATTCTTGCCATTAAGAGTGGTTAGAGCAGGCTGATCTTTGAGCGTCAGGAATGACAGGCAGAGGTAACATGCAGGCACAGGATACTTTTAGGATATTTGAAATATTTTGGTGACTTCCCTTAGCCCCAACACAGGACATCCCCTTGTATGGATCCCAGATTTAGAAAATGTCTAATGAATCATAGAATCATAGAATCATAGGGTTGGAAGGGACCGCTGGAGATCATCTAGTCCAACCCCCCTGCCAGAGCAGGGTCACCTTAGAGCAGGTTGCACAGGAACGCGTCCAGGTGGCTTTTGAATGTCTCCAGAGATGGAGACTCCACCACCTCTCTGGGCAGCCTGTTCCAGCGCTCTGCCACCCTCAAAGTAAAGAAGTTCCTCCTCATGTTGAGATGGAACTTCCTACGCTCAAGTTTGTACCCATCACCTCTTGTCCTGTTGCCGGGCACCATTGAAAAGAGCCTGGCCCCATCCTCCTGACACCCACCCTTTGAGTATTTGTAAGCATTTGTAAGCATAATGAAACTCATAAGCAGATTTATCAACTGCTTTATAATAATTAATTCACTTTTCTTTTGTCATATTAAAACCCAGCAATTCACACCAAGCATATTTCTGATAAGAAAGCTGAAACTAGGTGTGTGTTTTCTTCCCTTGCTTCGTTCTGTAGCTGAAACGAAACACCAGAGTGTTTAGGAAGCTGCTGTGTCATTTCTCCCTCTTATAAACAGTAGATCACTTTTATATATCTGCCGAAGAAGGGCATGGATTGAATACTCTTCTCTTTACCTAGTGTCATGCTGTCACAAGCTATTCTCTATTCTTAGCACCACAAATGTGCACAGTGGTCTTTGTCTCGTACTGAATGCGTTAGTGCCAGATCGCTTCTTTAGGCTTTTAGAGAACAACATCTTACTGCTCCGTTAAGTATTCCAAGCTAAATAAAACGAAAGGTCATCTATTCTGTCAGCGCTTAGTTGTGTTCAGGCAATCAGCAGAATTACCAGATGCATCCTTGGTTCTCAGTGTCTTCCAGGATATGGGGCCCTCTTGAATTCTTGTGGTGGTATCACTTCACTCCAGGACTTCTGTCTTCCGCTACTGCTGCTCATTGTTTACTTTGCCCCCCTTTGCTTAGATAGGAGTTTTCCTCCTTCCTTTTCCTTTACTCAGTTTTTGAAAGCACAGTACCTATATTCATATGCTCTCTTGCACAATTGCGCCTGCGCAAATCTTCTCTACAGTTTCAATTTTTGAATTTTGAATAAAATCTTACTCTCTTCAACGGTTGCAAGAACAAGCCCAGCAACTGTAAGCCAAATTAACTAGCAAGTGCTGTTATTTGCAAGCGTGCTTAGTAATTTTTCTTTTGTTGTGTTTCCCTGGTCCAGTGTAACTCTCTCAATAAACGGGTCATGAGGACTCCAGGGACTCTCCTGCAGAAAAGGAAATGGTCTCCGTTCCAGAGTTTAAAAGTGCTTTACTGCTGCTGAGGATCTAGACATCTATTTTTAATTACAAGTTTTGTGATTACTTCTTCAATCATGCTCCTTCCAAAAAGAGTTATTTCATTAACACAATGTTAGCCAATTCAGCTTTTTTAAAAACCAAACACACCCCAAAATGTTTGTTTTAATTAATTATAAAGGGCAAAACCAGGAAAACAAGCAAATATTAATAAAAGACGGCAGTCTTGAAAAGGGCAAGAGAGAGATTAATACACGTATGTACTATTGTGTAGGGAGAAGCATTTTAAATAGAGCTGTGTGCAGAGTCAGACACAATGGAATATCCATTCTTGCAAATTGTTCTCAGTAAATCTATCTAATCTATTTATTTATCCTCAGATCATGCACATTTAGATCAGAGTTCTGCCAGCTGAGTTAATAATTCTTATGTGGAAGTAATTACGTTGGTCCATAAGTTTTCACCACTGTGTTGTTCCACATCATATCAAACTGTGTGATGTCTCATCACATTAGCATAAAATGCGTTGTGATGGTGCACAGCATGGTGTGGTGGCAAACCAGAAATGATGCAGCATTCCTAACGGTAGTGAACTAGTAAGTGTCACTGGTATTTAGAAACTTGTGCATACTGCAGTTTGATTACTCTCTAGAGGATTCGGGTTTTTATCCTTTCCTTTACATTTAAAGAGCTTGAACTGGATGTTAGCTTTTATGACCCAGATTCGGTGCTCTGGAGAAGCACTGTTAGAACCCCAAAAGACTTCAAGCCTACCTTTTAGTTACAAAAATGTGTCAGTTCTGAATTTATTGACCATCTGTCAGACTTCACTCACTACTAGCTACCTGTCATTGTTTGTTATTTGATGCACTTCTATAATGACTCACTGCAGGGAACTACCAGTATCTCCATCACAGTGATTAATGAGGTCACTGTCTATCCATAAGCATCTCAGCCTATAATTATTTCTAGTCGCTACTAGCTAGTATGCCAGATCAGATGAAAGTAATGTGTTTATATATAATATTTTCGCCTAATAATAATATTCAGCTGTTGTGAAGATATTTGGCCAATTATTTTCCATTAGTATTTTTCTTTAATTTTATTTGAGATGTCTTTTAAACCAGACCCATTCAAAATCATCTCATGTGCAGTAAAAACAACTGTAACAACTGAGCTCCAGTACTCTTCTATTTCTCTGTCCTGAAATGTCTACTATATTCCATATGCATATTTGGTACATTAATATCTCTTTTGTGCTTATGATATTTTTGTAGATAAATAAAACTTTGAAATTCTCTCTTTGTTACTACTGTTACTGTTGTAGTTTTAAGATATAAGTGCTAGCCACAATCCAGCATGGGGATCCAGCAAGGAAGCACCGGGTGATAGGTTTTCCTGCCTCGAAAAACCTGTGAAGTTTCCCTAATATTGTTTTTTTTAGAATAGTAGTTCCTCAGGAACCCCATGAAGACTATAACTCCATTATGCAACCGATTTACTAGTGTACAAGAAGATATAATTCCCATCCTGGGAAGTTTAAAATCAAAAGAGGCGAGCTTTATTGTGTTAGGGAGCAAAAAGAAGGATAAAATATTTCAGCAGAATTAGAGAAGAAGGATTTTCTTGTCATTCAAGTATCATAGTAAGAGAAACATCAGGGCTTATCTCCAGCAAATTATTTAGGGCTGTGCAAAATGTCCTTTCTGAACTGATAGATTTATTTTGGGTACTTTTTGTAGAAGCTAAGACAAAAATAGTTCAGATTCAGAAAGTAGAAGCAACAGTGTGAGTTTCTGTTCTTCTCCCTACCCAATGCACTTTTCATGTGGTGGCACAGCAAAGAGGGGACTTATCCAATATAAGGGACCTGTCAGATTCAAATCCTTTCTATTCCAAAGTGATTTAGCACAATCCTCCTACAGCAGAATGACAAAAAGAACTTGTGAGATACATCAGATCTTCCTTTTGTCACTTTAGTTTTGTGTAAATTATTGGAAAAGTTTGATAAAAACTGCAAAAAAAATTGTCTGCCTTAAATTCCACACTTGGTGGGCTCACCCATGATTTGCCAACTTACACTCTCATTTGGGACCATCGAGTCTATATTCTGCACTTATAAAATATTTTCTGAGGATGAATATATCAACATTGGTGATGTGCTAAAATACTGCAATGGCATAGACTATGTACACAAAGGAAGTCAATGATAATCTTATCAATGACATGCAGCAATGTTTTAATGTTTTGTGTCAAACTGACAGTTCTGATCATTCATTAGTCAGTAGGAAATGTTACCAAACAGAATTAAATTAATGCAAAATATGTGGTTTACCAGTTCATTTTTTTAGATCTTAACAATAAAATGGCTCTTCAGCTATTTCCTTTTATGATGACCGTTATCTTCTGTTCTAATTTATTCTTCTTACCAGAATACCTTGCCATAACTGTTTTGAATTGTTAGACTAATTAGCTTTTCTACTAAAATACGATAATGAAATTCCTTTCTTTTCTAAAGCCCAATCACAGGTACACACTGAAAACCAGGTAATTTTCCAGAGGTGATATGTTCTTTTCTCACCACCAGGTCTGTCAGTTTGCCCTTTCTGCAGTGAAAAACCTTCACTGCACTGAACAAACTGTTTACCCAAAGGAACCCAGTGAGGCCTGGTGAGAAATCCCTGGTAAGACACAGGATACAGCAAGATTTCTGTGCAGTACTGAAAAAAGGAGAAGACATGTTTGCCTACAGACAATTCAGAGATGAAGATGGATAAAGCTGGAGAAACAGCACACTTTCCCTGCTGTGTGGAAGGAGCTAAAGGGTAGGAAAAGAGGGTTCAGAGAGCAGCAGAAACCTTTTTCAGGGGTGAATTTAGAAGAAAAGGAGGAGTGAAAGCTAAGACAACAGTCTTATGTGCCGATTACTCAGTGCTGAAGAGCAAGGGATAGAGAGACCAAAGAGTATGGGAAAGTTGTTCAGGTGATAAGAAACTGTGGGGGTACCAGCAACTGGCAAGTCTGATGTGGGGAGGAGATGATCATTGTGGAGTCTGAGGAAGTCCTGCTCAAAGGTCTGCAGAGAAAGGCCTAAGAGGTAAGTTTAGTTAATTAAAGGTAAGTATAGTTAATAAAAAATTAACCATATGATCCGTGTAATGTTGTACCTGGGACTTCTTAAAACTGATGCCTCATGGGACAAAGAGATTTTATGGTGATATTATGAAGGATATTTTTTGAACTGTTGGAGGAAATGTTCCATACAGAAGTTGTTCTAAGGTTGCAAAGAGCTACAGGGATGTGCTGGAAATACTCTTGGTAAAAGAGGAAGATACATGAAAAAAACCGCATGATGTGTTGGGCTGAGAACTGTACCTGCACACATCCAGAACACATACAAATCACCAATTTGTTGACAGTTTATTGCCAGGACTCTATTTTAAGGCAAGAAGGGTACTTCTTGGTTGCTTCCACAGCTTACTGGAAGAGCAGTCAGGATTTTCCTTTCTCCCTCAGCTTTTGAGAGGTAACTTTGGAAAACAGAAGGGAGAGAGAAATTGTCTAATGCTATTCTCACAAAGGAGAAAGAGGGAACAGAGAGAACCTGATAGAGATAATCTGTTCTCTCTCTCCTCTTTCTCTGAAATACTAGTTTGGAAGAGATGGGTGAATAACTTCCAGAGGAAAAGTTGAAAAAAAGAAACAGAGAGAAATCTGAGGTACATATTTCACTGCTCAGGTGGGGAAAAGGTGGTGATTTGGATGGATATTGGTGATGCAGAAACAGAATTAATATGGGGAGGCTGGGGAAGATATAGTCTTGTGGTTCCTCTCAATTGATGACTTGGGTCACGCTTTACAATATGATGCAATGAATCAGAAATTGTTCAGTGAATGTTTAACTCCCCTTAACGTATAAATTTGGCAGAATGAACAACATTGTGACTTCCATATGGTCTGAAGGCAGCCCAGGGTTATTTTGAAAAAGATAGTCAGGGAAAAATGTACAATATAGCCTTAAGATAAATCTAATAACTGGCAGGGGGGTGGAAGATTTCACTCCACTTTTTTGAACCTTAGGGTGGGTAATACTGTACTTTGAGAGAAAATATCCAAACAACTCTAGTAGACTGTATATTCTCAAGTTAATTAAAATAAATTTAGAAGATAGCATATGTAACACTGAATCACTCAATCACAAAGGCGAATTCCAATTTCAAGAGCTATGCCTTTTCTTAATTCTTTTTATTTCACTGTCTATTTACTAGTTAAAAGCCATTTGTTTACCTTCATAATACCACAGAATTGACATTTTTGTTGTAAAGAATAAAGCTCTTGTTTCATCAAAAGCTTTACTGTGTAGAGCTGTAGGAAACTTGTACAATCTCTTTCCTCGCATTAGCTATTCTATTTTTATTTTCCTTTCAGTTTGGTATTGTTTTCCACCATACAGCTTTGTCTCATGCAGATTGTCAAATTTGTCAGCATTCCTTATTTGTTTGAAATTTTTTCAAGCATGAGGGTTACTTTTCTACTAGCAGTTCTAAAAATATATCCCCAGATGGTATGACTTGTATGATGATAACCTAGGCTGCAAGAAGGGACACAACTGAATAACCGAAAACTAACTAAATAAAACTAACATTTCTTTCATGTGCACAAATCTGCTGGGAGTTCTTCCTTTACATGAGTTGCTGACTTTGAGTGGATCCAGTTATTTATTATGACAGGTTGTAATTAGTCAGCATGCTGCTTACATTTGCTTATGATTCTTCTACTTGCTGGAATACAGAAAATATTTGAACGAAAGGAAGCCATAGGACCTTTGACCGACCTAACCCACTCGTCTGTCTGGAGATATTAGTGGATTCAGTGTTTATGTGAGCAACTGGTTTCAGGAAAAATGCTGTAAAACACAGCTTTGCTCTGACTACTGTCCCTGTCATTGCTTTACTGATGTTATTTATTGTAGTCTAATTTTATGTTATAAGATTATTTGGAGTAGAATTATTTTTTTTTTTAATTATTATGTATTTCTGCAATTCCTAGCACAAGGGGAGCCTGAAATGGGGAGTTGTAGCTCTACTATTATACAAATAATAACACCAGTTAACAGCCTTTTGTCTCTGAGGCATTAAGACTACAAATTGAGCTGCGTTAATGACTAATTAGTGTTTTCAGCATCTTCCCAGTGCACAAGTCAAGTAAAAGGTAATTTTCTTGGCTTTTTTTATTTATCCTCCCCAAAGACGAACATTTTATTGCATCAAATCTCTTAATAATTTTCAGGAAAAAATGTAAAATTTTGTTTTAAATTTAAGAACAGATCACATTTAACTTGAGAAATTTCCAGCTATGGGAACTTCTGTTATCTTTTCTCTGCATTGTGGAAAATCCATTGTTATGACAAATTATGCTAATGTAAAGACTATAATGAAACAATGAGATATAAACATTCTATATGACATTGTCTATAGATGGAAACAGAGGAGTACATTCCATTACCTGTACCTGGTCATTACAGGGTCCACGTGACCTTAAACACATAGTTTTTCCCATAACTGTTCCACATTCCAGCAGGCTAACTAACTTTTGAGGTTTGGGCAATTAGAAAAAAGTGAAAGAAAAGGAAAAAAAACCCAAACTTGACTCAGTTTGGGAAAGAGACTATAAAAGCAGAAAGGGGTCTGAGAGGATGTAATGGATCTGAACGTGGATATTTTTACATGCTTGAAATTTGTTTTTAAAATAGTTTCAGTTCACTGTCTTCTTGACCATAACATTAAATGTTTTTTGTTTGGTTGGTTTCCCCCTTCTCCCCTCCCAGGTACAAATATTATTAATGAATTTAGAAGAAACAAACTATGGAATGTTCTTAATAGTATTTTTAATTTGAAACAAAACAAAACAAAACACAAAATTAAATGTTATTTTGAAGTGAAAGAAACCTTTTTCTTCCTTGGATGCATTGCAGGTTTCTTCCCCCCACACACCATTTCTTTCCATATCTTTCCTGCTTTGGAAATTTGTTCTCAAAACTACCTTGCTCATCTTAACAACTACAGCTTACATACTAATGCAATACAGTCTTTAAAGATCAACTTTAGAATAAAAGTTTCTCAAAAACAAAGAAGAGGCACTTAGAAAAAAGAAAGAGTTTATTTAAGCAGATGGATAATCTTTGCTGACGGCTCAGAAAAACTTCTGGAGAACAACAACATTTTAGCTGAGGTTTCCAGAAAGAGTATAGCCCACTTTTGCTTTTCTGTATTCCAGATAAACTTAACCCATCTATGTTCTGCAAAAAAAATGGCTAGTACAGTATTTTTACATTTAAGCACTAATTTCTACTTCACACTTGAACTCCTGTCAGGGCAAAATTGAACTCTCTCCCGGCTGCAGATCTACTCTCATTTGAAAAGAGCAACAACATTTTGTTTCCCACTTCTTTCCTAAGTGACTTTTAAAATCATGCATAAAGTAATGTCTGCCTTTTCCTATCTGCCTGAGAGCTTGTTACCACTTTTCCTCAAATAAATAGATATGATAGTTAAAGCGGGCTTTTTAAAAACATCAGTGCTGCATTAAATATCAATGCTAAGTGTCTCCTCAATTTTAGTGGACAGAGATTCAAACAAACTCTTGTTCTTATTATTTATATGAACCTTCACTTTCGATTTTCTTATTATATATTTTTTCATTTTTCCTGAGTTCCATCAGTTTTTCTGTTCTTGCTCTGGGGAGATCATCAGTAACTAGAGTTTAAATTCATAGCATCATTCAGATGTGTCCACCCATAGCATGGCTTCAAGAAGCATATGAGATACCACATCTGATATAGCTCTCAGACTGCTGATCAGGGTACTTTGTAGAGATGCTGGGAACATCAGTTTGAACTGCCTAACGCTGAGCAGGACAATGAATCTGAATTTCCCACCTAGTGCAGTGTTCAATCTACTAGGCTATAAGTATATGTAGATACAACTTGACCTTCCTCTCTAAATCAAATTGTCAACATTTTGTGAGTTGTCTTTCTCCAAATGTTCGTGTGTTCTGGGAATGCAGATTGGGTTGGGTCTCTAATAGTAATGAAGCATTTGTAATGGGACTGAGTCAGGAAATCCCAGAAAGGGGCAGTTCTGAGATGAGCAGGAGCAAAACTGGGAGCTCAGATAGCTTTTCATTCAAACAGAAGAACACTTAATAAGAACAGCAGTAGCAGAATAAAGGTTTTGGACTCAAATCTTGATCTTTACCACAGTTTTGCTTATGTTCAGCCTTGTGATATTCTCTCTCCTCTTTTACTCTGTTTCCAAATCCATTGAGATAATAGTGATTTACTGCTGCTCTGGCTCATAGAGATGCACTAAGAGTCTGATCCAGGAAGTCAGTAGGATTTTTGCCACAATGAATCAGTATAACTCACGTTGCATAAAATGAGCAGACATGAAGTGCATTTCAGGACATGATATGGCCTTGTACTGTCTCCTGCGATGGTGCATGGAATTCCCTTGAAGAAAGCAACTCGAGCGTTGTTTTTACATTGTGGGGCGGAAACGTTTCACCTGCAAACTGTCATGTCTCCTTATGTTTCTATTTTTGAATCTCTGTGACTATTGGTCTCTGGGAGGTCAGTATAAGGCCACATCCTTGCCAGAGTTATTCTTTTTGAAACCATAACAACTAAGTCTGTGAATTTGTCTGCCTTTTGAATGTCTCTGAGAACTACCATCTCTTACACAGCTTGCAGATTTTTAGGTTGCTCATTTCTCATGTGTGTCATTCTGATTAAACTGTATCCCAAAAAGACATGTGGAAAGGAAGAAGGAAGAGAAAACTCAGTACAGTATAAGGACAGATAATCAGTCAGAACTCACAAAATCAGGAGCAGATGTAGCCCAATTAAACTCAGCAGTTCACAGGTGTTCTCAGGAATGACTTTAACATAAAAGTACACTTCTCTTTAGTGCTCCTTAACTTTTTTTTTTTTTTTTCCTAGAGCTCTTTAAATTTTATATACTTCACCAAACTAAAGTAGAAAAAGTAGACAGGTAATTGGAGATTAGTTGGATATAATTGACTTAAAATTCAACATGTTAATTGTTTGTTTGATTTTGGAATCATGGTGAACCATACTTACTGAGGGGATGAGGGTTAAATGATGCCACATAATTTGTTCATATCATTTGGTTTTGAACTCCTGGCAAAAAGCATCCACAATTAAAATTGATATACACAAGAGCTGCAGGTCGCTAGAAAATGCTGGAACTCTAGTCCTAATTGGCTTCAATGTGTAAAATTATTTCTCCGTAGCATGTGATGGAATTTGTCATTGTCTCACTAACTGGACACCGTGCTATCATCCAGAAACACAGCACATATGCCATTCATTCTTTTCAAGCTGGTGCTTTCCTGACTGCTGTTTTAAGAGTTCGTTGAGGGGAATGGGCAGAGTGATAATGCACACATTTTTCACGAGTATCTGTTGTTCTGGTATTAGCATTAATCCTTTGACTTCCTATCACATTGCAGAATGGGAAGGTTTTCTTTTGCCCAGGTGCCATAACATGAGGAAGACAGAATTATGTCTAGTTTTCAGATTTTTTATTATGTTGGGATGATTTTTATTTTTATTTTTTTTTAAATCATATAACACAGACTTTGCCTTAGCATAGCTTCTAAAATGGTGGGTGCTTTCTTTTCTTGGTAAGTTAGACCTTACTAAAGTTTTTACTGGCAGATGATATTTGCATCCAAGGCGAGATACACCTGCAAGTTCAAAGACCGGGCTGGAAAGTATGCATGACATTGCCATCTTGAACTACCTTAACAATTCAAACCTTACATTATTTGGCTTTATTTAACCCACTCTTCAGTGACATTTTTCTTATGCCAGTGCACACTCTGGTTCTTAAGCAAATGAGTTCTGCCTGTCTTAATTTGTTGAAATCTTCAGGATCAGACTTGATAGCTTTTAGCTTTCCAGATTTGGCAAAAAATTACATCTAGTCAACAGGGTAAAGCTTTTGCTGGGTTATTTGAGAACTGATGTAGCTGTAATTCTTACATTATATTAAGTCCCAGTATTTGACTTCCCTGTAGCAATTTCTATAGTAGTCTAATCTGGATAGCAAAGATGTGCAAGCCACTTCGGCATCCTTGTGTTATCATTTGCACTTCCTCTCTCTTCATTTCATCTGTATCAGTATGTTTTTCAGTGGTACATCCTGTGAGTCTTTGTTCTTCTTGATTTCTTTGCACTGTATAATGAGAAGTTATGTGGGCCTTCTGAAAACACAGGAGGAATTGCTGGAAGGTATTGGTAAAATAGCAGGGCTTGAGTAATTCAGTCTATAATCTCACTTCAAATATTGAGGTTACCCTTCTGAGTAAAAGCAGCATGTAGGCTCTTGTTTATATCTCCAGCCATACTTACTGGCTTGGACTGAAAGCACTATTAAACTCAAAAAGAGATTTTTATCTATGTGGAAGGAGAAAGATACAGATGATTTTGCCAAATAAAACTCTTGTTGGTCTAGGTTTTTTTATTTTTGTTTTTTTTTTTGTTACATGACTTTCCTCTAAAAATTGACTTTGTGTATGTGCTAATACAAGGCACTGTAAAGATAAACCACTTTGCCATCTAGCCACCTTTTATTCCACCTATTAACAACTGATGTTAGATCCACATGTCATATCACCATTAAGAGCACCACTGACAGGATGTGGAGTTGTTCTTATATTCAGACGTATGGGTATAGGGATCAGATCAATAGTCTGACAGTGAACCACAGGAGACATCTTCAGCAGATTAAAATAATTCTGTAATTTTATGCCAGTGTTCAAGGACTTCCTGAGTCAGTTTGGTGGCTTGATCTTGGCCAGCAGCCAGACACCCACCTAGCCGCTCTCTCACTCTCCCTCCTCAGCAGGAAGACAGGGGAGAAAATAAAATGAAAAAACTTGAAGGTCTGGTGTGGGGTCCTCCATGAGCTGCAAGTGTGGTTACCTGCTCTGACACAGTCCTCTGTGGGCTGCAGGTGGACAACCTGCATCACCATGATCTTCTCCAGATGCTGCTGGGGAATCTCTGCTCCAATACCTGCAGTACCTCCTCCAGCTCCTTCTTCATTAATCTTGGTGTCTACAGGGCTGTTTTTCTCATTGTCTTACTCCTCTCTCACAGCTTCTGTGCGGCGTTTTTCACTCTTTCTTAAATATAAGTTCCCCGATGTGCCACCACCTTGGCTGCGGGGCTCAGCCGTGCCCTGCGGTGGGTCGGTTGGAGCCGGCTGGAACCGACTATTTAACTTACTCAATCCATCCCAGAAGCATGATTCCTTCTTCTTAAGGAAACTGTTCTTCATAAGGACAACTCTGAGCATCCTCATTGCCCTTCAATCTATCTTTTCCAGGACCCTGCCTTTGAGATGGGAGCGTGGCTGTGCCCATGGGGAGGCGGCTGAGTGGGGCGGACAGGTTCTCCAAGGAACATTCAAGGCACCAGGCTTTCCCGAGGAAAGAAGATATATTGTCCCCTTTTTTTTGCTTTGCTTTTGCTGGTAGGCAACCTTTCTTTATGGACTTAATACGGAGTTAAGAGTTCTACCCTCTGCTTTTACAAGATAAGGGTGTCACTTGACTTCTCCGTGTTATAGTTTTCACTATCTGCAGTAGAATAAACTATAACTTAATTATTAGGATGGCATATCAATTAAATAAAATTTGATATTTGAATAATGATTAAAATTTGGGGTTTATGGACTAATACATATTTTATACATGTTATTATTCCCTGTTTTGAGGAGATCATGACAGCAGAGTGACTTTAACATTTAAACATTTCTGAACCACAGCTATTTTTTTTAAAAGGTAAAAGCTGTTTCCCAGCATGACATAATAGTGAGTTTCTTATACTTTTTGAAATGTAAAGTAAAACAATTATTCAGTTAAGGAATTAAATTATTTAAATTGCAAGTGGAATTTGTTACCCTTTCAAGTAATTTTTAAAAATTAATAAAACATTACTTAAGTAAATTTAGTGCTTATATCTCAAATATTGTGTAATAAATTTCACATAAATGAATAAGTCATTATTTAATTTAAGTTTTAAAACCAGGTCATTTGCTAACAGTTGGTATGAGCCTGGCGAGCCTGTGGCTCTTTGCGTAGCAGACATTGACTACAGGATGAAACCAGCTTTATCACTTGGCTTTCCTGACTAGACTGGAGTGGCAAGAGAGGAGAGGCTGGCACCATTAAGACCTACAAGACTCCGCAGAAAAGGAAGAGTTGATGGAACTGATGTATCTATCTCATCAGTCTGCTTCATTGCATTTTAGGCACAGTGCTGCCCTTGCCATAGTTACACATCCTGCAGAATTTTCTGTGGGAGATGTTGTTTAAAATGAGTCCTGCCAGAACAGTGGTTGCACTGCAGAGTGGAGACATGCTGCAGATCACATCAGGGAACAATAATGCTCTTTGACAGGCCCCTGCAATCCATCCACATCCCAGCTGCAAATTTGGCAGACCCCGGAAACCTGCTCTGGGTCTGACCTGGGAGGCTTTAGCTGAGATTCCAGAATTGCAAAGGGCCATGCTTCCCAGATTAGCAGCCTCCCCAGTGTGAGCTGCCTGATACAAAGCTGGAGATCTCTGCAAGCCAAAACAGCATTGTGATACATCATGAGCTCCAAGGCATAATTTTGTCTACCCACTTTTTAAAAAATTCCCTTTCATGGAGCTTTTGATACATCTACTTTTGCTCCCAAGTAGTTGATTTTACGATTTGCTTTCTCGATCCCACTCTCCCTCTGTGTTCTTCTCCCCTAAAATGCTGGCTTGATGCGTGGTTACAAATGCATTGTACTTTCCTCCTAGTCAGTAGCCCTAGATATTCTGTCTGGAAGCCCCAGCTTGAGCCTTCAATCCTGGCTCTTCAGCCTTTTCAGGGCAGGCAAGGAGGCTGGTCATTACAGGATTTTCAGAATGCGAAAGCCTTTGTGCATGGAAACGGAAGAACAACCACCTTAGTTCTAAATATTCTTAATTAAAACAGTGTAATTAATGTGATTTTTTTTTTCTAGAACCCAGTGTGTAGTCACTGAATAGCTGAGTTTTACAAGGAATGTTTAAATTATATTTAATAGTGTGTTTTTTGAATTGAATTACCAAATACTATTTAGTAGTATGATATGACAATAATTTCTATGAAAACCGATTGAGAACTTCCAAAAAATGGTAATTAAACATGATTTAAATTTATTTTGTCTGCTGACATACGAACTGTCTATCACAAACCATAGCCACCTCCACACTGTTTTTGTGTTCTTGTCTACATTTAATTACATAAGCGATTGCATTTTTAGTTCACCTTTCAAAACTCCGTATGTATCAAGGGTATGGTGTATTATACATGACAAGTGATATGGGATATTTTCATCAAATCCAACAATACTTGTTCCTAATTACTTTTTAATTGTGTAAATGACTTAATAACATTAGATGACAGTAACTTTATCTCTTCCTGCTGAAAAATGCATTATGGGAAAGAAACTAGTCAAGTGAGTTAAAACTTAAGGAGCTCTTGACTCCTACTTCTCCTAGGGCTGGGAGTTTTGCAATTCTGGTAAAGGAATAGTGTCAAAAGCTCATCAGTTCCTTGGAGACAGAGAGCCAGAAGGAAATTAAATTATTAATCTGTGGCTAGTACACTAGGTCTGACAAAAGCCTTCAGCTGTGCCGCGTTCTCATTTCCATCTAGCTCCAAGTGAGCTAAGTCATGACTGATTCTCACCTTCTGGTTGTTAATTGTCAGTGTTTGGTGAGCTAGTCAGCAGTTTTTCCTTTACATGGATTTTTTATCAGAACTGGGAAGGTCACCAAAACTGGAATGTTTACTAAAACATTTTTAGTCTTATATAAACTTGCACCACCAAAAATAGTCATATTTTCATTGAAAGCTTTAACTTTAGGACTCTTGGACATCTCAGGTTGTTAATGATCTCTGGCTGCAGGGGAGTGTTGCTGTGTGGTATACCCTACAGTGTGGAAGGTGGAGAACTTGCAGAGCTACAGTCTGACACATCTCTTTGTGCTTTTATGTTCAGGCTCCTTTGATAGCGGACTTTATTGACTTTTATGGCCTCTTAGGTCCAGTCTCCAAACCTCAGGAACAGTTTTGGTGATACCTTTGGTAAACGGCATAACCAATTGTTCTATTTCATCTCACTACCAAAGTTTTGGACAGAAATACAATATTTTTCCTTGCCTAGCTATAGAAGTGTTTTATCTGTGCACAATGATGATGTTTGTAATTAGCCTTTCAAATCAGGGAATCCTCTTCTGAATTTTTCAATTTCCTCCAGCTCAAATATTTTGAATTTTCATTGCCTGTAGCTGCCTGCAGTTGTCTTTATTCAATGAAGAATACAGAGGCTAGAAGCGTTGATTCAGTGTGTATTTCCAGAGTTGCTTGATTGAAAAAAACAACAATTCATGGGAACACATTCTTATTTTCAAAAGAATTTCATGAAGATATCTAAATATTTCCGTTCAATTAAATTAAGAATTGTATTTCAAATAGATAAAGAATTATTTTTAAAAAATCAACTTTATATCTATTTCAGGTTTTTTTCTGGCTGTGTCATATAACAGTAAATCTTGCCATGAGCACATTATGTATGATGGTTGAGGAAAAGGCTCAAAAAAATAAACACTACTCCTGTGTTGGTGTCCTCTGGCACCATTGAGTGTTTTTGGACTGCCGTTTTGGAAGCAGAAGTACTGAGAGCACTACCAAGAAAGGTGAGCAGCTATGGGCTGGTAGTAAAACTCAGTGCAATATTGTTGGAAATTCCAGCAGAGCTGGTGGGGAAAAGGAATTTCTTTGAGGGTAAGGTGTTGGGCGCAGAATGATGTCAGCTTTTATTTTTATACAATGCAAAGCTTTCACTTCACCTAAAGAAAAATATTGTTAGGATTGAAATATTATTTTTTAAAAAAATATATACTTTTTACCCCCTAACTCCCAAGATATTTCAATGTTTTTGTTCTCGTTTTTGGCTTATGACTATATTTCAGAATCCCAGCATTTTCTATTGGATGGAAATTGTTATTTCCTGTTTGTATTTCCCAATCTGCTGTGCCTCAGATATGTGATTTGAATGACCTTTAAATGTCACAGCATACTCTAGCCAACCACTCACTGTTTTATTATGACTGTTTAGTACTTAGTCAAATGATTGTGTAATAAAAAAAAAAAAAAAACAGCAAACAAACAACGACCACCATATTTTTCTGTTCTCTTTCTTCCTGAATGTGGAAAAAAAAATATTAAAAGTGTGAAATCTGCATGCTCAAAACCCCACAATTCAATCAAAAAGCAAACAAATAGAGAATAAATAACTTTTTAAAGAAAAAAAATATTTCTATAAAAATCACTATTTCAGACAAACCTTGACACGGGGAATGAGAGGGATGACACTGATTCACAATTGGTATTTATCTCAGAAAACTTTTAGTTTTCCTATAGTGAATAAACTCAAGACAGATGACAAAGTACTCTTTCTGCAAAATTCCAGTCTTTCTTGGCTTTCAGTTCTTGCATTGAAATGGGAGTGATGAGTTCCAAATTCTTGGAATAAAAGCCATGAAAAAAATAATTTAGAAATTTTCATTCAAGTTGATTTGTATTGTCAATAGATACCTCTAGAGATAGCTGGCTTGATGGTCAGTGGGAGGTATCTTCTCACAACTTTGGGTTGTAGTTGAGGGTGCAGTTTCAGAGGTGTTGGTTTTTTGGCAGAGGACAGCTTCCCTCACCCTTCTTTCCAGTGTCCTAGCAGCTCATTACTTTCCATGTACCATAGCTCACTGCCTCTTTTGTTGTTTCTTTTTTATGTAATTCTCTTTATTACACATCATTTGACTGACCATGTTACGCTGTGGCCCCTACAATCGGTCTTGATAGTGCTAAGAGTATACATACTTTTGAGTGATGGTAACAGGGAACAAACACCTGACTTTGCTGACGGAACCATTCTGTGGTAAAATGGTACCCTGGGAACAGCTACTTAATTTTCACGCCGATAAAGCTTTGGGAAATGAACCCTACCTAGCAGAGACAAAACCATGGTTTCTATTCTTCCTTACTGGGAATCATAATTAATGATAATTATCCCATGGAAAAAAAAAAAAACAACCTCTAAACAGGAGGGTGGGTAAACATCATTGATAAAACTGTGTCTTGCTGGACAACAGCTAGAAGAAATGGGAAGAACATGTGAAGACAAATCAGAAAGAGAAAACAGAATGGACAGAGGAGAAAGGGAAGTAACCTTTACTTACAATGACATTTCCTGAATAATTGTCCTTCTTATTTCTTCTTAATTTTTGAAGGAAAACTTGACAGCAACCTGTAGGTTCAGGATAAAAAGACTGTCTACATTTTGCTGTTCTCCAGCTAATCAGTACAGCACAGGACATTATGCTCAGCCTCATTCTTTTAGTGTTTGCTCAGGCTGAAGGAAGTAAATTAGCGTCAAACATGTAAGGGAGTATTTGGAGACTGGAACTCTTTCATGGTTTAAAAAGAGAGCTGCTCTAAGTAAAGTCCTAAAGAAACATTTTCACAGATTGCAATCTTTGTTATATCTGTGCTATCAGAAAGCCAGTGCCATGTAGAAAGCTTTACTAACCTTTGCAAAACCAGCCAGAATAGCTGTTAAGACTGAAAGTATAATGATTACTTTTGCAGTGACTTGCCAAACCAAGGTTAGCACAGTCTTAGGAGAAGTCACAGATCCCATGGTTTTACATTTGTTGATTTAGTCGTTATTTTTGTCCCTATGAAAAGTTACCATAGACACACTGTTTTCATTACTTTTTTGTCCACTTCTCCTCTAGACAGTGTAAGGATTTTCTGTGCTGTTCTTTGCCATAACAAGAAACTCTGAAAGCCTGGCTGCATTGGACACACTGAGTCATCTTTACTTGTACCACCAAGGTGAGATCCTTTCTTGAGTGGAATCTCCTTCTGGCGTTATTTTCCTTACCTTCTCCTCCTTGGTGTAGGAATCCTGTGCTGACTCACAAACACTCATGCTCTGCTGCCATTTGTTTTGGGTCTGGTGCCTGAGGCACAGAAATTGGCCATTTCCAAGGCCTGGAAGATACTTGAGATCAGCACTTTTGGCAATGCATCTTGTTTTGGAATTACCACTTCATATTTCCAGTTTGTTTCTAGCACACTGATTTTGCAGCTGCCAAATCCTTCTCTGGATAGCCAAGATATTGTTTATTATATAAAGAATTGTGGCTAAATTTTATCTTCATCACTCCTGTGGTAATGGGATAAATACCAACACTATTTTTGACTGAAATTTTGAAGGACATTTACTGTCTTCCAAATTGGCTGTGGAACCGGTGACATCACAGAAGATAAGCCAGAACTTCACTGCTGATCCTGTCTGCAGGCTGCTTTACACAGCGTGTCAATGCTAAAGCTACAGAAAATATTTGTCAGTGAAAGTGTCTTACAAAAGGAGTTTGCCTGAAGATCTATATTTATCTTGGGAAGTTTCAGAAGATCTTAGGAAAAGCAATGGGATATTTTTTTCCTTACTACTGATAATCACTTATGCTTGGTGGAAACTCAAATTTCTGAACTATTTCTTTGACCTGCTTGAATGTTTAAATATCAACTGTAACAACAATTCTAAAGAAGAAAACGCATGTTCAAAACATTGGACAGAACTACAAGAGACCAGGAAGGAGTATGCTATGCATATTAGTAAGACCTATTTTACACTCTTGTGCTTCTCCAAATGAGGCATGGAATATGAATTTCACTGCATCGTCATCTAGTACAGACAAGGTATTTTATTAAATATTCTGTGACATGGAAAAAGCCCTTCTATAACTTGCCTTTAGCCATATTACATGCATGTCATATGTGTAAAATAAGCATTCATAATATGTCAGACAACAGACTGGCATAAAGTTTTCTGGACTGTAGTTTGAGTTGGAAGTGTTATTTTTTATTTTTGGAAAGATTACTGGTTTAAAAACATTCATTACTATAACAGGCCCTTAAAACTGCTCTAAGAGCCAGATTCACAAAATGAATGTTACCTTTTTGAAGATCTGTAATTTGGCAGAAATCATGTAAAACGGAAATCAGCTCAAATTTTTGGCTAATTTGTTTGTTTGTTTGTTTCAACTGTAAGGCCCAAATCCTGTTTCTGTACATACATGCATTTTTCCTTTTGATTTCTGCTTTTATAATAATTGATTCATTATACTGCACTTTACATAATTCCAATTAAATATTGGTCACTGCTCTTACAAAAAGTGCTCATATTTTCATTGTAAAAAAGTCTTGATTTAATAAATACCAACAGCACTATAATCATTACCTAAAAATGAACTTGTTTCATAAATGCACCAATTTATATTTTAAGTCAAGCAATGCCCACATGGAAAAGTCAGGCAGATATTAATTTTATTGTGTAAATCCCCTTTAAAATGCATGTTCCTTGATTTGAAATCTGAGGTACTTCAAAAGTATTGTGAAGTTGGAGAAATAATGCATCAGCTAAAATCTGGAAGCTTACAATTTGCTCTTCTTCACCCCATTGAGCTTTGCGTAGTAAGTAACGGAAAATGCCTTTTCATTAGTGCAGTTGATAAAGTTAAAACTTTTCTTGATTAATATTCTCTTGCAGAAATCAGGTACTGCTATGGATTTATGCTATGGATGTTTCTTGATGCTTGTAATTTCTTTTGTACTAAAGATACAGCTGATAAGGATTTTATTTAATAAGGATAATTGTTATTGAAAGGTTTGGATGTTTAATATTCCTTAGGTATCTCTACTGACAAATCTAAAAAATGTGAGAATCTCTGATACTTGACGATGACCTTCAGTGATATTACAGGGATTTATGCAAATCTTATTCAGGTAAATGGTGCAAGGAATATGGTATTTCATTGTTCTCGCGTTGATACAGCATATAAAGATAAGGCCTACAGATGGTGGGTACTGTGGACAACTTCATGAATCTGAGTTTTCTTTTTGATTCTGCTAATGATTAACACAGTTAGTAGATGGCACCCTTTAAAATTCATATAAATCTTACTTCAAAGAATGTTGGAAGCATTTCAATATTCTGATTGTATCCCAAATCATTTTGGACAGTCAGTTAACTGTCCCACAAGTTAAAATTATTGTAAATGATAACAGTAACAAGCACTGCACATGCATCAACTGCAGGATGTATTGACTATATCTATACAAGTTAAACATGCCTGGGAATTTTCCTGGGCACTGAGATCAGCTGTTAAGAAATGGCACCTGCCGACACTAGTCTTAGCTTCCAGAACAGGGAGTGCATGCAGTCTGTCTGCCGGGAACAGTCCCCAGAATACATTAACCCTCAATTCATGTCCAGGAATGGTTTGGGAGAATGCTAGCAGGACCCCAGTCTGGAATTGTGCCAGGGTCTAATGAAAAAAATTGATGGTATAAATTGTAGTCTCCCAGTACCAGGAGATGTTTTTCAGGACTGTCTAATATTTTTTTTTAAATGTGGC
Organism: Dromas ardeola; assembly: GCA_013398915.1. Lineage (NCBI taxonomy): Eukaryota > Metazoa > Chordata > Aves > Charadriiformes > Dromadidae > Dromas > Dromas ardeola. The sequence continues at coordinate 44,824 of VYZM01010199.1, forward strand.
CTTTCTATCCCAGTTACTCTTGGACAGATTGCTGGTTGCAGCGGGACTTCTAGGATTATTAGTGAGAGAAGAATACATGCAAGGTTTTCTGCAAAGAAAAAGAGAACATGTATGATTCCTGAAATTCAAGAACTCAGGAGAGAATAGAGTGATATAAAGGATAAAAAGGTCAGCCAGAGAATATGTAGCTGGACTTACACAACAAGTGTATAAATATTTGTATATGTTAACACACCATTTCTGAGTCCTAACAGAAGGACTCTGTGTTCTGCTGATGCAAGAGGAGACCCCCAGCTAGGAAACTTCCTTGTCTTCATGCATTTCAGTAGCTTCACTTGCTTCAGAGTGCAAGACCTGAAGGCCAACTCCATTCTCCTCCACTGCTCCACTGCTGAGGACAAATTATTCACAATTACATGGAATATTCAAAAAATGTGAAGATATTTTCATGCTCACAGAAGCCCTGTGCTTACAAGTGAGTTTAGATACTACACAACAAGCCAGTTGAGTTATGTGTACTGGCTTCCTCAAATAAGGCAGGAAGAGCACACTCCTTGTGCATGAACCTAAGTGTCAGAGTTAATGGAAGACACAGATTTTCTCTGAACTTATTACTTCGTTATTTTCTCAAAAGGACATCAAAGATCCACTAGGCATGGTGGCCCAGCTACTGTAAGGTCGTGAAACACCATTGAAATCAATGGGAGATTTAAAGTCTAAAGAACTTGCTGAAGATTTTTGTGCTGCTATTTCCATGAAACTTTTATAGCAAGTGTAAGACATTCCCAGCAATTTAAGGGCTGGCACTTTGCAGCTATACATATTCATTATCTTAGAATGATTGTTTCCCCCCTGTTGTCTTTCTCATGGGTATCTGAACTCTTAGGTACTCTTTTGTATTCAAGAACTTTAATTCTCTTTTAATTCCACAGTGGTCATATCCTCCACTAAGTTTATGTTAGATTTTTCTCTCCAGGTGTCATTTCATCAGTGAGTAAAATTTGGTTGATGCTAGCAGCGAAATGCATTAGCTGATTCAGGGATATATTTCTATTTTTCCAGTGATTTTATTTTTCCCTAAAATAATTTCTTTTTAATATTTAAGACAGAATAATCCACCGTGGGCTGATCAGAACTTTGATCTTGATCTCATCCCTGATCACTTTGGCATTGATTTAACATTATTCTTGCCTTACCAGACAGACTAGGATACAAACTGTCGTGTGCATTCATCTTTGTTAAAAGATGAATGAATAAAACAGGCTTTAAAAGCTTTTTAAAGAGCAAGGTGCTGGAACTGCATTCTCAATCTGCATTCTTTCCTGCTGTTTTATGGGATGTACAGAAAATGTGCTTTTTAGAGGTCAGAGCATTTTTTTCCAGGGGTGAAAAAAGGATGTAAGCCATAAATTAAAAGGCCTATAGGGTAAGTTCAAGAACTAGTCCATTCCAGCTACAGACACCCTATTCCATTGAAAATTATGACATCAAAAGCAAGAACTATACCTCATTTCTAGAACTCCAGCTATCTTAACTCTTATCCATTTGTGGATTGGGATTTGCCATTTATAATAAAAATAAAAAAAAAACAAACAACAAACACCCTTCTTTGTTCTGTTAACTCAGGAAAGAGAGGTACAACCTCTCTAAAATACTTGGAGGAGGTCTTACTTCATTGTAAGTATCTACAGGGGCTTTGTGATATACCATCATCTTTTATTCTCCTCTAAATTAGCAGCCAATGGATAGATATATGACATTTTCTAACTAGCTGCACAATGTCATCTTTTTGTGACAAAAAAAGAAGAAATTAATGAATTCCTTGAAAGTACATTAAAAATACACAGTAACAGGAAAGAATACTCAGCATGGTCAAGCAAGCATGTCCAGCATGATGGGGAAAAAGTGCTCATTGAAATACTAAGTCTGAAAATTGACTGGCTTTCCTGGGGGAACTACCTCTTCACCAGTATTCCCGTTCTCAGGTGAAGAAAAGAGATTCAAAGATATGTGCCTCACACTCCATCTTCTTTATAAGTGCCAGTTTGAGTATATTTTTCTAAACTTATGACAAAGGATCCTGAGCTTTTTTTGTTAAAATTAAATTAACAGAAGCAGCCAGGTTAGGTTTAAAATTACTTCTTTGTGGACATTAAGTAAAGTTAGAGAAACAGTGAGATTATGCCAAATAACATTGTCTTGAGCCTGTCACTGCCTTTTTCCTCTGCTACACAAGCTGTTTTTCCAGCAGACGGTCTTGTGCAATATATATAGAATGGGGATTTGAGTTACAGTGTAATGTAGGATTACATTTGGCACTTGGATTAGGGCCCTTACTTCCAATTCTCCTCTGGTTTGCAGTAAAAAACTAATAAGTATGTGTCAGATCCTTTTCTCTTTTACAGAGGTTTGTGACAGGGATAAACCATATTCTCCTGTTATTCTTGTTAGCTGAAGGCTTGGTGATCAGGTGCTGTACTGTTCCCCTCATTTATTCAGCACTGTATTACCTTCAGTTGTGTCTTGATTGATTTGAAGTTACTTTAACATTTGTAGTCCACAGAGAAGATTAGAACATTTCCATCTATCTTTTGAAGACTCTCTCTTAGGATTTCGAGTGTGACAGGGCAGTCATGGCATTCTAGATCTGGAAGAAAAGTCAGTGACTGATTCATTAAATGTGACTTAGGCAGAAAGTAGATACCAGAAACCAGGACCTGGAAAGTCATGGTCAGCAGTTGCCTGAGTCTTGCAACATGTAAACTTTATTTTTACACAGTTTTATTATCTTTGACACTGAACAGACACTGAGTCCATGCTTTTGCATGTGCCTAAGAGCACCTTGACCTGGCTGATCAGCACAGTACCACCTGAATGGGATTTAGAAAATATAACAGAGTTTGGTTTCAATTAGCTTTAGTCATCTATAGTGCAGAGTCAACTTCTGAACTCACAATGACAGATTCTCTTCATGATCAGTAGAATAACATAGGCAATTCTCTTCATATTCTTCCTTCTATTATCCTGAGGGATTAAACACAGGGTGTATTCTCAGAGCATGCATAAGAGACTGAAAAGACTGGCCACTGCATAAATGCAGCTAAGGCTGCCACTTTCTTTAGAAGAAAGGTCTAGGGTCTTTGTGTCACATTTCATAACAGCCTAGTAGCCATGGTAACCAACAGTGGACAAGGAGTTGGTTGAGAAGGCTCCAGTGATGCCATCCTCCTAACGTACTTCCTTGCAAGATCACAAAGTGAGGAAGAAATGGAGATAGAAGACAGCAGGACTGTCTCATATGAGTCAGAGAGGGGGATCTTTGCAGCGCTTCTGTAATAAAAGATTGCTCTTTCCCTCTGCTGACACGTGATGTATGATGCACTCAGTGGTGAATGACTTAAGGTTTTCATGGATTTTTTGAGATCCATCATTAATTATTTTAAGGAATAAACTTGCCAGTTCATCAATTCCAGGTATGCTCACTTTCCTGAAACAACTGTTTTGCACTACTGAAAACTGTAATCACTCTATTCCTATTATTTCTATTAAGTTTATAAAGGTGTTTCAAATTACTGATGGCATACGGTGAATCACATTTGCTCTTTGTTGAATAATGAAAAATGATTGTTTCCTACAAGAAGCTAAAGCAGGTGATATTTTTAGAGTGAAAATGTGAATAATTGAGGTTTGAATGACATGATGTTACTGCTTTGGGCTGTCCCACTTGCAGTTAGGGAAGAATCGGTGAACTAGTTGAACCTCATGTTTTATGGTATCATCACACATCTCTTTGTTTGCTCTTCTGCTACTAGACATCAGTGGAACATTGCTCTGCTCTCTTTCTGAGTAATTACATACTGAAAGTAGGATAGCATATAATAGCTACTATCATGATGCCAATACAGCTTCCTGAAGTCTTTTTTGTTATCTTGTTATTTATAGAGAAGTTAGTCATTTTGACAAAGAAGTAAATCCCTTAAATGGTATTATCCTTTCCATAGCCACTTATTAAATCAATAGATTTTCAGGATTGTTAATCCATGGTTCTACTTGAAGAAAGCCCATGCAAAATAAACCAAGAAGCATCAGAGATGTTTCAGGGGAAAAAAAAAAAAGAAAAAAAGGACTAATCCTTACATCCATTGGTTTTGATTTGCTGGTTTTGTTGTTGTTAGCAGTGTGATTCTACAAGTAGTAGAAGGTTGGAATGTCACACCCAGCACTATAAGGTACCTACAGGTAGGTCAGCATCAATGGGTATAAACTGGTGTCATTCTTGACATCTAGTGGACTGCAAAGTGACATCCCCTGCTTTATTGCCTGCCTTTGATTACTTTGTTGCTGGTAATGTTTTCTGCTTTTTCAAATCCTAATTCTGGGTTTGGCTAAAGCTTCTGCGTGCCAGCTGTGGTGGCAGGTAGATGGATATCACAGGCTGTTACTCATTCTCCCCAGCAATGCCTCTGCTACAGAAATAATCCAAGTGGGACTGATCTCACTTAATTTTATATATCTGCATCATAGATATCTATCTTTAAGTCCATCACTACTCCTAGGACACATTACTGCTTGACTGACTTTAGATGTCTTCCTTTCAGTGGGATGAGTTGTACACTCGAAGTGCTTATTTCTATCTGTAGATTATGTGGGTTTAGGAGCTTCAATGACAACTTCTGCTTAGTAGAAATTTACTTTTAGACTGATGAAGCTGCCTCAGTGAATCATAACTTAGACCATTCTGGGCTGCATGAGAGTCTTACAGGGGACTGTTGCCAGGAATTGCTAGCCCAGGAACTGACTACCTAGATGGCATCAACAGGAAGGAGAAGCGAATGCTGCATTAAGCTTCGTCCAGAAATTATCTAAACAGTGGCAGAAAGCAGAAAAAAAAAATCAGCTTGTTGTTTCTGCCACCAAGACCACTTCAGGTCTTTTTTTCCAGTTGGGGGACATCTATACAAGTAAATTAATCCATTCCAGGAAAATATTCCTGAGTATAGAAACTTGATTGTCTGTACTGCTGAATTATTGAAGAGGTCTTGGTACAGTTTTGGCCTGTGCTGACAGCTTTTAGATAGGGGGAGTCATGAGCCAGGGACCCAAATTCCAATATGCAGTTCGGGTGCGGATACCCTATTTTGGGGAATTGGCAAGTTTAATGATGTGCTTCTGGACCACTTCCTGCCAGTTGCCCTCAATGCCAGAGAATATTCCTGATCATGTTTAATTTACTAGCATAGGTGTAGCCAGAGTAGATGCATGTATCAGTTCCTGATAAAGTTAGATCGACTGCATTTTCTGACCGTTTCCATAAAGTTAACTCCAACTCTTCTGTACTGTAGAAACATTCTGCAATCACTGGCATTAGAATGATAACATATTTGATTATTCTTCTCATTTCTGTGTCCTTTGGCTGTTACCCAAACTGCCAGTAGCTAGTTTTTTCCTGTGCACATTGAGAAGAACAGCAAGTGCATCTCAAGATAAACACTGATTTGAAAATAGTGTCCACTGACAGGAAAGGCTGTATGAACAGAAAGCAGTCATGTTGTTCTGGCCACACTGAGTTTCTCATGTGTTAAAGCATAAGATACTGTTTCTACTACTCCCCCCCCATTCTTTGGCACAGGTTGTTTTTTGAGCCCCTCATGCTTAACCCTTAGAGTCTCCCTTCATCAAAAAGGGAAATAAAGTCCTTTACAACCACAAATCTGTCAAAATTCATTACCACTGTGCCTACAAAACTGCAACTTCTGGGAGATTATTTCAACAAAAGTTTAAAAAGAATTTTCATAACAGTTGGCAATATCCAACCACAAATAAGATTCAATGTAATACTGCATATTTACATAACATAAAAATCTCTCAGGTAACACTCATTTGTGAGAGATGGAGCATCTATGAGCAATTACCGGTGACCCTTTCTTGAATACACCAATCAAATTAGCATTTCTCAGGACAAAAAAGTACATTTTTTTAACAACAAAAAGAAAAAAGGAAGTATTCTCAGAATAGAAAACCATAATGAGTGTCAGTAGTTCTCCCAGTGGGAATTATTCATGATTATGTCTACCTTTTTCAGACAAATTCAAATTCTGAGAGAGAACGAGACCCAGAGAACTAGGAGCAGAAATTTTCCAGTCCATTTCTTAAAAATAAATCTATTGGTCTGACAAGTGAGATAGGGATTCAGAATCTGACCTAGGAGTCGTAGACAGCTCTTTCTAATATCTAATTATAAGCAATGACATATCTGCCAGGACAAAACCCCAAAGGAGGCAGGTGAAGCATTTAACATTCAGTATTGAAAATGATGAATCAGTTATCTGTCTGAAATAAATTGTTTTTATTCTGCGTAAGAATTTAGTCCCACGAGTTAGATTCTTGTAGCTTTTTTATTCTTTCCTTGTTTGTCTTCACCCAGCTATATGGCACAATAAGGAGAACAGAACTTAATCCTTGTTGTGAGTTCCCCTGTAATTCAGAAGCCTCCTTATAATTAGGGAATTTTTTTAGAGATTTCATGCTCGCAGAATGAATGCTACAAATCCCAACACTGGCTACAGTTGTGTCTTCTACATTAAATGTACATAGGTTAAAATAAAGACCCAGTCCAGGGAACAAGGATTAGAACCTGTGACTCTCCTCCCAGCTTAGTGCACTAATAATAGGCTGAAGTGTATTACTCCCCCTTTATAGTTCAAAGAATCATGATTTTTATTATTTTTTCAAAGATGAACAACTTCCATAATCAGAGCATAAGATTCATTTCCTCACTGCAAGCAGTCTGTGAACTTGTGGAAAGGCAAAAGATACCAGTATGTACTCTACCGTGCCAAAAAGGGCACATAACCAGTCTCACATTTTTTAACTTGTTTTGTGTAAAGGCAGAAGGTACCATGATTGCCTTTTCCGTCTGCCCTTTGCTTGCCTTTTGCTTCTATCTGTCTACTTGGTTTTGAATAGAATGACCAAAGCAAGTGTTCCAAAATGCAAACTATGAGCAGACAGGGGTCTTCTCCAGACCCTCTATTGGTCACTGAGAGGTGGGAATGGATTGGATTTGACTATTCAGTTCTCACGTAGTTTAAAAACAGTGAGTTTTCTAACTCTGTGTTACAGGTCATGGGTTTTGGGTGTCCCAGCATGAGGTGTCAAATTCCTCCTTTACGTTTTATAAGAAAGTAAGGTGTGGTGACGTTCATTACCTTATTGCCTGCCTCTTTTGCTTTGTATCACTATGAACCATTTTTCTCTAATAAGTACAATCGTAGAGGTAGTAGACTCGGAGTACTGATGTTTAAGTAGGATTCCATGCTTGCTATTTTAACACTAAAATAATTTGGGCCTGATTTTGATTATCTTGATTTAATTTCTATTTAATTTAATTTTTCATTGACTAAAATTGTAAGAATGTAGAGATTTGTTACATTAATCATGACAATTTTTATCCCTTTTATTTTTTGTAGACAAAAATTGAATGCTGTGAGCTAGAATCCCTCCTTCCTGTGATTTCTGTAGGCACGTGGAAGATTTTACTTAGAAGGGGACCAGTGTAACTGTTCTGAGCTTTGTCTCAGTTTGGAGTCACCACTGAGATGGCAAAGATAATAAGATTACAGGATGTGATCGCTAGTGTGACAGCAACTCATACAGACGAAATCAGCCTTTTTGCAGCCTAGCTCTCACCCATGCTGCCCGTGGGATAACTGTGACAATACAGAGCTCAGCAAAGGGAGGCAGAACACAGATGGTACATGGGAAAAGTAGTTGGGTGTCCCTTGAACTGTATGGCCACAGCTAAACATTAATACTGAAGGTAGGAAGTGTAAATGCGGATTAGATACATCTATATAATGCACACATTTGTGCTTAGACAGTTTCTATTCAGAATATGAGTACTTACCACAGTATGTCCACACAACACTATAATATGACTGCCTAACTCTGTCTTTATTTTTTCTAGGTTTATGTCACCTTAGCTGCCCCGAGCCTGGTCCCCAGTCTTAAAGAAATAAAGTAACATGGTGATGTTGATTAGGATCATTCAAGAGGAAGAGGGAAGAAACATGCATCTATCACCAACTTGAAGCACCAGGAAGACGGTGGTAAGTACTCTTTCTTACCTCGCTGCTTCTCTGTGTCTGGAATAGTCCTTCTGTGCCCCTCACAAAGATGTGCTGTGTTATAGTTTGGTAATACCTTTAGTGCTAAGTACAGTGGTCCTGAAGAGATAAAAGAAAAGTCATACAAACAGACAGGAAAGACAGACAGGTGCCATATCTCTTAATGTGAATTTTGATTGTCAAAGACTCTAGATAAAACATGTATATTTTGTTCTATCTTAAAAAAATTTATAATTTCTTTCCATATGTACTCTTGATTATTGTATCAGTATCCCTAAATCTGGTCTCTATGTTTGATTTTCAGTTTGCAAAAAGTTTAGCACTCTGTGAATTGTATTAAGCCTCCCTCTCTCTCTCCTCTTGCTCTGAGGTCCTCTTACTGAGGTCTCATCTTTTTTAATCTCACTTTTCCAAAGGAGGGTAAATTTATGCACTTCTGGGTAAGATTATCCACTTCTGTTTATGAAGTCTGAAGGGAAAGTCCAAGGGAATAAGCACCTTGTTAGATGAATTTATTTAACATGCATTTAATACGTTTTTATGGTCTGAGAGCAAAGAGGTTCCTTCCTCTCAACTTGATAGCCTTTCTTTTTCCCTGTGCGGGCAGAACCCAATACCTCTCAATGATGCATCGATTAAAAAAAACACCTGAGCAAAGGTTCCAGACAGTCAGTACCCTGTCAGTTTGACTAAACCCTTCACCTTTGTTCTGCCCTATCTCTCAGTAGAATTGAACAGATTGATAACTCTCAGATAGAAGGCAAGAAAGGAGTTGGAAAGCTCCTTTACAAAGAAAATGATGGAAAGTACACTCTAAGAACTGTTCAAATATCTGATAGTACTGAGAATGGACAATGAAGGGTACAAAGAATGCCACCTAGGCAGAGAAGAAATCATGAACATAATATGAAAAAATAAAATATAGCGAATGTTATACTACTGACAGAGAGGGAAAAACAACATATATAAGAAGGAACGAAAAGGAAAGCAAAACCCTGTGAGTCAGCAACCACTCTTAGTGTGAAAGAATATGTTCATCTGGAGATTCATAAGGTCTCTGAAAGGCAGAAACTTCATAGGTTGTGCACACTGAACAAATGATGTGAATGGAGGAGTGCAAAGCACTCTTGTCTGCAATGAGTTGAAGCAATGAACACGATAAGGCAAATAAGTCTCACCTATATACTATCATAGCAGTGTATGGGATTTCACAGCCTTGGCGAAGACTGCCCACAGGTGAAAGTGGTTGTAGCAGAGGGACCCATGAGTTGGTTAACTTCATACATTTTTTTGCTAGTTTAAGTATAATTAAAACAGTGGGTTTATTCATTGTTCTAACTTCTGAGCTGGGACAGTTCTTAGAAGACAAAACATGGATTTAAAGACCAGTGACTGGCATATAAGATGAAGTTAAGCAGTGTAGGTAAGATACAGCCCAAAACATGGTGGTTGCTGATCTCTGCTAATCCATTTTAGCATCTCAGCTGAAGCACTTTAGAGAGGTTGATTTAATACTTCTCAGGCTTCCTTCCAACGCAGTATCTGATCTCCTTTTTCAAGGTTATGTTTTCATCTTCTGGCTCCTCTGTGTACCGGGGAACTGGACAGGGAGCTTTAAAGTCTCTGGATTGTCATGTTCAAGTCTGAGCATGCAATCATGTTTATAGTATTCCCTAAGATAATTAATTTTTTGTGTGTATATATGCATAAGACCATTTTGTGGTCTTATAATGGGCTGGATCAATGTTTTCATGTTATCTTGGATAGCATAGTTAAGACATTTACTATTTTCTCAAGGTATTGTCTAACACAAGCATTCCATAAATGCTATCCATACTTCTTTTTTTTTTGAAGGAAGTCTTTAGCACACTTTCTTAGGTTTGTGAGATAGAGAAGAGAAGAATGAGATGAAACATTGGGGTTTTTTTGCTGTTATTTCCTAATTGAATCCTGTGGGATCCAGCTCTTTACATGAGTGAGGGGAGAGAAATGAAGAGATAGGACAAGGAGATCATATCATAGAAACATAGAATGGTTTGGGTTGGGAGAGACCTTAAAGATCATGTAGTTCCAACCCCCCTGCCACATGAAGGGACACCTCCCACTAGACAATAGTATCATAGGATTATAGAATCATAGAATGTGTTAGGTTGGAAGGGACCTTTAAAGGCCATCTAGTCCAACTCCCCTGCAGTAAACAGGGACATCTTCAACTAGATCAGGTTGCTCAGAGCCTCATCAAGCCTGGCCTTGAATGTCTCCAGGGATGGGGCCTCCACCACCTCTCTGGGCAACCTGTTCCAGTGTCTCACCACCCTCATTGTAAAGAACTTCTTCCTAATGTCTAATCTAAACCTACCCTGATCTAGTTTAAAACCATTGGCCCTCGTCCTATCGCTTCATGCCCTTGCAACCAACCCCTCCCCAGCTTTCTTGTAGGTCCCCTTCAGGTACTGGAAGGCCGCTATAAGGTGTCCCTGGAGCCTCCTCTTCTCCAGGCTGAACAACCCCAACTTTCTCAACCTGTCTTCATAGGAGAGGTGCTCCAGCCCTCGGATCATCTTTGTGGCCCTCCTCCGGACCTGTTCCAACAGGTCCATGTCCTTCTTGTGCTGAGGGCCCCAGAGCTGAACACAATAATCCAGGAGTGGAGTAGAAGGGGACAATGACCTCCCTCGACCTGCTGGCCATGCTTCTTTTGATGCAGCCCAGGATGCAGTTGGCTTTCGGGGCTGCGAGTGCACACTGCTGGGTCATGTTGAGCTTCTCATCCATGAAGACCCCCAAGTCCTTCTCCTCAGGGCTGCTCTCAAGCTGTTCTTCGCCCAACCTGTATTTGTGCCTGGGATTGCCCTGACCCATGTGCAGGACTTTGCACTTGGTCTGGTTGAACTTCATGAGGTTCTCATGGGCCCACCTCTTAAACCTGTACAGGTCCCTCTGCATGCATCCCTTCCCTCTAGTGTGTTGACCATGCCACACAGCTTGGTATTGTCAGCAAACTTGCTGAGGGTGCACTCAATCCTACTGTCCACGTCACCGACAAAGTTGTTAAACAACACCAGTCCCAGTACTGACCCCTGAGGAACACTACTTGTCGCTGGTTTCTACTTGGACATCGAGCCATTGACCACAAGGCTTTGATTGTGTCCATCCAGCCAGTTCCTTATCCACTGGGTGGTCCATTCATCAAATCCATGCCTTTCCAATTTAGAGACCAGGATGTTGTGTGGTACAGTGTCGAACGCTTTGCATAAGTCCAGGTAAATGACATCTGTTGCTCTCCCCATATCTACCAATGCTGTAACCCCTTCGTAGAAGGCCACCAAATTTTCAGGCATGAGTTGCCCTTGGTGAAGCCATATGGGCTGTCACCAATCACCTCTTTATTTTCCATGTGCCTTAGCATAATTTCCAGGAGGATCTGATTCATGATCTCACAGAGGTGAGACCGACCAGCCTGTAGTTTCCTGGGTCTTCCTTTTTTTCCCTTTTTGAAAATGGGGGCTATGTTTCTTCTTTTACAGTCAGTGGGAACTTCATCGGACCGCCACAACTTTTCAAATATAATGGAAAGTGGTTATATTCTGCCCTAATAACGTATGAACCTCTTGACCTGTTTTAAGCAGATTTTACCAAAAACAAGGAGGTTTCCTCACAAAGCAGCTGGGTTGAGGCAGGAGTGTCTACTTAGGCTGTCCCTGAGGGAATCTATACAAATTACAACTTTAGCATAAAGGAGAGAGGAACTGTAGCTGTCCTAATATATGGGAAAATAGTTAATCAAAGATTGTGCATTGATAAGCATCAGAAATTCCACTCTTTGATAAAATTTTCTTTCCTGAAGAAGTCTAATAAGTCTAACAAAGATCAGGTTTAGGCCCTATAGATGTAGTAGAAGTTAGAAATTCAAAGAAAGTTGAGACACAAATTCAGTAATGGTCAGGATTCATTGGTTCTTCTGTTTATGAAGCTACTTGTTGTCTCAATGAAGCAGTTGGTGATGGGCTAGATCACATTATCACATTCTGCTCTATATTAGGAAAGCTGTGAGAAGTTCAATTCTCAGAAGACTGCTAATGGGTCATAATCTTCCTGACAGTATTTTAAAAATATCCAACACTGATCTAACTCTTTGCTTACTGAAAAAAAATTAATAACGCTTTCATGAACGTGTTCATTTTCATTGCTTATCACTTATCAATTCATGCTAGGACTGTAGTTTGAATTTGGACTAGTATTGGATTAAAGTGATTTCCATCTGACACACTGTTTCTTGCTTGCTTTGATAGACTAAGCCTTCTTTTCAGAAAAAGGGAGCATAAATCCCACTGCCATGGGATCCTTACCTATTGTGGCAGCAGGAAGTCCATGACGGGACATGTGGGTTACAACCACAATATTAAAACCATTAGTCTCAAGGAGCAATTCCTGACTTCTACGCCAAATGATTCTCAGTGATGTATCTACTTTGTTCATGTCTCACCTTTCCTTGAGCAGACTGGTGTGCCCTTTCCATAAGCACTTCATTCTTGGCTTCTTTGAACCTAAGATAAAACTTCAACATGTATATGTATGTGCGTGCACGTACGTGTGGGTGAGTAGGAGGCATACTGGCTATGCTTCAGCTTGCAGAACATGTTATTTTATGACATGAAGGTGATGCAAGTTATGTATACCTTATGATATAGCACATGAAATATGGGATTATTCAAAGACGTAAATATTCTGGCATAATGCCAGCAGACTTTTTGGTGGGAAGCAATTCAAAGCTTTTTCCACTGTACTTTCTGGAAGCTGCTCCTGGAGCAAAACAGTCTCTCAGAACCCACACCAAATCCTGTTCCAAAGGGGACTAGCTGATTTGGTAGATGGTGACTGGATGAATTAACATTTGTGCAGCGAGAATGACAGGAGAGCAGGGGACCAGTACCTAGTTTTGGCAGTGCAGGAACATATATTGCCTCTTAGTAAGTAAAGCAGCACTGAATGGAATGACACTGCTTATGTTACTTAGATCCACAAAGCAAAACAGAGATCCTATCCAGATCCACAGTGATAACCATTACTGGCATGTGCTGTTCCCTTCCCTGTGCCTGAACACTGATTGGGGTAGTCCGTACAGCCAGGAGGATGCTTATAGTTAAAGAATAGGAATGACTGAAGGCCACTGTTTGAAATAATGCACTGACCCAGTTTTTCTTGCTAGGATGGATACAAGAAAAACCCCATGGTTTTTACAGCTGCTTATTCAGCATTTCAAGTAAGGGAAAATATTTTTTTTTTTTTTAAGGAATAAATATTTAAGAAATCTATAATTTTAATCAAAATGAATAGCTGCATTCAAAACAGTTAGATGGGTATACTTGCCTCTTCTCCTAATTGTATTAAACTGCAGTTCTTGAACATTTATTTTGGGTAACCATTTCAAAATTATAATACTTTCAACTTCCTTCTAAATGCCTTTCCATTTAATTTTCCTCATTAAAAATAATAAGTTTTATTTAGATGTTAAGTAGACTGCCCATACCTAGTTACTTTTGCGGGATAAAAAGTATAAAACAATATAAAAATGCAATAATTGTCATGTTATTACCCATAATCACTTCAAAGGCCAAGAGTAGGATGCAGAGAATAGATACGAGATTATGGATTAAAACCCCTTTAAATTCAGGTTAATTAAACAAAAAAAAATGGAATGAGAAAAAAGGATGGAGAGGAAGGTCTCTCAAACCTAATTCCTCACAAAGAAAGATGACACCTGACACCTGTTGTTTTTTTTTCTGGATATACTTATATGTGTCCTATTGAAAGAACAAAAGCCACTTCGCTTGTGGTTGTTTCCAGCAGATTCGTGTATATCCAAGTACTTAAGGAGTTAATTTGCTCTTTCACCACATCAACTTGTTGCTTCTGTGTTTACTGTTTGAACAGAAAAATTCCCAGTCTCTGATGAGACTCAGGGCTTAGTTGTGCTAGATGCTCTCTGAACACAGAGCAGTGGCTTTGCTCCCACTGGTACAGGATATGTCAGGAATTAATGCTGGCTGGATGGAATAAGAGCTGTTAGTTTCATATGTCAAGACAGTTGTTCTAAAAAAAAAAGAAAGCATATCAGAAAGGGGATGTTATGGGACAATCCCAACTCTTATGTCAAATCATAGCCTCGTTCAAAACACACGACCAATACATTGCCTCAGGTAAAATATCCAGCTGAGTGGAATCCAATAAATCTTTAGATTCAGTTTATTATTTTTCTCCCTGAAGTTACTATTAGTACTTGAGAGAGAAGAAAAAAAAAAAAAAGAGGAAGAAAAAATGCCTGTATTTTTCAGCCTTGTTGGTAGCCTGCTGATTTTCCATACTCTGCTGTGCTCCCCTGCTTATCTTCTATTCTACTTCAGCAGTTTTGACAGGTGTATGTGGATCATTGAATTGGCTGCTTTCCATGTGTTCTGGTCATGCTTAAGAAGGTGCTCTGCTATCTTCAACATTTTGTTTTCTCCTGCAGAAATAGGATTGTATTTTCCATTAAAAAGCAACTTTGGCCTTAGAAAGATTCACCTAGAAAGCAACATCAAAAGAACTCTAGTGCCTGGCCTTCAATTACCAAAGAATGGAAATTCACAGTTAAAGATAAAACCTGCAAAACCTCAGTTCAGCAGTGCTCTCTGTGGGTAGTCTTAAGGCAATGACAAAGCTTAAGTAGGCAGCAGGGCTTTCATTTTTAGCTGTGCTGTCTAGTTTGTTTCAGTCAGCAAAGTAATATTCTTTTCATTAAATATTTAATTTGAATTTTCCATGTTTAACTGCAATTTTTTTTTAACTTGATAAAAAATCTTGTGTGCTTCAGGCCATTATGATTGCACTATCATTTCGTTCTAAATCTGCCTGTTCTCTCTCATCCTTTTTCTGTCTTTCTTTGTTTCTTTTTCCTTCTTCCTTTCTTCCTTTTTTGCCTTTGTTTTCCTTTCCGTTCCTTTTTTCCTTTATTTCATCCTTCCCTCTCTCTTTGACTCAGCACCCTCTTTCCCTTGTTTCTTCTTCTTACTCTCTATTCCTCGTTCTCTCCCTCCTTCTTCATTAGATGCCCACCCATCTTCCCAGTTAATAGGTCTCTATATGTCCAAAAACTGTATGAAATAAAGTATGAAAAAAGGTGCATATTTTAGGAAGGCTTGTCCTTTCTTTTCCTGTCTATTTTATTTTCTTCATTCCTCCAGTGAAGTTACCTGACCCCTGGCTCAGACCGTATTGATAAAGACTGTTTGGAGGTAAGAAATGTGAGGACAAAATCCTCAAGAAAACACTTGATGCTGAGTCCCTTGATGCCAAGAGCTCTCTGCTGCACAAGAAAAACAGACAAGAAAAAGACTGGAGCCCAACAGGGTATTAGGGCTAACCTAATTTACTTATTAGAGCTTGAGTTTCTCTTCTCATGACCTGCTAATTTGTTCTGTCTCCAGCATCATCAGTAATTCACAGAAGGAAGCAGATGCAAAGGTGATTTTTATTAGTCATTTGGTGAATCCGTGAATGGCTGTGGCTGTCAAAGGCTCCTTTTCATTCATACTAGCAATAATTTCTTCTGCATTAAGCAGTCCATTTGTATAAGTGGAGGTCATTAAAGCTCCTGTGAGAGCCGAGTGGAGTAGATTTGGATGAGTTCCACTTGGATATATTGCTATTCCCCGTGTCAGATGTGGAATATTATTTCTGAAAAATGTTTACAACACTGAAGATAAGGGAAGAAGGATGGTATTGTCTTACTTTCTCCAAGGTTTTATGCAACTCTGATAAGGATTTACTTTATACACTGTATTTCATATTCATTAAAAAAAAATAAAAAATCCCCCTATCTTTATCTTCCCAGAATTCTCAGGTGAAATTCAGTGCCATGTTTGTAGGAACTTCCTTCAAATGCTCATCCTGAGGCTGAAAGAAGAAAAAAAGATATTTCAGGTTATTGTTATGTC
This sequence comes from Dromas ardeola, assembly GCA_013398915.1. Lineage (NCBI taxonomy): Eukaryota > Metazoa > Chordata > Aves > Charadriiformes > Dromadidae > Dromas > Dromas ardeola. The sequence continues at coordinate 60,926 of VYZM01010199.1, forward strand.
TTCCTACTTCAGGGCTGGAAAGACCTCCAATATCATTTATATATTTTTGAAGGACCTAGCTTATCACAAATTCCTCAATTTTTGAGGGATGATGTCTCTGATTCTGTTACTTGGAAATCCTTCCCAGCTGGGTATTGAGCACTGTGAGTGGTATAAAATATCCTAGATCTCTGTCCTGACATAACTGGTTTGGAGCAACACTACCCATTATAATGTTTTTTGAGTGTAAATAACAATAAATTTGACTGAAGATGTAACTGGGAACTAAAAAAAACTTTTCATGTGTCTGAATGCTTCCCTGGTAATGACGGATGAAAAATCTAAAATAAATACATGTATTCAGATTACTTTAAATAGTGTCTTCTTTAATATCTAATCATAACAATGCACGCTCTATTGTCCTGGAAAACTCATGTATGAAAGCCTTGTTATTCATGTTCATCACGATAGTGCCTGAAGACAATGTCAGTTCCAAAAAGCTTGTAATTTAAGTAAATAAGACAGACACGGAATAGGAAATAACAAATACTAACACAATTGTCTCATACTCCTATAAAACTATGCTTTATGGCCTTCTGCAGATGACTGTTGCTAATTAAGGTGCTCTATACTTCACAGATACACTCTAGCATAATAGTGAATCTTGTAATCTCAACGTTTCATTCGTCTTCCTCTGCACACACTGATGTCTCCTTCCTTTTTCTATATTCTTTCTCAAAGATGAGCAGGGAAAAAAAACACTTTTGTCTGTGCTATTGCCAAATGGGATGACTTAGCAGTCAAAGAACAATTGATTTTCAATAGGATTTAAACCTGTAAATGTCTTCTGACAAGTCCTTTTTGGCTGTTCTTCAGTCTCTTGCTGCCTGACAAGTGTGCCTTAATATCTTCTTCAGGGCTGGATCAATCAAATTCAGAAATCTAGGTTTACTGGTGAAATCTGAAGATTTTTTCAAATTATGGAGGAGATGGTTTGCTGTCCAGGAAAGCGATTCTGGTAACCTATTTTTAAATGCAAAAACACAGCTCATAAAATTACTTTAAGGAACCACGTAATTACACAAGTGCCCATGTTCAATGGTTTCTTCACTTTACAATAAAAATTTCCTTTGGGTTGTGTTGATATTAGTATCTGGGCACAATATATTTTTTAAATTATTTATTATTAATTAATTATTATTGTTCAAATAAAATGGTACCTCAACGGTATTTAATTATCACTCTCCCATACAGTTCCCAGACTTTTTTAGCAGTTAGGAGAGGACGGGTACCTTTCCCAATAGGCATTATGGAGTCAAGCATCCTCTTTCAGGCAACTGAAGATTTTAGCTAATATTCCTAAGATTATTGACTCAACGTCAGAGAGAAGTTCTGAGCTAGCTACTTCAGGTATGACCCATGTGAAGTAATGTGTGGTTTCCATGCATACACAGAGGTGCATTGTTAGGTGGAATGAGATATTTAGCTTCCTTTTAAGGTCTACTGTTATTCACCTTCTTATTAGAGAAGATGCCTAAACTTGCTTAAGTTCCTGGAGCCGGTCTGACAAAGAACAGGCCTGGCATACAAAGACACCACAGCAGTCCAGATTTTAAAACACAGCTGACAGTGGAGCAGCTGCTTACTTCTGCCTAATTTCTGCATAGTAGTCAAGTGTCTGGAGCAGTCACCACTGAGCTAGAGACGTGAGGTCTAAACATCCTAAAGCTCGTATTTCCACTTCACTAAATATCTACAAGTGTGTGTAGGGCAAATCTCTGAATGAATCTGCTGAGGATGAGCTATTGTGAATGTAGGAATGATTGTCAGAGTCCAGAAAAAGAACCAAAGTGTATGGTTTGGAGGAAAGTATAATCTAAATCTAATAAGGAACACCAAATGAGGTGTTTGTATCCCACAAAAGAGCAGGTGTTCAAACACGTCTTCTTCATAAATGATTGTTTCTGGGAATTCTCTTGATTAGCATAACCACAAGTTGTGCCTTTCTCTTAGTACTGAATACAACAAGCCTAAGTACCTAATTCTAACACTTTACGTAATCCTGTGGGGATGGGGCTTTTAGATTTCAGTGCATTATTGTGCTCTGATTCTGGCAACAATTCTTTTGGCCATCTTGTCCAGTCAGCTTCGGATCTCTGTAGAGTCAACAGAGAGAAATTATTACTTTCAAGGTGCATTTATCTTACCTTGTCTGTATTTGCTCCAAAGATTCACACGTCAGAAATGACTGTTCTCTTTACTACTTCTAAGGGCAATCTAGCTTCCATTTAACCATTTAAATTTTACATATTTTAAGTGATGTCAAACCCTTTAAATATGACTACAAATGTCTAAAAATGTGACCTTAGAGTGTAAAGAAAAAAATCAATTTCTTGAGCCTTCTGTGGCTATTTGGAAGATATGAGCTATGAACATGTTGGATAACCTGACACATTCATTTTCTGCAACTATGGGTATTCCTTCAGCCTTCAAAAAAGGTTCAGATTCTTTAATTACTCATAATCAAACAACTAAGAAGTGGAAATTCCTTTTAGATTAAGTTGCTTAAATTTCAGAAGATCTGAGGTTGTTTTTTGATCTGAAACTTGATTTCCTAAGACTGTGTAATACCTTACATTAGCTTAGTAATAGCTTATTTGTTTGCAAACACCTGTGATTTTATAATTTTCATCACGTTCATTAATAGAGCTTCAGTTGCTTTAAGGCAACTCATGCGCTCTAGAAGACGTTAAAAAGCAGCACATAATAATAGTATATTTAATAACAATTTGCTTCTTGTATTTTCTTTACTACTTGATCAGAGAGAAAACATCCTAATCTCCCCATTCCTATTGCCATGTTCTTTGGTGGTATTTAAAGCTTCAGACTATGACAACAGAATAACTTCTATGAAAAAAAAAAGGGACAGTGGCAATTTATTTGCAGAGGAGGCTCTTTAAAATCATCTCAAAATCAGTTTCATATATCAGAGCTTAGATCTGTAAACACGATGCTTCCTTCAAAATATTGTAATGAATATTTAGTATAATAACGAACACAGGACAACATTAACATAAATTAAATGATTAACTGAAATTTCTCATCATTGGTTTTGTCTTCTACTTGTTGAGCAACAGAAAATTGCCGATAGAAGTACAGAAAAGTGAGAGAAGCACAGCAGGATTCCCAGAGGTGGAAGCTTTTCCTCTCATTACCACTTTGCCCCATTCTTTACAATTACACTTTGTCCAAAGAGTTGGCATGTAAGCCTGTCTGTTTTGATAGCCTTATTTCAAACTTGAGTTACTGGTGATGTTACTAGCCAATTCTCTCAAGCCCTATGGAGTGATAAGACTAATAGGAGAGAATGATGAATGAGTGTAGAGGCAAGGCTCTAGACTAATTATAATTTTTAAAAAAAGACTGTGAAAGGAAAGTAGTTCTTTGCCATCAGGGAAGGAAAGAAATATGAACATCTTTGGATCATGCAGCTCAGATGACTTAAGGCAATTCATAACCAACTACTAAAATAGAATATACTGTCAGCAAACAGAAGTAGTACAAGGTATGGTAACTGAAAACAGGTTTGTCAATGTATCTTCCACAATTTAGTAGGATAATAAAATGAATGTGTTAAACTGTATAGTATTCAGAAATATGGGTAAAGCAGAATTGGGAGTATGATACCACTGTAAAATAAAGAAATGCACATCTCTTTTAAGCGAAATTGTGTTTACCAGGTTAACTCCCTGCCATTTTTGTTTTAAAGACAGAGAGATCTGAGAACAAATGCATCTGGGCTTGACATTGAAAGCCATAAAGGAAGGGCCCCACATGTCTTTGTGTTTTATCTTTATGGAATCGCAGCATTTTCACTGCCTAGTGCTCCCTCAGTCATGTCATAATGTTCAGTCATCAAATGTCTGTGGATCAAGTCATCCCTTCAGAACTAGTTTGTTTTGGTGTAGGCCTTCCATAGCTATGCTTGTTTGTACAGTGAGGGACTTTGTAAGTTTGACTGGATCAGTAGTTATTCAAGGATCCTCCAGAGAATATCCTGATGCTGTTGACCAAAAAGAGGTCTATATTCCAATGCCGTTTTGACTAAAACTCCTGGTGCCTGCAAACATTGTAGTCAGCTGTCTTCTAAATGCAATGAAACACAGATCTGGTGTTGAACCTAGTACAAAGACATAAAATATGAACACATGTAAGCTCAAATTCATGACCTTCACAATGACACCCTTTATAAGAGAAGAGGCATTACCTTTTATGGATTGTCTTATTTCTAGAACCAAAAGTAATGTATCCACTTAAAGATGCTTCACAATACTGCTTGGATAAAGCATACCTCCTTTCTCATCCAAACCTGAGTTTGTAGCATTGTTGTGACCTGGTAAAGATTTCCCTTTTTTTTCCAGTCCGAAGGTCTGAAGGATACCTAATTTAGGGCTACGAGATTTAAGGCTACAGTACCTAATAAACCGTTAAGGATAGAAAAGGTTTGCGTATATGTGGGATGCACACATACTGGGAAAGCATCATTCTTGAATACAGTGTCACCGGAGGGTTTAGATATTAATAGTGTGATGTAAATGTCAGCAGCTTGGACTGAGTCTGGATTTGGTATTGGCTCTTCATGGTCTGTGTTCAGAGAAAGGAGACAGTCCTTGATAAGTTGCCATGGCAACAGGTAGTGTGGAAAAGCCTCAGGTAGACAAATGAAAACAGAGTCAGGACATGATTCACCTGACTCACTATAATAATCTAGAGCCATCCTAGATACATGGGTTACTCTTCCTAACCTCCAGCTCTCGCGTCTGAAAGGCACAGGATTCCCACGTGTTCTGACTCTCAGCTCCACATTTATACCTCAGGTGCATTAGACTATCTCAGATAACATGAAATAACCTATATTTAGGCAAATTAGTCACTCCATCAGGCTCCTTCACTACTTCTATGTAGTGTATATAGATCTAGGTATGCCTGTTGCCCTCCTTATAGATCAGCTTCTCTGTTCACGGTGAATGCCTTCCTGACGTGCTGTGCTTCCTCCAGCATCTCCCATTGCTTTTCCGTTGAAAGATTTGCAGCTCTGTGCAGGACAAGATTCTGAACCGCTTTTCACCCACCACAATCTGCAAAATAACTGTGGACATGACTAGCAGTCAATGCTTCAAAGCTATACCTCCGGCATCTTTTCAGAAATTAGTGCCTTTAGAGGTGAATCTAGAGAATAAGCTAGAACTCCAAGTAAATATGGCATATCTTAATGATTTTGTACAGCTAACGGATTTCAAACACGCTTTGTGCATTCTTTCATGGTGATCTTACTTGGGATTTAAAAGTGCGTAACACATTCCTTCCCTCCTCTTTTCAGGTCTTCCTACCACCCCTCCTATTCCACCAGCTGTCAGTTGAATTTGTAGGCGGTTTCACTGGTTAAGCACACTAACATGAATCCTGTACATTTCCATGTCTTTAATAGGAGGAAAGTAGAACATAAATATTGCCATATTGCAGAGATCATAGGGGAGAAAAAAAAAACCCAACATTTTTAGTGATGAACCAAAAAGCACAAGCACTCCAGGATTCTTGACTTCTTCAGTTGAAACCTGTAATTTTAATAAGTTTTGGTGAGGGTTACAGATGGAATTCAGGCTCTGATGTAGTTACTTAACGCATGAGGTCTCAGGGAGCTGCTCTAACTGTTATGATAATATATGAATGACAGGATTCTATCACTGGCAGCTGTTCTACATGGGTCTTGTTACACATGGATGTGGCACTACATCCATGTCTAACAATTTGTCCTGCCAGTCAAAAATCTTGTCAAATATTGATCTGACATCACATTCATGTATAACAAGATTTTTGACTGACAGCTGAGCAACTGCCCAGAACTAAAACAAAACCCTACTGTTTTTAAAAGCTAACACTGCCAGCCAGTAATCTGGCTTTTCTGTAGCATTTACCCACACCGACAGTGTCTTGTATCTTTAATTTTATATATATAAAAAAAATGTTCACATTGGTAACATTACGAAGATTGGATTTAACTTCTTAATGAAATTTTAAAGATAAGAGCTGGTGTAGCTGTGTGAAGAAATGTTATGGAAAACCATGCTTGGCAGCTCCAATTTCGGTGCAGACATATGGGATATCAAAACAGCAGGAAGAAAGTGAAAAGGCCAAGGGGAATTAAGATGATGTGTGTAAGAAAAACACGTTAGATATGAGGTGTTAGAGCCTGAGTATTATCATTAAAAATCCCCAGCAAAACCTACCATCGGGATTTTTGAAGTTTATGGAAACTTGACTAGAATAAGCATCTAGTCATTCCTGCTTGCTTATTTCTTACAATATTTACACTATTCTGAAGAAGCTTTCTGGATTCTAGTGATTAGTAAGAGGAAGAGGAGGGGAGCGCAATGTCAGCTTCACTAAGCTTTTGGCAGGCCTGTGCAAAGGACATTGTCGCAGCCATGAGACATAACAGAGAATAAGAAAGAACATAAACTAGAGTGAGGAGATTAGGCATTCGTCATTGAAACTGCCACAAAACCCAAATCAGTCAAGGTGTATCATCAGTAACACAGAATTACTCAGGCA
>VYZM01010200.1:7987-27569 GCA_013398915.1 Dromas ardeola
CGCGCCCCCTCAGGCGGCGTTCTGGAACTGTCTGGAAAGCGTCTGCGGTAGGGAAATAATCAAAAGTTCCCTCCTTGCCTTCAAAAAACCCCAAGTTCCGTTGATGTGGAGGAGCTGAGTGGTCGTTGTGGTGTCTCCGGGTTTTCTCGTTGCGGATGAAAGCCAGGCTGGAGTTTCGAAGAGGAGCCTTTCGGGGAAGGTCGGGCCTGCTCCCATTTACTTTTTAAAGTAGGTGTTGGCATTTAAAGCTGTTTGAAAACATTAGCTGTTTCTAAAAGCCTGGATCTAAGGAGATGGAATAGCGTTTAAACGATGCATTGTGGTCAAATTGTGGCTTATTGGTTTTTATTTACGTTACAAAAGGAAGTGTGATTTCACAGGGCTTGTTTTGTTCTGGGCATACTTAACTATTGATATTCAGTGATACAGTCTTCTTGGTAGTGTTTGGATCAACATATAAATGATAAGAAAGTTAATGGCAAAACAAAGATAATGCCAAACCTGCTTATTTCCTGGGAGCTAATTTTAAAGGGCTTCCTTGTTTTCTTTGAGGTCATAACCTGTAAGTAATAGTAGTATAGCGGGTAAGTGATTTCAGGGAGAGGAGAGGTGCGTTTCTCACAGGCAAGGTCTAAGGAGATCAAACTGCTACAAATTCAGGCTAAATTTACTCTGTTTTTAGAATGCAGGGTATTTGCCGAGAAGGTAACTAAGGAACAAATTTCTGCAAGATTTGGTAGGCTCGCAATTGAAATCTCCAGTTTAATATTTTGTTTGGCTTGCTAATGGACTGCTTTAGTTGAACCAGAAGTTACAAGGTCATGCAGGAGTGTTGTGACTTGTGCTTAAATGGGTTCTTGTTGTTCTGTGACCCACATGTCCCATCCTGGGACCTTTAATGTTGCAACTCCTGGTAACTTGTATGACCAAGATTTAATTTGAAATGCAGAGTATTGATTAAGCCAACAGGTTTGAAAACACAGTGTTCTAAGAAGGGCGCTTCATCCACATGCTAGCTCTATGTAACCATAGAAGTTGCTCTGAGTATTATTAATTTAGCTTTGAGGAACTCCCACTTATATTAATAATGTTTGCAAGGTAAAAGACGATACTTTTTTGCTTAAAGCACCGAACAGTATGTTTAATGTTGGCATTTGTGAGGATTTTAATGAGTTCAAACCATGCAGCATTCTTCAATTAACTTTGATTATACTCGTGTATAATTTATTTTGGACAATAACTGGCAAATTAGTTTTCATTCAGGAAACAATTGGAGCTCACCATGTCTTGACCTCCTATACACCCGTGTAATTTTAATGAAGACCGAATTGAATTTTATTAGGGATGAAACCAGTGTACTTGAGAAGAGAATCTCTATCTTTTCTACCCCAAACTGGCAGAAAGAATAGTGATGATGAAACTAGACAATAATGATGGAAAATAACTATTTTCATTATTGTAGGATTTTATTTAGGAGTGCAGATGCTAACAGCAATAGAAATGTTTTCATTATTGTAGAATTTTATTTAGGAGTGCAGATGCTAACAGCAATAGAAATGTTTGGAGGCAGTCAGGACATTAAACTACTGTGCAGGAAATAAACATAGGTTGCAGGTGTACAGGGAGATTTTTTTTTGTTAGTTTTACCCTTTCCCTCTTGTAACTGCCTTGGAATTTTACTTCAAAGTGGAGGAGGGGGCAAAATCCATTGAAGAAAAGTTAGAATATTTGCAGGGTTAAACTGAAAAGTAGCCATGTACCAGAAGAAGCTGTTAAATGTATCTTCCTAGACTGAGATAATTTCACAGACTGTATTTTCAAAGTCTTTTTCCCAGTCTGAGTATGATAACATAGTGATTTTGCTCTCTGAAATGTAAATGCATCTATTTTCTTTCCCAGACAGAGCTGTCTATATGTGGAGTTTGGCACTCTGGTTATCATCCAGCCAGGAGTTCCCATGGGCAGCAGGGCTGAGATCTTTGCAGACATTTTGCTTTGCATCCTCTTTCCCTTGATGTCCCAGAGTATTCTGATGACAACTCTTGATTAGCTAAGTGCATTTGTCATATGTTATAAGCAGATTTGAATAATAACGCCCAATAAGGATCATTAGTTTCTGTGCTGTTGAGGAAGAGGAAGGACAACTGGAATGGCAAATGAAATAAGAAGGGATGGTGTTTTCTCAGGGTCTTGATACTCAGTGCAGCACTTCTGCTGTCATTGAGGTAATTCAGTATCAATGCACTTCATACAGAGATACATGTAATAAAAGTGTATAAACCGTGCACTGCTTTTAGCAATTGTTTGCATTCGCTGTTTTATTGCAGTTACTGTTACTTTTGTTCTATTTCTTAGTGAAACTTTGGATTCATCTCTGAGTTTCACCAGAGTTTCTCTGGTCTTGTTAGCACTGTAGGGGCTGATGTTCATGACAGTCTGTTGACGTTAACATGCTCAGCACTTAGAGGAATGAGCCTTTCTCATGCATCTTGCTGTAAAAGTACAAATTGGTGCAGTTGTGCTCTTTTTCATTTTTTCAAGCTGATTGAGCTTTATTGAGAGCACAATGACTGAGGGCTCCTTTGTATTTGAGTGCTCATCTTGCTTGTCTTCTACAAGTCTAGGGTTTCTGTAAGATGACTGGACAAAAGCATGCTTCATGAAGCATGAGCTTTCTTTGCATCTGATCTTGGCTTCAGCTGCAGACATAAACTGACCTGCATTGTGGTTCAGTGAATCAGCATGTTATACAAACAAATAGAAAAACAAAACAAAAAAAACCCAAACAAAAGTTATGGTGTATTATTAATTCCTTAGTGATGGCATCAGGAAACATGTTGTTACTACTTGCTGCTGCTTCTTGATTTCATGTTGCTAACTGACATCGCTGTTAATGCTAGATCAGGCCCTCAAATTACTGGCTGTAGAGGAAATAGAGGGGAAATGAAGTAGAATGGAGCTGCTGGATAACTCATTGTGCAAAGGGCCAGTCTGAATACTGCAGAGTGGATGCTGGGCTTTAAGAGAGAAAACCCTCAGATGATGGGGAAGTTAGAATCCACTGTCAGCCCACTACAAGAAGATTGTTCCTAATCTCAGTTTCTCCTCCGTAAGACTTTTTTTCTTTTTTTGGTGGTTGTTTTGTTTTTTGTTTTGATTCTGGAATATAAGGGATCAACTTCTGATAAGTGTCAGTATTAAGCCTCTTAGAATATCTGCATGCTCTCTACCTGAAAAGCAACATAGTAGTGAAACAGATGTCACAGTACGTTTGGTACTTTCACTTCAGGGACAAAATTTTGTTTGGACAAGTTATTCACGTATTCAAGGGAAAGGGAAGAGACAAGGCAGGTTGGAGAAAGATGCCTTGTGTAAGTAATTCCTGAGAGGGAGTGCAATGTTCTTATAATGTGTAAACTTGCTCCAGACCTTTTAATGCTATTATAATGGGAAAGATTTGCTTTTATGCAGTGATTTAAAAATTCTTAAAAATCCTTAACAATGTCTCAGTTCTGAAGGGCTGTTTTAGAGTTGAGACTATTATGTTGAGTATAAATCTATCTCAGGTTCAAGCTTATCTCTTGCATTTGTTTTTGTTTGTTTTTTTTTTTAATCATTTATTAAAACCCAAAACAAGGCATGTCACCAACCTTAAACCTTGGGTGTTAGAATAGTGCTCCAGGAGTACCTCTGTACAGTGGGCAGTCTGCAGATTGCCTCTGGACTGACAGCAGGTGAAGTACTACAAAGGGCAGTGACAGTTCTGGGAAGGATCAGGTGCAGTGGCGCAACATTTATGTCAGTCTACTGACTCCAAAAAAAAAAATCAATTGTAGCAGGAAAGGACTTGCGCGCGTGGGGCCATAGAAAGTGTTGTGGTGCAAAGCTATGCCACATGTTATCCTTAATTTCATTAAGTGATTATGAATATTGGACCGTGCAGGCCTGAGTCCTTATTAAATTAAAATATGTAAAATTTTGTGGTGGTACTCTTTCTAAGGAAATACGGGTGCTTTCAGGATACACTATCAGATCATCGATACCCGTTTACAGGAGAAGCACTTATGCTTTCTTACTACTGCATTACAAAGATTTCCAGCATGCAGCAATTCCTTTCAAAACTATATTCCAAAAATAATTTCCTTTGGATGCTAGACTGCTTTTCTTTAATAACAGTCTGTAAATTCAGTGGCCTTTAAGTATCTCAGAATATAGACTTCCTAGGTTGGAGATCTTTTGGGTTTTTTGGCAGCAACAAATTTGGATGCCTCAGGAATTTCCCTGCAGTGTATCGGGTAAGTTACAAGAAAAAACATGTGATTCTACAGGAGGAGGCTTGGCCACATGGAAGATTTGTTTTCATCAGTCCAGTCTCATTTCAGGGAGAATCCAATGAAGGATCAATAGGATATTGAGGAGGTTTCTGAGTAAGTATTTTGTGGGCCTGGTTGCAAACTTCTGTAGCATGTAAATGCCACAGACACCTGGATAGCAATGGGTTATGTCTGGTGCTCTCTTCTTATTTCACCAGCATGCTGCTACATTTAGAGCCTGTGTGGTCTTTGTGGACAGTTTATTTCAGTTGTTGGAAATGGACTGACTTTAAAAAAAAAATAATTAGGTGTTTCATGTCAGCTTGGAAATGTCTCCCTCCACTAACTGTGGGGAAAACAGTGATTATTGTAGCACTTACTTTAGACAGCTTGTTACCTTATTTTCAGTTACTCAGACATGCGTTTTCTCATTACCAATCAACGTAAACACAAATGTCTTCTTTGGGAGCGGGACTCAGAATCCTTTTTCTTGTGTTTCGGAATGCTTCACTAGAAGGAACTGAGGAAGAGGGCAATGATCAATGTGAGAACAGCATTTTCCCCTTCTCTTTGAAAAAGAAACATTGTTTTACATTCCTCTTGCAAGCAGTGGTTTTTTTATTTAAATTACATGAATGAACATACACCTCAGTAACAACTCGAAACAAAATCTAGCTCTGTCCAGTGACGGGAATGTGATTTGCTCTTGTCTATACTCCATTCCTTCTACCCCCTTCTAAGGTATAACATTGTCAACTTTTTGAATCAGTGCTGTTAGGCCAGATGGGTTGATAGATCCAACTTCCTTTAGCTAGAGGAAAGGATTCTTGCCTGCTTGGTTTCCCCCTTTGGTTTCGATTTCTTGTTTTTTGCAAAACATAGTGTCAGAATACAGGTCAATGGAGGATTGAGTTCCTGTAGCTGTCTGAAGCTGTTCTCTCTCTTGCCCTGCCTACCCGTGTACTTTTTGAACTTCTGAACCTGAGCCTATTGCAGGGAAGGTGTTACAAGTATTGAATTAATTATAATTGCTATATTGGAAGAGAATCTGATTGAGTAACCTGTATGTGGTCTCTCCTTTACCTGGGGAGTCCGCTGTGGGGAGAGAATTTGTAGGGTGTTCTGTGGGCAAAGACAAATATGCAAAGACACAAGCAGGATTAAGTATTAAAGAATAGATGTATTGAATGAATTACTGGTTTTGTACTAGTATAATCTGACTTGGTTACAAATCATGAATATCTTTCAGTATTACCCTTGTTATATTGTATATAGTTGTGCTGCTCATTGTCAGACAGTTGTGTGATGAAAAATGATATTTTTTGTGTCGCCTTTTTTGTAAGATTTGGTTAAGATTACTACCAGAGCCTTTTCTCTGAATTACCTTACTCTGGGGATTTATATCTCCGTATTTTGGTCACTTTGGTTTTACATCAAGTCTTCCCATTGAATAGGAATATGTCAATATTCTTTATAGGATACAGGCAAGGGGAAAGTGTAGGCCTATGTGATTTAATGCAGCCTTTGAGAGCTGAAGCTGTGGACTTCAGGTTAACATATCTTTTCTGTTGGGTCTTTCAAATCTGTGTGGAAACTGGTAGGCATCTATTCATAGAATTTACGATGCTATATTAGCACAAAATTTCTTGATGTAGAAGAGAATGTCTCTTGTGCAATACAGGGCAAATCCCTACTTTTTAAAATGTATTTATAGTTACCAAAAAGGTTCTTTGGCAATTCCACCATCTTCTTCAGTGCACAATACCAAATTCAACCTTCATCATCTGTTTCATGTTCTCACAATGTGAGACCCTCTTCTTCACAGCATACTTGTTCAACTGGACTTTTGGAGCAGGGATAACTTCTATATTTGAATAGGGGTTAGAGTTAATGCACTGTTGGAGTCTACCTCCCCCTGCCCCCCTTCAACTTGTGAGCTGTTCAGAATTTTCTCAACTTCGTAGCTTTTGGAATTATTTTTTATATTTATAATTGAAAGCTCCAGTTGAGAGCAATGGCTTAGCTTTTTCTTTTTTTTTTTTAACACAAAAAAAAAGAAAAAAAAAAGAAAAACTTTCTCCAACCTATTGAAATTTCAACAGTATTTCAGAGTTTCAGGGTTTGCTCAGCCTGTGTCTGCGCAGCATTTTCTGTTCAAAAAATCTTTGTAGAATGATCTTATCCACCAAAGAAAATGTATGGGAAACCTCTGTGTGTTTAGTGTGGCTCTTGGTTTTTCACATGGAAAAAATTGAGGCAGAGTGGTAAGAATTCATGCATGCCTTACGTATTGAATGTAACTCATCAGCTTTGACTGTGTTTTCTTCAGACTTTGCTTGCTCCAGGTCCTTTTTCAACACGGATTTGTTTGGCATCTCCATGCGTCTTAATGTGCTTTTCAGTAGGCAGGCTGCATAGGCTTTGAAGAGCTGTACTAATCTCCTTTAGGGTTGTTTTGACATTCCAATCGAAGAGTACAAATGGGGTTACTGTAGCATCCTCTCTTGCAGGATAGTTTTTCCTCTTAAGAAATGCTAGCCGATCTTTTAACTCATTGTGTATGAAGGAAAACTGTGGTGGTGTATGTGTGGTCTTTGAAACTCTTTGGTGTGATGAAATGGTACTCTTTATGACAGTAGGGGCGGTGGCCCTTTCAGGTGGGATTGTATGGAAATTGGCACTTGGTGGTTGTGCCCTACTGTCTGCTGTGCTGTTTTCCTGGACATCTCAAATGATGGATAATAAAAGGGAGAACGGCTTGGGTGCCTGGTCTGGCAGGCAGTGAGATTGGACTTGCCAGTGGGTAGTTGCTGTGCCATGCATTTGTGGGTTCAGCTTTGTAAAAATGATGCTCGTCTCCTCGTGGATGAGATTACAGGCCCAGAAATGGGCCCCACCTGCTTTCAGGTCTGTGCCAGTTCTTGGGGTGTAGTCACAGTGGTACCCTTTGCATCTGATTAGCAAACTGCTGCAGTTTGTTCAGTTGCAGAAGGCAATGCTAGTGGTACATGTCCAGACTGTTGCAGTGTGTCTGCATCCATGATCTTGGGGCAGCCTCCAGCAAACTGACAGTGTGTGCTGGAGAACACCTGCCCTGGGTGAACTGCATAGTGCCGGCTGGCAGGGCACAGTCACTAAAGTGATTGGGGTGCCTGGCATCAGGATATTGGTCTCTTGTGAGCTGTGGGTTTTGTGTGATGTAGGCTGGGTGGTGGTGGGAACTGCTTTCGAGGCTTTATTAGCAGTGCTGCAATGTCTTCTGAGTGTTTCTCATGTCTGAGGGCTCCCTGGTATACAGCATCTGTAATAAGAATAATTGAGATTATTGGTCAACATGGCAGATAGTGTGCTTCTGCTGAGTGGGGCAGCATGGTACAACCCAGCAGGGCAGTGCAGCCGCAGGATATGAGAGCAACAGATCTCACCTCTGTGCTAGTGCAAGCTCTGGACAGCAACAGAGATGAATTCTTTCAAAATTGTGGTTGCATGTGTCCAAAACATCTTTAATAGCTAATAACTGTCCATGCTTAATAGCTACTAAGTGCCAAACTCAGTTTTTTTTCTTAGTGGACACTTACCTGCTATAAATACAAATACTGAAAACATTTTGGAGTAGGCCATTTGTTTACACAACTGTGGATCTGTGGGTTTTTTTTTTAATTTTGTTTTCTTGTATTTTTTTTGGCTTTCACATAGAGCCAGAGCTCTGTAAAAAGGTATATAGTGCTGCCACAGTAACAAAGCAACATTTGGATGCTTTAGAGTTATTCTTGAAACGCGTCCTTTGGTTTGCAGAGGTGAGGAGTGGCAAGTGCTCAACATCTTCAAAACCCAAATCTGGCTGGTTCGGATGTCATCAGAAATGACTGGCTTTGCAGTGTCTGATAATAAATTCACTGGATTTCATAATTGAAAATAACATATGTGTAAAAGTCTGTCATGAAAATAGAACCTTGTAGGAATCCTCATCTATTGTTTCACTGAGTTGCATGTCTCTCTCTTAACCTGGTGCTTGTCAGTCCCCTGACTACTTCTGCTCTTGTTGGGTGAATGCCCAAATCTGAGAGAGAAATGGAGTTCTCTAAGAAAACTGAAGTTCTTGCAAGCCTTAGGAAAATCTGTTTGAGAAGGGAGACAGAAATTAAAGCCCTCCCTGGGGGAACAGCTGACAGCGTTGCTGTTGGGTCTACTATCTGGAAACACACAGTCCAGCTAGCTACTTGTAGTATGTAACCCAAAGCGGTCATGGAACATGCTGCCTACTCCACTTGGCAATGATGTGATAGAGCAAGGGGTTCAGGGAGTTTGAGAAAAGCACTAAGAAGGATAAACAGTTAATGCTATGGAGCAAGCGTGAGGTGACAGGAGAAATGGGAGAACTGGTGATATAGTACAAAATCTGTAGGAAAGAGGGCTTGTTCCTTGTGCTTCTTGTGAAAAAGCATAACTTGTGAACCACAAAACTTACTCTGACATCAAGTAGCGAGCCAGATTCCATCCAAATGCCATATACTTTTTCTGGGAATAAAAAAAAGAAGGCCTTCTGCATTTTTCGAAGATCATCTCTGATGATGATGAACTCACTCAAAGTGAGATTGTGTATGTGTCTATGAAATGATCGACTTTAGGATGCCTATTGCTAATGTGGGGAAAAAAAACCAAACATGACTACAGCTCCAATGAAACAAAACCAGTGTTTTTGAAGAGCTGAAAGCTTTGGGGGAAAACTGATGTTTACTTGTAAAGCAAGTTGATAAGGAAATAAAGAAAATTTTGAGCATTAGACCTTACAATACTATATTTAGATTCAATTTATTGCTAAGATTAGGTTATAGTATGATTTTTCTTTCGTGCCTAGATCTCTGTCTTGTCTTTCAGTGTTTGAATTGGTGAAAAACCTCTAAAGATTGCAAAACGTCTGTTTAAAGAGCTGAACTTCTGGGCCAACTCCCTTTTGGCTCTAAAGTCCCAAAAGGGACTGAACAAAATGAAGTCTCTCAAAAAGAATAAAATCAATAGTCAGCCAAAGCAGACATGCAGCTGGAAAGGGGTGTTTTAACAACACATCATCAAGTCTAGCAAATCAGAAGTTTTATTCTTCCTTCTTTTCACCTCTAAAGAGACTTTTTCCTTACTCTTTGTTTCCTTTCTCTGATTTTCTAGTCACAAATGCAATTATTCATTTCAGTGTAAGAGGCTCTTTGTAAAAGCTTTGATTTCATCTTATGTGCCAGATCATTTCTATAACATTAAGGCAACCAATTTTAAATGGCGTAGAATACAGCCTGTCTGTCTTACCTGAGTGGCCTTTACTGTGTTTTGTGAGTTTAAAGTTTTGTAGACTTGTAACAGTTAGCAGAACTAGGCTTTAAGTAAATACATGCACAAATGGAGATGTGATAAAGGAAAGAAATTGATTGACTGGTATAATATTGTTCACTGTTTACAGACTGTTTCTTACAAAGAAAAAAAGTGAATAACTTAACAGTACAGCCTTCAGGTTTGCCTACTCCTTTTGAATAGACACATACAGTTGTCGTTCACTCAGCTGCAGATAGTTTTTATTCGGTTAATAAACTGAAGTGTATCCAAAACTCTGGTTCAAAAAACAAGCAAGGAAAAAAAGAACCCAAACAAACCAAGATATTCCTGAACACTTGCCAGGAAACCATTTATAATCTTATTTTTCTTTCTATTGTGATTTCTGCAAATATTTTGATTGTTGCAGTGCCTGGGTACTAGTTTTCTAAGTGTAAATTTTATGCATTAATTAGCCACCATTAAACATTTCTCCCAAAATACACAGATTAAGCATTTCAATGTGCTTTTCTAATTACATTTAAAAAATCAAGCTGTAAAAATGCCTGGAGTCAGTTCTGTGCATACACACACATGCAGCTCTCATTAATGTCAGAGTTAAATGCAGAGGGAGAGAAAATTAGACCTGGAATAAACATTATTAAAGTGTGCGTAGGGGTTTAAACTTGTATCTGTACTGATTAGTGGAGAAATGCCTAAAGAATAGGGTCTGGTCTAGATCCAAGCCACAATAAGAGCTTCCACAACTCACCTTGTGTGGGATGAGTCCTACTTCACTTTAAGCATCTTCACACAAGTCTGAATTAGTGGCTTTCATTTCCTGTTATTGTTGGTGGAGAGAAATAGATACTTTTATTTTGTTGACTTTTATAACTGCAAGGTAAATACTTCACAGGAACCAAACTACTTTCTTCTGTGCCTCAAATGTGAACTCAAGTGAAGAAAGACTCGCTTTTTTTATGACTTCCTTGGTCTCTTGGAGATTGGCTGTTGTCTGCTACCCTTGTTTCCAGCTCTGAGGGCAGCAGAGTTTGCACTCGCAGGTTGTTTCCTGTTTAGTAGACCTTGTTAGAAATTAACAGTTAGACCTTGACGGAAACCAATTGAGCAGCTGTGACCTAGTGTGATGGGGAGTTTCTCTGCAGCTTGGGCATCTGGGTGCTACAGTGAAAAAGATAATTGATTGCAAAGCCACTGATGTATCATTAATGGCATGGTTTACTTCGTTTGTGCAGAAACATGTGAATTTTTTGCGTATTTTGAGTGAAGTTGGCCCATGTGTTAGTGTAATGCTGCACTTGAACTGTATACGCTTTGGTTCTAGAGTGCAATGTGGAAGTCTCTGGTCTGTATGGATTAGTGTTATCCAGGTTTTGCTTATCCTTTGGTAACAGTAACCCCTACTCCCAACACCACAGGTACTGAAGAAGTATAGTATGGCCTGATCATGCTTGCGACTTCAGGCAGGTGAACTTGCTCGCTTACTAGTCAAATGCATTATTGACTGCTCAAATTGTGACTAGATTTGCCTGAATATTGTTCAATGTCTCTCTATTAAATTTGTAATCCAGTAGGTTAAGTGCTGACTGTGCATTTCAGTACGGGAAAGAAATCATCTAATTACATTAAGAAGCTGCAACGCAGACCCTCAGAGGCAAAGTGGTGCTTAATCTCTCTGTTCAGTGAGATCTGAGAACGTGAAATCACTGCTGGGTCTGTGCTCGTGTTGTAATCTTGTGAATGCGGTGGGGCACAGACCGTGTGTTTTCTGTAATATCTCTTCCAGTGGGGCTTCTGAACCCTCACTAGATTCTCTGTAATAACAAGTAATAAAGCTTATTAGGCAGGATTAGTTTTGCAAATCCAAAATCAGGGATGCTTTCTGTCAGAGTAAGACTTGCTGCAGACACTAATCTGAGTGGGCTACCTGAAGTCCCACAAGGAGCCTGTAAAGGATTGAGACCTGGGACAAGAATTTTGGCTATTGGAAGAAAAAGAATTACTCCTTAAACAAAAAATTTAGAATTTGTCAAGCAGGAAAATGACCAGCTCAGATGGAAGGTAATGAAATGTAGATTTTTTTTACAAAAATGCAGAACACTATCTTATCTTCCTCAGGCTTGTTTGTTTAAGTAAAGGTACGAGTTCACAGAAGATGACACAAAGCTCTTCAGTGAACAAATGCAGTATACATCCCAGCAACTTAAAAAAGGTATGCAGAGTGCAAAGGACTCTGTAAAATACCTTAAAACATTTTTTTATTAGAACTTCCAAAAGTATAGGCAAAGAGAATTAGGCTAGTATTAGTAAAAGGCTGGAAGGAAGAGACTATTGGTTGGATGCTTTGGGATATTTTTTGTTATTATTGTTGTTATTATTATTGTTGTTATTATTATTTTAAGTTGGACACTGCTGCCATCTGTAAGGCTTCTGCAGCAATGGCAGTGTCAGCACAGGGAATGGGTAGTGTAGGTAGAAGAGAAGTATGTGGAACTTGGGACTGGTGAGTTTAACTTTAGAGAAGGTAAGGAAATTTTCATCAGAACAGAAGATAATGGTTGAAAATCCGAGTTCATTCAAGGAAGTCGTCTTAAGTGAAGACTTAGACTAACAGTTGGGTGTCTTAAGCTTGGCTGTTTCATGAATGAAGTAGGTAAACCAGCAAAATGGATTAATTACCTCCTGTTAGTGGGAGGGAAAAGAACTTTTTGCTTTCATATAGAGGAAAAAAAGAAAAAGGAAGAAAAATAACACATAAAGCACTTGCTGTCTGCAAGGGAAGAAATCTTGAAGGATATTGCTGAGGACAGAAATTTTTGTATCAAGAAATCTGGCAAATAGTCTTAGGAAAGTAAACCAAATGTTACCTTGTGGTCAGTATCTGGACAAAAGCTTGTGTTCAGTAGCTCAGTTGGAGTGTTAACAATGTCTGTTAGGCTTTGTTCAGCACTTATATGTGCCTCCAAATCACATCAGTTATGTTATAATGGAAATCTAGCAAGTGGTGGTATCTGAGCAGATTAGGTTTTGATTTAGGGACAAGAGCAGTAACAAAGCAAGTGATGGGTGACTCCAATTTGTCCAGCGAAGAACTGCTGTTACTGAGCGAGTGGGTGAAGCAAAAGCTGAAAAACTCTGAAACAGGAATTGCAAACTAACAAGAGAGGTTACTGTGGTGGGAGAGATTGCAGATAGTTTCAGGTGAATAAGCTTATTCGGTAGTGAGAAAGGTGGCCAAAAATTACTTGGCTTGGTAAATTGACTAGCACTTCTCTAGGATATGTTTCAGTCCTGTTGTGTGAAGATATCTGTAAATGTGGAATGTCATGACAGAGTTTTCTAAGAAACCAGGAACCTTCATTCAAGAAACTTCAGTCCTGAGGGCAAAAGAATCCAAGAACTGCCCAAAGCACAGTTTGGCAGGTGCTGGGATACATTCAGGGAAAGTATTGTGTATGCTTCATGAATCACTGAGTATCCAATATTGGCCAGAGGCAGAGTTAGCAGGAACCTTTGGTGTAACTCGGCTCTACAGCAGAATATCGGTATAGCCTGGAGCACTGTGATTGCCACTCGCAGTAATACTTGTGTCTTGGTGCAAAATGTTCTAGGGGAACAGAAATTTAATCCATGATGCATCAATTCTAATTATTTTGCCTGCTGTGTTATGAATTACGGGTGATGGCTGTGGTTTGTCTAAAAGAAAATATGAAGAATAATACCTGGAAATCCATCTACATAACAGTCCTTTTGATGGTACCAGAATGCAGTCTAATTCTAATGGTATAAAAATCGACACTGCCAATAGTATTCTAAGATTGTAAGAGTCTGGTCTGCGTATTGGAGGGTCTGGGGCCGGTTTGCTCTGTCAAATGTTTGGGCCAGGTTTGGGGTAGGAGGCAGTAGGTGGTTCTAATAATTAGCTTCAGTGAAGAATGCTCCATTAGATTTTGAAAGGCAGGGGCTGAAAATCTTCACAAGGCAGTTTTATTGTTCAATCAAAGCTGTGCCCCAAAAAACTGAAAGTGTAAATGTTAGTCCTTTCCTATCTTGGAAAAACAAATTGGAGCAATTTACAATAGATAGTATTATTTCAGGAAGTTATAGTCAGGATCTTTTGTTAAAGAAAACGTTAAGAAAAAAAAAATAATGTCATGTTAAGAACTATGCCCTCCCTTCCCTCCCCGTAGTTCTTGTGCTTGTTTTGAGCTGCATTTTGATTAGACTCAGAAGATGGAGAATAAAGGAAGATTAAAATGTACTGTCATAGAACAGTGTGAATTTCACACTTTTATTAAATGGAGCTAGTAAAAAATCTGGATATTTCCAGTTCCACGGTAAAAAATATTTTGAAATCTTAGGTGGATATAAATAGCATCTAACTCTGTGTTGGCCCTTGTTGAGGTGCAAATACTGCTGGTGCAATAAACTGCTGCTGCCCTCTCCATTCTTTACTTTCACGAATAGAAGGTAATATAAATGATAGAATTAGCAACCTGTGAAATTGCTGCCTTTCAAATTGATTTAATTAATTCAGTTTTAATATGTTCGTGTTTCATGTTGATGCGTTAAACAGTAGTGGACACATTTTTTATTGTTTCCCTGTAGCTCATTAACATTTAATGTAACTGCAAGTAGATACAGAACTGACATTTATTTGCTATGACCAATTTAAATTATCTGTAGCACCATTATTCCTTTTATTAACAAGGAACTAAAATAATATTAAAAAAAAAAAACCCAAACAGTGAAATTTAATGTTGTCAAAATCTCCCATGATCTTCAACTAGGATATTGTTATTTATGAAGCAAAGGAACCCATCAAGTCATATTTTTTTGTTTCGGTTTAAAGTGCAGTTAAGTAGTGCAGTAAATATTAAATCCATTGATGTATGCTTTACATTTTTGCTGCACAATTAGGTTTGTTTGAATTAAAGTCTAAGAATTATAATGCTCATTTAATGCAGTACTGTCTATTAGAAAAAAAAAAAATCTGAGACAACCTAATGTTTTCTCATTCTTTCTATGTAGTTAATTTAATGCCTAATAAAATTATATGTTTTTTCTAATTTTTACAAATAGCAATTTATGATATAGCCCTATGCTTGTTCACTGAGTTGAAGCAAGCCCTGAAATGGATCCTGGAAGTAAAACCTGAGGTTTTCTATAATTTTAAAATGCTTTTAAACACCGATTATTTGTTTATTTTCTAAGCAATGACTTCAGTTTGCTGAGGCAGCATTCTATAAATTAACTTAGTAAAACAAATCACTGTGATTTGATCACCGTTGTTTTTTTGTCAAGTGGAATAAGACATTGGGAAGGGCTGAAAGTATTTAGAAAACTCAAATTTTCACTTTGTATTTGCAAGCCTCTGTCACGGAGTTCTGGGGAAAGTGTTAGAATTGCGAGGCCTGATTTCGTAGTGAAAGCAAAACTCAGAAACATGAATTATGATGTCAGGCTTGTTAGGTAGTTTGTGACGGGTTTTGGTGATCTCCACACAGGGTTAAAACATAAAACCTCAAAGCAACACAGCTGAACTGGCAATCATTTATTTAGTGAAATGTCAATTCTTTGGAAAGCAAGCTATTCAGAATTCTATGCCTTTCAGATCCTGGGGCAAGGTCTGCAGTAATGTTGAAGTAATCATCTGCGTTTAGGTGCTGGAGATGCAGATAGATGTAACAGCTATGCTAGTGGGCATATGGAGAGAGAAGCGCTCTGTAAAGTGAAGTACACAGAGTCACTGTTCTTTGTAAGCTTGATGGGTGATAAATATGCATCTTGTGATTTCAAAACACTTAAGCCAGGCAGAAATTACTTCAGACAGACATTGCGAACCCTGCTTGTTTATGAAGGCCATGTTTTGCTTTGTTGAAAAGCATTGAGGATCCTTTGGGCTCAGTAGAGAAAAAGATGGACCCGGACTTGCTAGCGTGATAGTTGGCAGATACCTGCTATGGATTAAACTTCCTGTTTATCCTGCTCTAAGTTATTGAATTCAAAAAACAAACCACTGCCTAGGTAAGGGCATTGCCTTTTATCTAAGTGCCATGAGTGTTATGCAAAGGAACTAAGCATGCGGTGTGTAGGTAGCCAGACTGGCTTGGATAAGGGCATGGTTCCATTTATAAATAATTCAAATTAATATGGATGTCTCTTTCAGTCCATGACATATATGTTTTCCAGAACACTGTGAATGAGATAATGTAGTGCTGGTTCGAACGTAGTCACAGGAGATGGGGGAAATGTAGATACAGGAAAACATTAGGGTTTTTTTCTCTAAACTTGTGAATTGATCACCGATTCTGCTTTCTCCTCAGTTATTTAAGTCACCCGTGAAATTAGAAGGGACAGGGGGACTGCTGTGAGATCAAGGACTGTCCACATTATGTACACCAATTTCAGGAACACTTTTAAGCATAGTAACACGCTGCGTATTCCAGTCCTCCTAAGTGCTGTTTTTAAATCCTTTTGCCTACTGTTTTAACAGGAACCACTTTATTTTCAGAGAAAGAATTAAGGAGTATTTGGCAAGAATGTAGTAAGTAGCTTCCTTGACACACACAGATACACAGACCCCTCCACACCACCCACCTTACCCCATCCCACCCCACCCTCACCCCTTTTCCAGTTCCAGTTTCCTGAGAAACTTTCCTGGTAATTGTTGGTCATAAGATTTGCCCTTAATGAAAAACAGACTTAGTGCACAGTTGTGTTTGCGTCTCTTCCACAGGTTTCATTTACAGTTTTGGTTTTTTTCCCCCAGAAACAAAAGGACTTATTTTGCTGCTAAAAAAACCTGACAAAATAACTTGTCATAAATGTAAAGGGCATTTAAAGCTATTCATTTAACCTTATGCATCAAAAGAGAGATGAATCCATTTAATCTTTTGGCAATTAAAAATGAATGTTAAATTAATTAGGAACATTTCTCAAATGAATTACTGTGAAATTGAAATAATGATCTGTATTAAAGTATTCCTTTTAAAATTTATGTCTCTTTGATTACTTAATATTAATGTATTTTTAATAGACCGCGTTCTTAAAAAAAAAAAAAGCAAGCACATCATTTCTTGAAGAATTGAAACATTATATTAAGAAACATTCTTTTTTTATAATTCCTCTGACTTTGTCACCCGTATGCATACACTTTAGTGTAGTGCTCCCAACAGTGACTGTGCATGGTATTTCCCAAGAAATGTATTTTGAACTTGAACAATAGAATAGAATAAATGCTTGCTGAATTTAGATCTAAAATTGTCCTTTTATCCCCTGTTTAGCAAGTTATTTACCCAGGTGCCTAACTTTAGGTGTGTAAATTCCAACATAGGGAGATATTTTAGCATTTTAAGTCCTATCCTGAATAGGAACGAAGTGCATACAGTTGTCTTTGCTTATGTTCACGATGCTACTGGCTTCAGTGTCATGCGCTTCAGCATGTGCTTGAACAAGGAATGCTTTCTTGACTGAAAGGCACAACTCTCTCCCATCTTTTTATTTTTTATTGGATTATTTGAATTGCGGAATTTTCTAAAGGGCTGTTGGCGGTTGTCTCAGTGGAAGTTCTGTTGATTTTGACGTACTGTATAGAAAGATTCAGGATTGCATCTTGTCTGTTCCATTGCATGGAAGCACATGCACAACATCAGTTCCCCGTTTGCAGAATAGCATAGCTTGTATGCATTATGCACAAGGCTGAATCATGAAAACGAATTACTTGCAACTCTGGCGTGACTTCCCATTTCTCTGCTATGGAATATCTACTGATCTGTGTGGTGCGTCGTGTATTATTTGCCCTTGTTTCAGTCATTGGTTTTTGGTCACCTCTCTATCAGTGGGTTCTGGTCAGTTCCGAACGTTGTATTTAACAGGAGGTGGCAACTGTTATATTCATTTTACAAGCATTCAAGGAGGATGCATGCTATTAGGAAGTCTGTGAAATGGGCAGGTAATTTCACTAAATCTAATATGGTGAGTATTTTGGTAACCATAAAGTTCAACTTGATATGGAAATAATATATTAGCTTGAATAAATCTCTTGTCTAATTCCTTTATTAAGAAAATGCATGATAAAAGTAGTACGAGTAACATAATAATTGGCAACTTCTGCACATATTTCAGAAAATGAGAAATATATCCATTTAATATATCTTGACCTTTAAAAAGCAGAAGATACTGCTCGAAACAGCACTACTGTTCTACTGCACCTTTGATTCAACCCTTTTTTTAATTTACAGAAGAATGCCTGGTGAGAGGACACCCCAAAGGTCACTTGATCCAGGGTGTCTCTTTGAGTGGCCCATAGGAGGTGTTTAGGGGAAGAGGCTGAGGGAGGTCAGGTAAAGAGTGGTAGGCTGCGCCCAGGTTCTGGCAGATAATGGCCTCACGACTTCAGCTGTCATGATTAATAGCTGTGGAAGGATCCCTCCAGTGTCTAATTCATTGTGAACCCATTTGTGTTTCTGGCCTCCTTGACATCCTGTAACAAAGACTTTTATGATTTTAATTGCGTGGTATGAAAAAGTAGTTCATATTACTTTTGCTCCCGGTAATTACATTGGGTGTCTCATAGCTCTTGTATCTTGAGAAATAGTGAATAATGATTTCCTGTTCACCTTTTGTCCACTACCATAATTTTATTGACCTTTACAATATTCCTCATTGTCTTCCTTCATACTGCTGGGTCACAATTTATGTAGTTGCTCTTAGGCTAGCAATTGTTCCTTATCTGTGGTCGTCCATATTGGTCTTTTCTACCTTTTCTCATACTTTCTGCAGTCTTTTATGTTAAGGAGACTAGAAAGCAGCAATACTGACTTCCTGTCTCTTACTGCAGTGCCAAAAGGGATGGGTTTTTCAAAGGATTCCTCACTGTACCTGGGTCAGTTTTGTTCAGGAAAACCGAAAGCTGGCTGCAAAAGGAGCTTTCCATTTTACCAAAACAACCTGTGAATTTAGATCAGTATTACTGAATGGCTTCAGCTGGCAAAAAAAGTCCTTCCTAGGCTAAACTAAATTCAATTTTGTTTTAAATGTTTGTTTTTCCTTTGGCTGTGAGACAAACTGGGGTGGAAAGGAGGAACCACTAGACTCTTTAAGAGATACCTAGTATTGAGAAAAAACAGGTTTACATGAATTATTTTGGGGAAGGGCCTCTCATTTGCTAATGTTCAGGGCCAGAATTGCAAAATTGTTTATTAAATACGAATGGGGTCTAGTTTTCTGCTTTGAAAGAAATGTCTGAACTAGTAGCATGCCTTCTGGGATATTTGGGAGCAAAAAGCAGAGGGAGTTGAGTTCCAGTTCTTGGTGGTATTTGGAGAAGATTTTCCGACCTGAACTGATTCAACTTTATTTANAACTGATTCAACTTTATTTAAGAAGATTGATTTTTTTTTTTTTCCCCCCTTCTTTTCACTTTCATTCTGAATAATGCTAATACCTGGTTGGGAAGGCATTTTTCAGTTTGGTAAGACCCTATGAATGTGAAAAGCATCATGGAAAGACAGTATATTTAGTTGTCCACTTCTTTGAACTAACATGCATTCATTCTAAGATGTTCTGTGGTTGTCAATACTAGAATGGTGGTTAAGGTGGGATGCTGTTCAGTGCATGAATGAAATGGGCAATGTCAGCTCATCCATTGGCAATATTGTTATTTATGGCAGTTTTGAGTTTACGGAAATAATGCTTGTATTTTCCACCGTGGTGCCTTTAATATGGTACTGCAGGAACAGTATCCTAATGGTCAACATTACTTTCTCTTAGGAGAATTCCACTGAGGTTAATCTAGTCCATTAAGGTTCCATTCCGTTCTTGGTCAACTTTTTCTAACCCAATCCCTATATTAACCTTAAACAATTTAAGGATTGACTTTTCTAGGAGGTAATCGTGTTTGACTTCTGATAATCCCATGTTGAGACTACAAAGTGGAGTGCAGTAAA
>VYZM01010201.1:0-17998 GCA_013398915.1 Dromas ardeola
CAATGAAGATACTGAACAGTACTCGTCCCTGTATGGACCCCTAAGGGACACCAGTTGTCGTTGATATCCATCTGGACATTGAGCCGTTGACCATCCAGCCAATTCCTCATCCACTGAACAGTCCACCCATCAAATCCATATCTCTCCCATTTGGAAAGAAGGATGTTGTGGGGGACCACGTCAAAGGACTTACAGGAATCCAGATAGACAACATCCATAGCTCTTCCCTTGCCCACTGATGTAGTCACTCCANCCACTGATGTAGTCACTCCACCATAGAAGGCCACTATGTTGGTCAGGCAGGACTCGCCCTTGGTGAAGCCATGCTGGCTGTCTCGAATCACCTCCCTGTCCTCCATGTGCCTTAGCATAGCTTCTAGGAGGATCTGTTCCATGCTCTTTCCAGGCATATGGGTAAGGCTGACAGGTCGGTACTTCCCAGGGTCCTCCTTTCTACCCTTCTTAAAAATGGGTGCAATGTTTCCCTTTTTTCGGTCACCAGGGACTTCATCTGACTGCCGTGACCTTTCAAATATCATGAAGAGTGGCTTGGCAACTACATCAGCCAATTCCCTCAGGACTCTGGGATGCATCTTGTCAGGCCCCGTAGTCTTATGTATGTTCAGGTTCCTCAGGTGGTCACAAACCCAAACTTCTCTTATAGTGGGAGGGACTTTGCTCCCCAAGTCCCTGCCTTGTGGTCCACCCACTCAAGAGGTGTGGGAAGACAGATTGCCACTGAAGACTTAGGCAAAAAAGCTGTTGAGTACCTCAGCCTTTTCCTCATCCATTGATACCAGTTTGCCAGTGTTGCTCATCTGGGGGTTATGCTTTCTTTCACCTTCCTTTTCTGGCTGACATACCTGTAGAAGCCGGTATTTTCCTTTGCGTCCCTTGCCACCTTCAGCTCCAGCTGTGCCTTGGCCTTCCTGACCCCATCCCTACCCAACTGCGCAGCATCCCTATACTCTTCCCAGGATACCTGTTCCTGCTTCCATTGCCTGTGCATTTCTTTCTTGCCCTTTAGTTTGACCAGCAAGTCTTGACTCATCCATGCCGGCCTCTTGCTTTGTATGTCACAAAGCTTTGAGTTGATGCAGATACAGAGTGAAAGAAAGATTTTTACCGAGTATTTCCTGTCTTTTACACATTTAAGGAAGCAAACTTGTGATTTCTACATTTAGGACAGAGCCTGAACCGAATCCTATTGAAGTTCATGCAAAATTATTCCTCAAATAAAGCAGACAGGGCTCAGGTTTATTTAGTGAGAAAACCCAAACTGCTCAAATTCTTTCAAATGTAGTTTAGAACTGAACAAAAGGAAGTCTGTACCATACACAGGAAGTATTGGTCATCTAATGTTTTTTAGTATCCAACGCTAGTAGGGAAAAAACAAATTAAAGGCATACATCCTTAGATGAACTGGATGTTTAAGAAGAAAGCCAGTTCCACTAAAGTAAAATGTTAGCATGGCAGGGGGGTTGGAACTAGATGATCTTTAAGGTCCTTTCCAACCTAAACCATTCTACGATTCAATTCTATCATTCTATTTCAGCAGAGCTGAAAATTTGCCATTATGGCCTGAATCTGCTTACTGTCATACAGGTATGAATCTGAAGTTGTTCCTCACCGACAGTTCAGTTTCACAAGGAACTGTGATAGGAGAGAATGATACGAATTAAGTCCATTGTTCCTGTTATATTTTTTGAAAAACAAAGACCACAGTATCCTTCTGTTTATGCTGGGTAGCGAGTTGTTGTGGTTTCAGCTGGGATGGAGTTGAATTTCTTACTAGATGTTGGTATTGTGCCATATCTTGGGTTTCAGATGGGAAGACTGTTGATAGCACACTAATGTTTTTGGTTGTTGTGAAGCAGTCAAGGCCTTTTCTGGTCCTCACGCCACCCCGCCAGCGAGCAGGCTGGGAGTGCACAAGGAGTTGGGAGGAGACATCTGGGACCGCTGACCCCAACTGACCAAAGGAATACTCCACACCTTGTGACAACATGCTCAGTATATAAAGGTGGGGGAAGAAGAAGGAAGTGGGGTATGCTCAGAATTATGGTGTTTGTCTTCCCAAGTAACCATTACGCATGATGGGGCCCTGCTTTCCTGGAGATGGCTGAACACCTGCCTGCTGATGGGAAGCAGTGAATTAATTCCTTGTTTGCATGCTTTGCCTGCATGCATGGCTTTTGCTCTACCTATTAAACTGTCTTTATCTCAACCCACGATTTTCTTCACCTTTTTACTCTTCTGATTCTCTCCCCCATCCCATCTCGGGGGAGTGAGTGAGCAGCTGCATGGTCCTAGTTGCTGGCTGGGATTAAGCCAGGACATGAGTATTCTTCATTGTGCGTAGACTAGCATTTGTCAGATGATAATGAAACTTAAACAAGATAATAAAACTAAGGAAAACACCATTTTATTTTCCAATACACTAATTATTTTTGCAAGAACATACCCAGATAGTAATGTATGCTAATTATGGCTTCATTAAATAGTCAAATTTTATAGGCAATAATTAATTTCCTGTAAGGAGCATTCATACACTCTTTTATGCCTCAGTTTAACAAAAAAAAAAATTTTCAGTGTACAATGACTTACTTTACCTACATCATCTTCAAGCTCCATTTTTTTCATTTTTTTCCTTTCATATGGGTGGTTTCTGCTCGTGATTTCTTTGAAAGCTCTTATCATTTTTATGTACAAAACTGCTCAGTTCCATCATTTGTTTCTCTATATGACTTAACCAAATCAGCCTAACTTGTCTTTTTCGGTTTTGACACCACTTCCTCTAACTTTATTTTGAATTTCCAAGGAATCCATTTAACCCACAGATGTTGGGTTCCAAAATGTGGAAGACTACAGAGTCAGTACTTGCCAGATAGTAGCTTCAAGCCAAGAAACCCCTGAAATGACAAATCATCCAGATTACCCATGAGATTAGATAGGTCTAATTACAAAAAACAACAAACTAAAAAAACCAACCAACCAACCAAACAAACAAACAAAAGAAAACCAAGAGCAAACAAACAAAAGCCACCACAAAGGTGAAGATGAATCATAGTTTTCACCAGGACCTTAGTAAATACTTCAGGAGCCAAAGACAACCAAAAGATAAATTCTCAAGCAAACAATTATCTCAACCAACCATTAAAAATGAGAGTTATGCAAAAATGCAGTTGCAAGATGTGAACACATTTTCTTTTTGATTCACTGACAGAATGTGTTAGAGGGCATTTGAATGTAAGAATACAGATATACAGGTTGCAAAAAAACTCAGGAGCAGATGGAAGCATGATCACTTTGAGACAGCCAAGGAAATCCCTTGCCCAAACTAGAAGAGAAGATTATATGCCTCCTAATAAAGTGGGTGCATATGTCCCTGCAATGTGACCACTGGGGAAGTGGAATGTGGAAAGAGGTATGAGGCAAGTTTGTTGTTTACGTGTCCATTCCCACCCTGAATGGATCAGAAGTCATTTGATGAGTCAGGTGGGGAAGAGGTCTGGGACTTCTGGGCACACCTGCAGGGCTGCTGAAGAGCCGCATCAGACAGGTGGGAAAGGCATGATGGATGTACAGCTGCCAGTGACAACTCTGACTGATACATCAGCCAGAGGGAAACTGCAGAGATAGACTATTATCAGTTCAACAGGATGGTCATGAATTGGAGCGGCAATAATTCCCTGTCATGCCATGAATCAAAGAGGAAGTGTTACTGTGCCCTCCAAGGGCACTTAAAAAGAAAAAAAATTCTAGTCTTTTTTTGGCAGGATATGGGCATACCTCATGCTAAAATAGACATTTATATCACTGAATTAAAAAGAGAAAGCGACCACACTCCTGGGCACTGAAATTCTATTATCTGTATTATCAAACTGTTTTAAAACTCTGACAAATTTTTAAAAAATGTTCCTTGCACAGATTTGGCCCATTCCTCTCCCATCTAGCTGTACATTGCAGGGAAAGGAGGGAAGATTCTTCTTGATCCCTGCAACCTGTAAGCTTGCAGGCCTAATGCATGTATTTGTGCAATTATGAAATTCACACAGAGTTCTATGTAAACAAGTGTATTCCCTTATTAAAAAACAAAAACAAAAAAAACCAAACAAACAAAAAACAAACAAACAAAAAAAAAAAAAAAAAAAAAAAAAAAAAAAAAAAAAAAAAAAAAAAAAAAAAAAAAAAAAAAAAAAAAAAAAAAAAAAAAACCAGAGGCATACAAATTCACAGGCTTGAAGGCTAGAAAGCACCTTGATGATTCAATCATATATCCACCCACCCCAGCATAAAAAAGTAAGTAATGAATTCTAGAAGCTACATAGGATAAAAAGTTGTTCCTCAACAGCTATTCAGTCTCACAATTAGAGTTGGTTTTAACATAATTTGAGAACACCTGAACTAGGTTATCCTCTTCATCTGCCTTTCCCTCCACATGAGTGCTTTCAGGGATAACAGGACAGCACAGATTGATACCTTTCCTGATAGAATCCCCCAGCTCTGTAGTTAGGGAACTTCAGAGGTACAGATTGCATCTTAGAATTTAATTTTATTTTTTTTTTATGTCTTTAGCCCTTAGTTAATTCTTCAATCTTAAAAAAAAAATAATAATTCAGTGTCTGAGGGATGTAGTTATGCCTTTATCAGCAAAGTTGAGTGCCTCTATCCTCTCTATCTAGAGATCTCTTTCATGCTGAAATATTTTTTCATTTTCTTGTAAATCAGTTGAATAAATTGAACTTTGCCAGTGTTGCACCACTACAATGTGGCCTTTCTGACACCTTCCTTTGAGCCCTAGGGCTTTTTAAGCATGTGTATTACAATTCAAAAACTTGTTCTAATAGTGCTATTAACAGTAGTAGATACAAAGGCAAAATTAATTACTTCTTCTTACATGTTAATATGTATTTATAAATTCAAGGATAACATTGCCCTTTTCACCAGCCTGATTATGTGAAATGGCCCACTAAAGGAAATGCTGTATGCTACTGGATATGTTCACTGTGCCAGAAAGAAGGACTATCTGCATCAAATTAACACTGAGATAGAAATATACATGTAAGAAGATTGGAAACATATATGAATACTAGAATTGGATACACTTTAAAGAATTTAACTAATCAACAAGAATAAGCCACAGCGTATATATTTTTAAGTATGATAAATGAATAAAGCATGAAAACTCTTATTAGAAATGCAAACTGTTCAAAGCCAGTATGAAACACAAGGTACTTACTTGTAAGCACATAAACCTATTCCAAAATTACCTGAAAGCTACTGAGTAATATTTGAGATAGATATTGACAGAAAAAAAATAAGGCTTTTGAAGGAATATTTCTTAATGAAAAAGAGTTTATGAAACAAAAAATATAATCACAGCAAACTGCTGAGGAAAAAAATACCAAGATGGCTGGAATATAAATGTAAAAAGCATATGAATATAAGAAAATTCAGGCTACACAAAACTGACAAGTAGGTATGACTGGACATAAAGGTCTTCATAACCTTGGGACAGCTGAACATCTATTTCATATATAAAACTATAGGATTTGCCAATTAACCTGCTTGAAAAGGTTGTCAGAAAACAAAATAAAGCCTAAGAACTCATTCTGTCCTGACTAAGAGGAAACAGAGCTAACTACTACAAATTACTAAGGGTTCATTTTTAGGGAACATTTCCAAATATGTTATCTCTGAAAGGAAGGTTTTATTTTTCACTTGTTTTAAACCAAATTATACGTTTTGACACTTGCTTTTTATTATTGCAGGTTTCAACAATAAGCTATTCAAATAAGGACTGCCCTTTTCACACACCCTTGCTCAATGATAAACATAATGGGTTCATTAGAATTCAATCTTTTTTAACTTTTAGTCTTCATGCTATGCAGCATGATTTATCTATGCACCCAATCATGTATGTCTCATATCTGAACAAGCATCAAAAGACCAGACAAAAAAAAACCTACTTTAAAACATTAAGTTAACCTAGCTCCAACAGCTAGAACTGTAACTGAAGTACTACTCAATCAAACTGAAATCCCAGACTCCACTTAAATTGATCAAAAATCTCAAGCTATTCCAACTCCTAATTCTAAATTATGGAAAATAAAAATGAAAAAACAGTGAGTAGCTTGCAGTTACACCATATTCTTTTGCATACGTGTACTTGGCTATGATTGAAAAGTGGTTATTTTGCAAGTGCAGGCATTGTCGCTAATGATAGAGAATTGTGCAGAAAAATAGTTACAAAACAAATCTGACTTTTGTCAGTTTTTATAAAAAGCTTTGTATCATAATTCTTCAACAGTTCATCACTCTCGATTTGGTCATTCATTAGATTTGCACAGGTTACAAACAGCAATACTCTCTGTAACACAATACTTTTTGATGTCTTTCTAAAAGCTTTACTACAGCACATCCTTAGCCTTACAGAAAGTGGTACACCGCAACAGCATTCTGCCTTAAAATAAAGTACACGTTTCATTTGGTTTCTTCCTCAAAAACCTCAAACCAAAAAGAGCTATTTAAACTAAGGAAGGAAAAGCATAATATACATGTTACACATTGCTCAACAGAAATAGCTTTTTCTATTATTAGTTTTCCATGTCTTTAAAACTGCCATAGACAACCGAAGTCTGGCTCTATTGGACTGTCTTCTTATACTTAGCTGGGTTGGATAAACGAAATTCTGAGCTACAACTAGAAAAACTATTACTGCTATAAGTTCTAATTCTCCTGATTTCTACCAAAAGAAAAACTTTAAATAATTGCATTGTAGATGAAACATTTCCATACAACTTTTTCTAAACTGCAAATGCAGTCAGAACAGTAAAAATAAATGCCGCTCTGAAACAATTTTTCTAATGCTGTTATTTGTCTTCATCCATTTTGACAATGGCATATTCAAATAGCAGTTGCAAATTTACCATAATCAGTAGTACTATCAGTGTACTTAGGACAGATGTTCAAAGTTGATTTTGAGATTACGATTCAATAGAGATTCTCCCAATGCAAATTCCACCCTCGAGTGTCTAAAAAAATTTTCAATTAAGCTCATGAAAAATACATCAACAAAGAGGTTTTTCTTTTACACTATGTTGATGTGTCATGCAAGCATATAGCAGACCTATTGCAAAAGATACGAACTACGTGAAAATAGAGGACTTCATAAATGAGTTTGTAAACAAAAAAAGTTCTACAGACAAGATAAAGACCTTGAGACAGTTCTCAGCTTAAGACATACCCTAGGCCATGATACACCATTTCAAATCACTGATAAAAAGCCATCATACTAAAAATCAGAGAACTACCTCTAAAATCTTGTTATTTTGAGGAAATAATACATTCAGCCTTTCTAGTCATCTTCTGCTTTCTAACACTATCTGTATTTATGTACATTGTTGGCACTTTTCAGGGCTTATTCTACAGCCATTCAGACTAAAAGCTTCCTTCTCCAATGTAAGCCAAGATCCTCATGCAGAAACATGTCCTTACCAGCTACAGCAATGAGGAGAGAATATAGTAATGGAAAGCACAGAATAACAAGTCTACAAACTGTGAGATCACAATCTAGTTAAGTATCCAAGACAGATACATACAGAAACTTAAAAGAACAATGTCAGTATTCTGCAAGTATAAAAAAAAAGACGATCAAACAGCACCAATACTGCTGACTGGTTCAGATATGACACTTACCAAAGAGCAGTCTTTGCTCTGATGAAAGTACTATTAAGTGGATTAAAATTCACTAGCATAAAAATACAGACAAATCCTTACTGTCCTCTGATGTATTGTTAAGATCATTTGAAACTCTGGAAAAGACAGAATACTTCCCTTCCCCACATTTTTATTCTACTCAGAACCTTTCTGTAGACCATGCATGACTACAAAGAAAGAAAGTATCAGCTCAACCACAACATCTTGAAGACAAATAATCATTGTACAAACTCATTAGACTATTTTAGTTGACAACGTAGGCTCTATAATTACTCTAAAGACAGCTTTATAAGCAAACTCTAGCACGAAAGAAACAGCCAGGTACTTGTGATTCCAAAGCCTGCCCCTTGCAGGCCTTGGACTACCAATATCACTTCACTCTCTACTCTGCCTTGTTTTCTCCATCCTTAGAAGTTATCTCTTCCTTTTTTCTATTCTGTATCCAACATGTACAAGCTTGCTGCTCTAACTCACTCCTTCCTCCTCCATGTACTTTCTTTTGTGATCCTCAGTGAACATAAGTTCCAGCAGAGTTCTCTCTCCACAGTTTTATGATTACCAGGCAGAGACTGATGGCTCAAGCTATTGTCAACTATATTACACAAATAGGCTATCCTATTATAAACATAATTTTGAGGGATATCCACAGGACAGTCATACCAGCATCATCAGGCTCAGCCTAGGGTAGCTACCCAAAGATTCATCTTGCTTCTTTCCATTTTTACACCCTGCACCAAGTTCTGTGCTTCTACAGTTAACTAGCTAAAGAGGTCTGAATGAGTCTTCAGTATATTGGAGTCACTTCACTGATAGTAGTACAGGCAGCATAAGGCATCATACAGAAGGAGCTCCAAGCCTTCTAGCAGTTATGGCCCAAACTTAGATGAATCCATCCTTCTTCTTCAGAACATGTTCATTCTATTACAAGCTACACTTTAAGTCCCCTTAAACATTGAGACTCGTCAACCAGGCATCTTTCAACAAAATCATTAAAAAAACCTTTATCTGGAAAAAAAATATGTAGTCTTCAAAATTGTAGAAATTTGAAAATAAGTTATGATAGTAAGGTACAAACCTTTCAAGCTGGAGACTGTGAATCCATAAAAGTAATCAGAGAGTTTAAATTTAGCACAAATACAAGGAGTGTTTCAAAACTTTTCTGTGGCATATACAATTTTCTTTCCATGGGATAGCTCCTGACCCACAGTAAAAATTTTTATACTAGTGCATCAGAAATCTAGAGCTACCTACCTGAGTGACAATCGTGATTTCATTATCCTTCAGAGACAACTGAGAGATTCGGCATTTGCACTATCACTAGAATGTAGGTAATACTTAACTTGCTGTATGCTGTTCCTCAAAAGTGATACCATATTTTTATTGCATTCTCAGTACTGAGCCAAAATTTAGATGGAGTTACATGGATATGATTAGCTAAAGCTGGCCCAAAGAACAGAACAGAAATTTCTGCATATCTACTCCAAGTACACTGCTAATAATTTTTCTATCAGTGCATTCGGGAAAAGTCTGGCAATTAATACATAAAGCCTTTGTTCAAAGGACATTCACTCAATAGCAGCTCAAGCAGCTTGGAGGGCAATGCTTTTTAGGGTGTGCTAATGCATAAAAGTCTGGGAAAAAGGAAGACTAGCAAAACTAATTACATAGGTGTGGTTGGGGGCATCCTGCCACACAGCAGAAAATATTATGCTAAACCATTTATAGGAAGCCACTAGTCTAGACCTTTGGCAGGAGGGAAACCAGCTAGCAGCTATGATTACTAACCAAGTTTTAGTTCTGGTGTACAGAAATAAATGAGATAAATTACAGCAATAACATATTGCAAATATATTTATAAGCTTTCCTGTGGATATGGCCTTTCTTCCTTTTCTAACTTGCTGGGTATCATAAATGATTAGTTTACAAGTCTCCCAGAAGATCACGCACATCATTATACACAAAATGTCCACTTTATCTACCCTTACTCACACTGTATATGGGACAAAAGACTTGGGACTTGAGGCTGGTTGTAAAGAGTTGAAGTTCATTAGGATGACAGATCACCCTGGTACAAAAATAAGAACATAAGAATTGCAACATGGACTAGACCTAAGATTCCACTATCCCAGTACCTTGCCTTCACAATGATCTAAGAGAATGCCCAAGAAAGAATAACACCAGCTTCTATAAAATGACTTGCCAAGGAAGTTCAACATCAGCTAACTGTTACATAAAGGCCCGCCTCCCTTCTTGTTTAGAGCTTTTCTTCTGCTAAATTCACTGGGCAGCCCCTAGTTCTTGTACTGAATGCCGCAATGAATGTTTTTTTCCTTATTTATGCCCTCCATACAATCTGTAACTCTGTAGATCACTGTAATATCCTCCCAAATTTGACTTTTCAAAATTTGACTCCTCCAAGTAAAAGAGTCTGAAACTTAGTCATTTCTTGTAAAGAAAGTAACGCGTTTTTTTTGATAATCCTTGCTTCTCTTTTCCAATTCTCCTAAAACCTTTTGGGATAAGAAAGCCAGAATGACACAAAGTATTCAAGATGTAGGCACATCATGCCCAGTTTACTCAATGGCCTAATAAGGTTCTTTACTCTTTCCCCAATAATTGATAATATTTCATTTGCTGGATATATTTTACACGTAGCCGAAATCTTTCGGTAAAATCATAATACTATCAAATAACAGAATCAAATGAGGAAAGAGCTGCAGTGATTTCTTCTTTTACTTCTGGTTGATATTTTTACAAAATTTCTGAGAAAAGGATTGAAACTCTTAAGCATGTACTGTTACAGCTTGTTTTTCCTGAACATGATGAGAACAGCATGCCCTGTGCTTGGGCCCAATTAAACAATCACAAAGTATTTGGGTAATCACAGTATTTACGCAGAGAGATAAATTTCAGTAGCTTAATGTGGTAATTGAAAGCTTCTTCACTTAATGGAGTAAAATCTATTTGCTGACTTCTTTTCAAGGTCAAAAAGACAGACGATCACTCCATTCAAATGATTTTTAATGCTAACTAGTATCAAAAGGAATTCTTCTTTTAACGGCAATGCCAAAACGATCTATTTTACAAGTTTAGTGTTTGTTTCTATAAGCGTATATTACAATAAATTACAATAAAGGAATTATCTTCAAGAAACGACAGCAACTAATTTGATTGCCAGGACTTCAAGAACAATACAAAGCCAATCAAGTGCTGGATGCCTGTGGTAGTTCTCCAGATGACACACACAAATTCCATCAAACAGGTGGCTGCTGTGTTTTACAGCTAACAAATTTTGCAGCTAACGAATTTTATAGACTGCCTGTGAACTAAGAGGAAGATAGATGCACAAAGTGAAAGAATGAAATGGTGGCAGAAGAAACGACTGTTGTAACAAAGGTAACTCTAAAAGAAGTGAACAGAGAGTAAGTCTACAAGAAGAATAACATGACTGAGGTCTTGTCCAAATTTGTGAAAACACACCTACCCAAAGGTCCTGTCATGTTAAGACAAAAAGGAACTTAATTTGATTTTCTTTTTTTTTTTTCAATAATGTGCTGTCAAATGGAATACCTGCACCTCAGACTGATCTCTGAAGTCTGTCTGTATGAAAAAGTGAAACCCATGCATCCAATCCAGAATCACACATAAATCTTTGTTTCATTTTCTTCTCCATACAATACACAGCAGGAAGAAATACTTGCACTATTCAAGACAAAAAGGTCAGTGTGACACATGTTATCATTTTTTGTCTAGCTTATTTTTTACACATCATTTTAATGATAACAACAACTAACTGTTATGAATGAATGGCTGAATACCATGAGAATAGTAACTTACTTTAAAATAGTGGCTCTTCACAAACCAGATTATTGGTTGGGATTAGTCAACATCGTCTATCCAGATTATTTGCATGCATACATACTTAGTTCCTCATACCTTAAAGAATGTAAGAGTGGAGCAGGTGCAATTTATTTTAGTACTTCTGCCAATAAAGAATCACAGAAGACTCAATACTAGTTGTGAAAGAAAATGGGCTGCAGCAACAGCGATCTGTCTTGCAAAGGGATGCACCTGTCAGATTCCTTTCCCTGTGTAAGAATTCTTCAAATTAAGCTATTAATTCCATATTAAAATTGCCTGATTGTCAAAAGAAATTCCTCACTGATTTCTTAGTTTTAACTTTCAATACAGTATTCAAGTCTTCATTTTGTAAAGTAGTCTTTCAAAGCTAACCTATCTTGAAGTGGGAAAATAAATTACTCTCCAGTATTTTTATTAAGCTCACTAAGCATTTAACCAATTTTAAAAAAACTAAACCCAAACACTTGAAGTTATATTTCCGAAACTAGTTTAGTTTCATCTACAAATGCTATGAAAGATTAATTCCTTTTTTTTAATCATCATAGAATGATCATAGAATCATCATAGAATGGTTTGGGTTGGAACGGACCTTAAAGATCATCTAGTTCCAACCCCCCTGCCATGGGCAGGGACACGTCCCAGTAGACCAGGCTGCTCAAAGCCCCATCCAGCCTGGCCTTGAACACTTCCAGGGATGGGGCATTGACAACTTCGCTGGGCAACCTGTTCCAGTGCCTCACCACACTCACAGTAAAGAATTTCTTCCTAATCTCTAATCTAAATCTACTCTTTTTCAGGTTAAAACCGTTACCCCTTGTGCTATCGCTACACTCCCTCATAATCAACAGACTATTCCTTTGTATTATAAATGACCTGAACTTATGTTTATTTTTATCACATACTGAATATTTGCATGAGAATATTAAAATAATTATCCCCCCAAGTCTTATAAAATTTTAAATCCTGAGCAGAAATTTTGACTGGTTGTAAGGAGAACCTTCTCCCCATGAGGGCGGCCAAGCAGTAAACTGGGTAGCCCATTTGCAAGACTTCATTGGATAAAGACTTGTGCAACCTGGTTTGATCTCATAGCTCGCCCTGCTTACAGGAGGACATTGGACTGAAGACCTCCAGAGGTCCCTTCCAACTGGAATCCCATAGATTCTAAGTAGGTGTTATCTGAAAATCTTCAAAACGTTTATTTAATAATCATGAAATCATAAAAATGACATTTTAATGCAACTCTTCAGAATATTAATTGAAAAGGAAAGTAAATTATATACTCAAAATGGATGCTTCATTACAGCCATAGTTATTGTAGTCTGAATGTTTTATCAACATAGAAAGCAGGGGGAGAAAAGTCTCCCTCCCCGTCCCACTCTGAGTTGGAACAGCCCTACATCTTACTAACAACTACACATGAAACCTCTTGAAACACATTCCCCAATTACTGTTAATTCTTAAGCGCCTGAAATTGTCCTGTAAAATTTGTTCTCCTCTGCAATGCCAACACAACTGCCTAACTGTAAGAAATCCAAGTTCAAGCTGAAAGAAAAATAAGTATGTCTTATTTTTTCAAGCTCAGTAAGTTTGGGCAATTAATGTAGTTAAACCCTTACAAGTAAGTACCGTAAGATCTGCAAACAAGAAAGTTAACATCCAATAAAACATTTCTCTCCATTGTGGCTGAAAAATAGGGGGAATGTCATTGTTTCAAAAATCACAAAATTATCTCATTACTTTGATCTATGTCAAATTAGTGAATCAAAACATCTAACTTCCATCCAAATTATACAGAAATAAAGATCAAGACCGAAGTTTAATAAAGGAAGGATGGTTGGAAAGAGGTTGTATAACATGCACAAAATACCAGTATTTTATTTTTTTCTCGATGTATTAGCTGTAATTTCTGTTGTACGAAATAGCCTGATTCTTAATTTGTTAAGTTTTAGTTACTTTAGTGTTTCTATTAATGTTAAGTGTGACTTTATTCAATAAATACAAGTAATTTACAAATATAAATACTTTAGTCGAATTCCTGATTTTGCTTGGAAGAACTTGTAAAAGCCTAAAGCAAAAAATCTGGTAAAAAATTATTTTTTATTAGTTACAAATGTAAAAATATTAAGATGAATAAATGTGTTTAAGTTCTAGATCTATTTAAAAGAACGCACGGAAGTAGAGTCTCCTTCCAGTAATGCAGGGAGAGAGATCAAATTCAGCAATGCAAAGACTGTGAAGTTTTCAGTGCTACGACCCCTAGCACAGCACCAAACTATTTAGAATCCCATTTTTAAAAAGGGTCATGTACAGGAACAAAGTTTTTTGGATTGCCAAACAATCCATTTAATTGACTTAAGACATAACCAAAAAAAGAATTGCAAAACATCACAATTCTCCTGACCACCTGCATCTCGTACTATTGCTATTGTTTCGTGATAATTTTTTTAACCACTATATAATTAAAAATCTTAGCCAAAACAGGACTAAGAGGGAATAACTTTAAAACCAATCTTGGTCAAAGACCCATAAACACTTTCATGGTTTAACAGATTGCGTTTCACACATCTGAAAAATTCCTTGGTTTTGCTAGTGTTTGGAGTACAATTTCTTGTTCTTTAGTGTTTCCAAACATATTGTTCAGAATTGCATAATGTATTTCACTTTGGCAGGTGGTTGAAAGAGCTCACAGGGTAGACATTTCTTCTGAAAGAATCTGGACAATGAGTATTTGTCCGCATTACTTATGACCTTGCAATTTTTAAACAGGACTAACTGTCCTAAAATTACAATATAAGCAAATACTTTTCATTACAGCTAAATTAATGTGCAAGCTAAGGAACTGCCTGTACCTCTTCCTCCCTATTTATCCAATCACTTAGCACTCCCTTTTTCAAGCTGCCCAGAGTAATAAATGAGAGTTTTGCCATGGGTCTGGCTGAAGCAGTGTGAAGGCCATCCAAATGCAACCTCAGTGCTATCCAAAGAGCCATCTTAAAAGGTCTGGAAAAGAATCATGCTCATCTGGAAGCTGAATGTGATCAGCTCTATAAAATACCAAGTTCCACAGTTTTCAGAACACAACTTGAACAAAATGTTCCGAAATAACTAAAATAATGATAATACTATATTTAATAATGAACATCTGATGCTCTAACATAATATTACAAACACCTGCAGCAGAGATTTGACTCCTAAAGCAGCACTGGATAGTCATGAAGTATCATCCTTTTAGCAACTCAGTACAAAGCTGACTTTAAAACAAAGATTTGTAAGTGCCCAAATGGGAAAGAAATAATGAATTCTGGCAGTTTCTATCCTTCTAGTTCTGACATTAAAACATCTTTTCCTTCAAGATCATAACTGTGTAACTGTGAGTTTATTGACAATGAAAGATCAGCTGAGTCAGCTTAGTGTGTGACAAAACAGGACTAAGCTAACTTGTAGTATCTTGCTGGTACTTTGTAGTAAGTTGCTCATATGGCTAAACTATTACAGGGACCATTACACTTCCCTGGCATCAGTGTTACTCTGTGCAGGTCTAGGAGTCTTCCCACAAAAATCACGCAGGTCAACATGCTCTTAAAACACCAAAACATATCAACTGTAAGTAATCTGAGAACTACATCTCAACTTTGGAAAGAACCTAAACAATACAACACATGAAAACATACTTTAGTTACATGATCTGAATATTCTTCCTTCTCCACAGACTAAGGCCATGATTTGACACTCCAGTTAGTCTTATACAGAACCTAAAGCCATTACTAAAAGAGCTCTTAAGTTTCGCCAATCTTGAGTGAGAAACCAGTGAGGTTACATGAATTTCAGACTACCAAAATTACACCTTGTTACAAACCAGAAAAATTTTATTGCCAATGTTTTAGAATTTTTTTAGATGACAATAGATCAGAAGCATCTCATTTTTTTTGCAAATCAGTTCTTAATCTTTTGATTTTTTTGGCAGAACTAAAAACAGTAAAAAAAATCAGAGTAGTGTTTGATTTGAAACAATGCAATATTTCAGAGTTTTTCATTTCTACATTTTTAAGTATTCTTAATTGAATCTGTTAATCATAAGAACTAATCATAACTTGGTTTTACAGGAGGAAAAAGTCTCCTCACTTATCCACAGACCACCTTCAGTACCCATAACGTCAGAGTAAGCTTTTTTGTAACACCCCTCCAAAACTGATATGAGACTCAGGTATCAAAGATCATTAATGCGTTTGTGCAGTCTGATTGCTAAAAACAATGCCAGTCATTCTAACAACTTTTGTAAAACGGACATGTATCTTCTTCTAACTGGAGAAACAGTAATGATAAAGTTCGAGTTACCCACAGAGAATCATCTTAATGGTAACTACGTTCTGAGAGATAATACAAAAGCTTTCAATTCCAAATTATGAAAAAAAGTCACAATGATCGCACATTAACTGAAAAATATACTGGTAAGTGCACATGCATAGAAGCATCCTTTTTCTGCAGTATCTAGAACACTGTGTGTCTTCCTAGCAAGCTGCCTACCACATGGACAAAGACTCAGACTGCAGAGTAGTAGTAAACTGTCAAAACTCTGAATAATCATGTAGGTATCCACTCAAAATTACTATGGGCTTAAGCTATGGAGGGATTTTCAGGATAATCTGTTGGACCAGTAAGGTTTGGGCATAAAAGCAAGTAATTAACTACTATGTATTTCAAGTCACATGAAGATTCCTTAAGTTGTTTAGGAGAGAGGAAGAAAACAAGCAATTTTCTTCTAAAGAAAAAAAAAATCTATATATATAAAAATTTAGAAACAGAATCTAAAAATCTAGATAAGGATAGGTCATCTCCCATCCAATCTGGAGAACAACCGAAGTTGTGACTGGTAGTGCATTAAAAGAGCATTAATACAGCAAAGTGTCACACAGCATCAGAGGAACACATCTCAGTTGTAAATTCCATTCTGTTTGGAAGGCTGAAGAGGTTTTATCTTTTCACTTTACCAGATCCCAAGGAAAAGGAAAAACTCCCTTTTACTCTTAAAGACTAAAACAAAATGCAGGAAGAATAGCAGAAGATGCCTGATCAGTATAAGCTAGCAGTCTTTTCTGCTTTGAGGAAGCTCACATCGAATACTATAAAAAGCTTAAGGTGGACAACCCTATTTTTTCTGTCTTCTCAAATAAAATAAAATAATACTTAGGATGTGTCCAATAATGCCACTGCAAATCCATATCGTAAAACGGAAAGAGCTGTATTACAAGAAGGGCAGATTTCAAAACATGGTTCTTATTTCCATCTGTAACTAGCTAAACTCTTTTTACTGTGGAAAACAGAGAAAAGGTATGAAGATGGTGAGGATATTGTTTTCAATGACAGGCTGCAAAAAATCAGAAAAAAAACAGGACTACCCTAACCTGCTACGTAAAAGGCTGAAAGAAAAAGCACACAGCGTACAAATCTGTGGATCATGTAAGAACTCAGTGTCTCTGGCATAAGCAGTAATCATGACAGAGATGGTGAAGCTCAATTTCCCTTGCTGACGTGGATTCAGGGGACACAGGCATCCACAGCACGGCATTGACAAAGGTACTGACAGTCGAAATTGTCAGATTGTAACTTTATATGTCCCAGGCATACTGGCGGTAAAATTTAATTCTCAAACTCCAAATTATTTCAGTAACATACATGTAAAGAGCTTAGAGGCTATCACAGTCCATATCAATGACCAGCTGGGGTGCGTGGAGCTCAGCCTGGAGATGGATGAGGAGCAAACTTATGGGGCAGGATTAAAGGGAGGGCGGGGACAGGTGATGTTACAGTGGTGTCTGCTATAGATCACACTACCAGTAAGACCGAGGGGATGAGGCCCTCCACAGATAGGAGCTGCCTCACGTTTGCAAGCCCTGGTCCTCATGGGGGACTTCAACCACCCCGATATTGTTGGAGGGACAACACAGCAGGGCATAGGCAATCCACGAGGTTCCTGGAATATGTCAATGACAACTTCCTTCTCCAAGTGACTGAGGAGCTAATGGGGACAGGTGCTATGCTGGACCTTGTTCTCACCA
The DNA here is from genome assembly GCA_013398915.1 of Dromas ardeola. Classification (NCBI taxonomy): domain Eukaryota; kingdom Metazoa; phylum Chordata; class Aves; order Charadriiformes; family Dromadidae; genus Dromas; species Dromas ardeola. The sequence goes on from VYZM01010201.1 coordinate 17,643, forward strand.
ACAAGGAGGGGCTGGTGGGGAATGTCACACTCAAGGGCAGCCTTGCCTCAGTGACCATGAGATGGTGGAGCTCAAGATCCTTAGGGAAGCGAGGAGGGTGCACAGCAAGCTCGCTACCCTGGACTTCACAAGAGCAGACTTTGCCCTCTTGAGGGACCTGCTTGGGAAAGTTCCATGGGAAAATGCCCTGGAGGAAAGAGGGCCCCAACAAAGCTGGTTAATATTCAAGGATCACCTCCTTTGAGCTCAGGAGCGATGCATCCCAACAAAGAGGAAGTCACACAAAAACACCAGGAGGCCTGCATGGATGAACAAGGACCTCCTGGACAATCTCTTAACAGAAGAAGGAAGCCTAC
>VYZM01010203.1:0-12735 GCA_013398915.1 Dromas ardeola
CCTGCCAGTGAGTAGGCTGGAAGTGCAGAAAACGCTGGGAGGAGACACAGTTGGGACAGCTGATCTAAAATGACCAAAGGGTATATTACATACTGTATGCCATCATGCTCAGTATATAAAGCTGGGGGAAGAAGAAGGAAGGGGAGATGTTCAGAGTTATGGTGTTTGTCTTCCAGAGTAACCTTTATGCATGATGGAGCCCTGCTTTCCTGGAGATGATTGAACACCTGCGTGTGGACAGGAAGTGGTGCATGAGTTCCTTGTTTGCTTTGCTTGCATGCATGGCTTTTGCTCCACCTATTGAACTGTCTTTATCTCAATCCACAAATTTTCTCACTTTTAATCTTCCGATTCTCTCCCCCATCCCACTTGGGGGGAGTGAGCAAGAGGCTTTATGGTACTTAGTTGCCAGCTGGGGTTAAACCATGACAGTGCCCATTACCTCTTGTCCTTATCATTTATCATACCTTACATTTAACACCTGAAAACTTCAAATAATGAAGCAGATATCTTACGTAATTCATGAGTTACTGGCAAATAAATAGACATAGGAAAAGGACATAGAAAAATACAAGGACATTTGCAAAATAAATCAATCCATATTTTCACTGTCATGTCTTTTTTCCTCTAAGTTTCAGGGGTACTTTTTTCCTTCCAAAGTTCTGAGTCAGGTATAAACAGAGGAAGGAGACATTTTAAAAATGCTTACTTTGACCCATGCCCAAATAGGCTCTTATGGCTAGATTATAGCCTTATTAACCAAACTGCCTATAAAATCCTTTGACTTGGCCTCTGATTTCAAGGTCTGAGAATGTCTAAACTAATTTCTAAATACTGTAAAAGTTAATTAACTTTATAGGCTGAGTTGAATATCTATTAAAATAGATAGAGATGGACTACTGTTTGGATATAAAATAATATAAGGAGTATTGTTGAAAGGTAGATTGTAAATTGGCTTGATGAAATCCTGAGAAAATGTGGTATCAGAATAGTTCCTTAATAGATATTTCTTTAACAGCAATTACAGAAGAGAATGCTTGGGTTTCTCACATTGAGGCAGAAATGTTCTCATTCTAATAGGGTTTTTTTCATTTCACTTATCATTAATTTGCTACAGATGGGTGATAAAAATATGAAGAATCCTCATGCAGCCTAAACTAACTCTGAAACGAGTCATAATTATTATCTGTTACATTGCTAAGAAAATTTTTAACTTTGAGTTTTTAAAACATTCTGTAATAATTAACGAAAGAAAACCTACAACAACTGTGGCATTATCCCTGCTTTGCACAGCAAAGTCCAGCAGAAAGAGGTTAAATGACCTGCCAACTCATCATGTTTAGTTAAGAATTCCTAAGAGGCAAGTATTCAGCAAACCAGTTTCCACCACATCTGATTATTATTCATCTCTACACAGGCATTGATTTTTTGAAGAACTTGCACAGCCTGCAATGAGCACAGCAAAGCCATTCAAAGACAGCTAAGCTAGTGAAAAATGAATTGGCTTTGGTACCAGGAACAGTATAAGCACATTGTCTGTCTGCTTCTGGGAAGCCCAGCAGTTATCTGTGTCATGTTGCACTGTGCTGAGTGGGATTATTCTTTAATTGTGAGCTGGCTGCCACTGTCTCTGCATGTGCCACAGGTGATTCAAAACAGAAATGTACAATTTAGGTTGGAGTTACCCACAGAAGAAAGTCCGAATCATAGAGACAATTCCTAGGAGCTAAAGGATTTTAGCAGTGAACTTAACAGATTTATTTATTTATTTATTTATTTAAGGTTTAGAGCATTGAGCAAGAACTGCGTAACAGCCACCATGATTTCCTCTAGGAAGAAAGGGTAATAATTATGAAGATCATATTTATTACTATAATAACCAAGACAATAAAACATTGGCATAAATCACATCAAATAGGCTGGACATAGCTTTGGCCAACATGTGCTAACCACTCAACATTCTTCAAGCACAAAAGCATCTGCATCACAATATTCAGGAAATGCAGTATCATTCATCACATCAAATGAATAAAAGCAAGCTGCAAGGAGTAGATGCAGAGCACAATAATTGATTGTATTACTTTTGATTTTTACTACTGGAAAGTTTAGTTTCAAGTGGGTTTCTTCACACTAAGACATTTCCTCAAACCGCTATATATTTTTATGGCTGAATTGCTTTGACTGGAGAGCTCACAATGAGTTACTATTTCTATAGGGCCTCTCTGATACTCGATGTGTTTTGCTTTGTCTAATGAACCAGACTTGGTAAAGGTTCTCCAGAGGTTCTAGGCATCAGTAAGGACAGAAATAGGCTTTCTCTCTTTCACTGAAATACTATAGTAATTGCCTTAATGTAGTAAATTGAGTGTCCTGGGATTTTTTTTTTATTTTCACTTCCTTCATCATGCCCCTAATTATGGAATTAGAGATGATGACCTTAGGCTTGGATCCAAATTAAAAATAATTCACATTTTATTCTATGCCAATACTCCTCTGAAAAATTAAAATATATAAAGCTAAAATATCAGCCAGTTAAGAAAATTAACTGGAAACTACATGGTTTATCAAAAGCCTTATTTCAAATTCCAAGCACTTGATGTAATTTGTTGTTCTTTATGTAGAGTTAATTCAACATACAGGAGTAAGTATTTATTGAGAGCTGCACATGTTTTTAAACTGTTCTCACAGTTCTGTCTGCAATTTAAGAAAAAGAAAGATAGAAATTGTGAACCTACTAACAGTGGGGGAAAAAAAAACCACAACCACAATCTGTACAAGCAGCTATAAGGCATTTTAATCTGAATGCAAACTAAGAGCTGTTTAAAACTAATCTGTAATGCAGTACTGCTTTTGTCCTTTTTAGTCTGTCCAGAGGAAGAGTCTGTCCAGTCTATCCTCCACCTACAGGGATTTTACATTGTCATGGTCCAGTGACCATGCTGGAATTTAAAATAGCTCATGAACCTCAACATACGAGGATACACTGATTTACATAGATCAGATAGCAGCACCAGAATAATACTGGGTGTTTTCCTTTTTTTTTTTTCTCCCTTTAAAAAGATTAAATGAAATGCTTATGCCTCTTCCCCATTTTCTGCCTCTCAGATCACAAGTTAATGCCAGAGTTTTGCTCGTCCTTCCCAGGTCGTGGGGTGTTCATTTGATGCTCAGTTTACTCTTGCAGCTTTCAACTTATTCACCAGTCAGCTCTATAATGAATATCTAAAGGCCAAATCCCTCAAGGGGAAGAAGAAACATTTTTGAGGCAATCACCTATTCTACATAAAATCCAGACTGTCCTGCTAATTTTTTGATGAAACACATTCACAAAATCTGCAAGGGTATGTTGATTTTAATGTACAGTGGACTCACTGAACTTTGGTGGAAGTGCTACTTTGGTTTGGACCTTGAGTACAGACTTACCACATCACAGGATCACCCAGTGTATGAACATAGACTTTGCAATACACAGCATATAAAGACTGCAGAGAATCAGCAGGAGAGGATAATATCCTTTCCAGACTTAAAGGATCTGCTTCTTAAACACGACGAGAAGAAAAAATCCTCTGTTTGTTTCCTTTCAGGGCAATGAAAACTGAATGTAACACTTGAAAGAGGCTATGGCCTAGGTAGGATTTTAGTTACAGATATTTTATTGTTCACAAGACTGGTATCCTATATGTACTTAGATTTCTGTAATGGTTTTGCTTGGTTCTTTTGAGTCTTTTTTGTAAGCTTAAGACTAATTCTTTTTCTAAGCCTGGTTCACATTACTGCAACTGAGTTGAAGAGACAAATCTTCAGGGGCAGACGGGCTAATAAATCCAGAAATAATATTGGTGCAGCATCTGCATACGTATCTCATCCCTCAGTTTATACTTTTGTCTCTCTTGTGAATTTACCTCTAAAGATTTGTTTCTGTTACTTGTGGTTAGAGATTTTAATTTCCTAGCATATCATTTTGTGACAGAAACTTCCATTTGTTAGAAAGCTTAAAAAGAACACTCTAGCATGGTGATAGCTTTCTGTAATCTCTTCTTCCTGGATATTTTAGCCACATTCCTCTGATTTAACCAAAAAACCCATCTGCATATTGTTATAACAACTCCTGGTGCAATAAAGTGTACGTAAAATCTGTCTTATAATTTCTTTCATGATATTTACTTTTTACTATACTAATTGGTGCCCCTTAATTTTGCAATATGTTTCTTTCTATTAATAAATCATCTTATCATACTTTCTTCCTAAATAGCAATTAGTAGTATGAGAAAAAACATACAATGGATTTTTAACATCAAGCTCCCTTTCCTCCCTCCATGAAATAGAAAATTCGTTAGAAGTAATTCTAATATTACAGTATGACAGCACTGAAACTGCAGAGGGTAGATAATTTGATTAAACAAAGATCTCATAGTTAAGCAAATCTTACATACTGGTAATACAGATGGAATTCACAAAGCTCATATGATTCTCCAAGAGGAAGACACTAGGGGTTGATTAATGAGCCATGTTCTTTGCTACAAGAACAAAACTCTCTTGTAATGTAGTAAAGACACAGAGTGGTCAGGTTTTCAGAGGATATTGTGGGTTTTATTGCTCTTAAGTGACCCCTTATACAAGAGTGAAGATGATTAGCATCTGAAGTAATGACATTAGACTTTCCCTGGCTACAGAATAAGTCATACTAATGCAAGATATATGAAAGATTGAAAGATAAAAAACTTGCCCTGTCCACTAGTTTAACCCTCAACATTATTTTTAAGCAACTCTGTGCCCAGCACAAAGCAGTTGATTTTCTACTGCATTTTATACTGCCAATAAAAATGCAGTAAATCTGCATGAAAATGGCATGTTGGTATACCTTTTCTTATATTGCTTGGCCTCATGGGCTGAAAGATTGCATTCCACGAGGGACTATCATAGATTATCATTTTTTCTGCTATGAAAATAAGGAGGTCAGGGAAGCATTCCCCCAAAGACAATCTGCTTTTGATATTCTCTCTGGGTGTTAGAGCTCCATATTTCTCTATTCCAGCTAAGTGCTCGTTGTAAGCTTCAGCTAAGGATGCAAATAAGATATTTTAATTTAGAACAGTTTACTTCACTTGTAAGTTTACAAGACATAAAATTTAAAATGTTTTGTGTTCTTTTAAATCTCATTCCTTTTTAGTTTCTGGGATATAGAAACAGAACTACCTAACACCATAAGTAAGATTTCTTGTAGGCTTTGCTTTCAGATATGGTGTGATGAAATAGATTAGACTGTATAAACCTTCTTCCCCAACCTGAGGTGCTGCAGTACTGTAGCTAATATTGTGGTACTGCTATTGATTGCAGTTCAAGATGAAATGTTCTTTTCATTGTCAGTGACGGACAGTGAGAACCTCGGTTTCCATAATCTTCCATCATTGGCTGAGACTAATGAGCTCTGGTGCCATTCCAATGGCAGGAGAATAAATGCTAGTTTTATACCTAGCATAATATCTGCAGATATTTGTTTGCTGGCATATTTTTGCAATTAAATATACAAGGCATATGTGATCAAATATACACATTGGTCAACTAAAATACAAATTAAATATATAAAGCTCAATCTTAACAGTCTTTCCAGTTTTTGCTGACAAGGATGTTTGTGGGGTTAGACCATGAATTCTCTCTTTTATTATCCATCATGACTGGATGGATTGATGAGGGGACGGCAGTGGATGTTGTCTACCTTGACTTCAGCAAGGCGTTCGACACGGTCTCCCACAGCATCCTCATAAGGAAGCTTAGGAAGTGTGAGTTAGATGAATAGACAGTGGGGTGGATTCAAAACTGGCTGAAAGATAGAGCTCAGAGGGTCGTGATTAGGGGCACAGAGTCTAGTTGGAGATCAGTAACAAGTGGTCTTCCCCAGGGATCAGTACTGGGCCCAGTCCTGGTCAATATATTCATCAATGACCTGGATGAGGGATAGAGAGCACCCTCAGCAAGTTTGCTGATGACACAAAGGTGGGAGGGGTGGCTGACACACCAGAAGGCTGTGCCGCCATACAGGGAAACCTGGACAGGCTGGAGAGTTGGGCAGAGAGAAACCTTATGAAATTCAATAAGGGCAAGTGTAGGGTGCTGCACCTGGGGAGGAATAACCAGATGCACCAGTACAGGCTGGGGGCTGACCTGCTGGAGGGCAGCTTTGTGGAAAGAGAGCTGGGAATCCTGGTGGACAACAGGATGACCATGAGGCAGCAATGTGCCCTTATGGCCAAAAAGGCCAATGGCATCCTGGGGTGCATCAAGAAGCGTGTGGCAAGCAGGTCGAGGGAGGTCATCCTCCCCCTCTACTCTGCCTTGGTGAGGCCACACCTGGAGTCCTGTGTCCAGTTCTGGGCTCCCCAGTTCAAGAAGGACAGGGAACTGCTGGAGAGGGTGCAGCATAGGGCTACCAAGATGATTAGGGNGAACTTGGGTCTTTTCAGTCTGGAAGAAAGAAGACTGAGGGGGGGATCTTATCAGCGTGTATAAATACTTAAAGGGTGGGTGTCAGGAGGATGGGGCCAGTCTTTTTTCAGTGGTGCCCAGTGACAGGACAAGAGGTAACCGGCACAAACTTGAGTATAGGAAGTTCCATCTAAACATGAGGAGGAACTTCTTTACTTTGAGGGTGGCAGAGCACTGGAACAGGCTGCCCAGAGAGGTGGTGGTCTCCTCCTCTGGACACATTCAAAGCCCGCCTGGATGTGTTCCTGTGCAATCTGCTCTAGGTGAACCTGCTTTGGCAGGGGGATTGGACTAGATGATCTCCAGAGGTCCCTTACAACTCCTATCATTCTGTGATTCTGTGATTGTAGAACTAATGTTCTCTCTTTCTGCCACTGAAACAGCTTATGAAAAGGAGTGATCAGGTGGTTTGGTGTCTGCAGCACTCGCAACTCTGACCTTCACTTTTTGCAATCATAAAAATCAACATCTTCCTTATTTAGTTACTTTAGACCCTAAACTGCATCTCTGAAAGAAGAGGGTATGAGGAAAGGATTTATGTATAAAATCTACACTGATTACTCAGAATTTGATGTTTTCATTACCTGGTAAATTGGAGCTGTAACAGGAGTTTAGAGCTGAGGCGCTCACTCCTGATTATCAAACTGCTGTTCTTCAGTGTATAGGAAGGCAATTAAATTTCTTGACCTCAAAAGCCATTAGAGTAGTAAATGTGTTATTCCAAGTATGTTTGTAATTCACTTGTTCAGTGTTTGATTTATTTATATGAGTGAAATATGTGGCGACGCTGATATTATGGGACATCACAAGGTGAAAGGGTTATACATTATTGGCAGAGTCATGCATTTCTTTTGAAGATGTGTCTCAGTTTGATGGTAGTGATGTCTGTATACCTTTGCTAAATAAACAAAATTATTGGTGTGCTATATTTATCTATCCTACATTCTCTTTTTTTTTTTTGCAACAGCAGCCCATTGCAGTGAGTATACAGTAAGATATTACATATGTAACCATTCACATCAAAGACTATGGGAGAACCTGGCCAATGGCTTCATCCTGTAGCTGTTAACCTCCCTCACTGCCTGAAGCAGCTGCCAAACTCCTATGCTCTACAGCAGATGAACATCTGTCTTATTTCTTCCATTATGGTTCTTTTGAGGAACAGGATTTATTCCCTCTCACTTTTCACATGCAAAAAAAGAGTTTATTTATGCAACTGAGAAGAGAACAGGAAATTGCTTTTGTAGTTGGACAGCCTTGAGGGTTGCAATAAAATTAGTGCTGTAATTTGTAATAACCTCAAGGGAATATATGCCACCAAAGATTGCTGAAGTGCAATATACTTTAATTGGAACCCTCCAGCTTTCAGGACACTGTCTTAATCATAGGTGCAAGGAACAAGTGGCATAGAACAGGTTATGGCCCAAAATATCATAAAGTGATCTGGCAGTCTTCCTAACTGCCATCTACATTGAATCATTATGATTGCAATGAATAATTCACAATATTTCTACTCCAGTCTGATAATCTTATGATCACAATATGTTGTGGATGGTAGTTCTTGGGACTTTTCTAGAACAAAACTTAATATCAACAAAAGATGTACTTCATAGCTGAGCTTTGTTCAGAGTACAAAGGCTCATTGGTCAGGAAAAAGAAAATACTGAAAGTTCAAAAAAAAGGACAAGAAAAAAATTGTAATTTGACTGTTCTTTATTAGCCTTTTGTACTTTCAGACTCAAATCACATTTTCAAACTTTCACCTAATCCCTAAAGATTTAGGAGTTTTTATATATATATATATATATTTATATCTATATCTATATCTATCTATCTCTATATATCTTTGATATATTCTTGCTAACTTCCGGAGCTGGGGTACTATGAAAAACAATAGATATTCCAAGAGTTGTGGAGGAGATTATGTGAATTTCCCAGTGCCAATTGTATTTCCCATCCAACCAAGATAGAAATGTGTATCTCAATATGGGAAGCAGATCCCTAAAGCAGTAAAAGAAAAAAAAAAAATCAGATTTTGACAGATTACAACATGTTTCTGGAAAGTGAATGTCAGTATTATAAACTGTAAGTGAAATGTCCCTTTAGATGGAGCGTCAACATAAAGCCTTAGCCTAAACCCACTTGTTTTTAGGACTAATGTAGAAACATGCCATGCCTTGCACTGATCTTCTGTGCTGTCATAGGAGCTATCCTATGTTCCAGCCATGGTTTGGGTCTATGGATTTAGAATGAAAGTCCCATTTTTTAAAATAATATTATTCTCGAGGCATATTTTCCTCAAATCTGCCTGCTTACCATGTTTTACATTGTAGGTGCTAATAGAAGCATATTGTGTATCACAGAGGACTACAGGAAGAACAAGGCATGAGTTAGAACATGTTCTATTTGTTTCTACTGTGTATATAGAAACCTACAGAAACACGAACTTTCTGAGACATGTCCCAAAACAATGCCCTCATCCTTTCTCTGTAAGAATTATTACTAGGAAAAGGCAAGTGGTAAAGCAAACTGAGTAGGTTGTCTTGATGTACACCATAACAAAGTTTATGGAAGCAAGAACTCAGTCAACGTGAAGAATATCTATTTCTGGTAGGATGTTATCACGTCACAAGTCATGCTGTATCACTGGCTGCAGATGGGACCAGAGTTGAGACAGGATGCAGTGCTTCTGAAAATCTCAGGCTATGTCCTAAACTCCTCTTGACTAAAATGCTATTTCCACACAAAATAACTTTGAAGGATGTAACCCTCTGCATGTACACTGCTGGTGTTTATCTTGATTTTGGCTGAGGACATGGTGCAATCTTTGGATTAAAATAATTAGATAAATCCAGTTTAAGGATAAATATTGCCAGTGAAAGACAAATATGCCTTGTGATATTTGTCTTTCACAAAGAGAAAATGTTTTGCTTAAATATTAAACAGGAGAGGCTCAAACTACAGGTTGTGTTGTCCTTGCCTGTAAATGACAGCCTCATGAAGTAGTTAATTAACTTTTTTGGGTTTGGAAATGAACATTGCTCAACAAGCTAAGTGGATTTGATCTCATCTCTCAAAATGTCAGGAGAGACCATTATCTGGATGGTGGGAGAAGAGCTGTGTAAGCCTAAACATTAGTGTAAAACAGCCCTGAACTAGTGTGGGGTATAGTTTAGGAGGCAGTTTCTGGTGTTTATCAGCATGGAGCAAGAGTCACCTTCCAAGAAGAACAGAAGACCAAGAAGCAGATTTTTAGATAGAGCATGGTAAATTTATGAAAGATATATACGAATTATATGGACACAAGAACAACATGGGCTTTATCCCCTGAAAATAACAATAAGGAGTATTTTTTTCACAGATGCTTTTAATTTCCACATGCATTTTAGACACGTTTTACATTCATTCTCTCCCTTTTCTCCCCTTCCCTTCTTTCCCACATCTGTATTGGAATTTCTCTATTACGGTGGTGTCACCTTCCAGGTTCCTATGTTCCTATGAATTCCTTATAAGTGACATCTTTGTAAAATAGTAAGAAAAATTATATTAAGGTGTACGCCATATCATATGTGAAAAGAGTTAAGTACTTCGCAGTTTAAAGGAGTGTAGGAAAAAGAACTGTTAATTGGAAGTGATGAGGCTGATGTACAATTGAATTCACATAATGTCTGCTTTGATAATCTACTTCTTTTTGCTGTTTATGTGTTGGCAAATATTCACTTGTTTTCTTTACACTTTCAAAAGTGATTCCTCTGCTGATTTTTCTTTATCAGCCATTACAACTAGGTTCTGTGACAAATTACATTTTGAAAGAAAATAAAATGTCCACTAGTATTATAAATTTCATCTCATTACTGTCATATGCTTACAAAAATTTGCAAGTTTTATTTGGATTTCTTCCAGGAAAACACAGAAAAATTCCTTTATTTTGTAACATCCTTATTATTCTTTCTGAAACAAAAAAAAATTATTGGATACTGTCTACAAAAGATACTGAATAAAATTAAAATATGATACATCAGTAAATATTTTAATAAATATCTATACTTTATGAGCGGTCTATAATTTTATAAGATTTGAATTTGAAATACATGAATTATATTGAATTGAATTATATTGAATTATATTGAATTGAATTATATTGAATTATATTGAATTGAATATATTGAATTATATTATGAAATATAATGTAAATAACAGCAAGAAAAGAATTGCAGTTTACAGTACATGATACATTTATTTATTTTTGCTTTAGATTTTTCTACTAATATATTAACTAGACTCTAGACACCATATGATGCGTGAGGGAATTTCTTCTATTGCATCCTGGGCTGCACCAAAAGAAGTGGGGCCAGCAGGTTGATGGAGGTGGTTCTACCCCTCTACTCCACTCTCATGAGACCCCATCTAGAGTACTGTGACCAGCTCTGGAGCCTCCAGCATAAGAAGAACACGGACCTGTCCAGGGACTGGGTCCAGAAGAGGGCCATGAAGATTATCAGAGGGCTGGAGCACCTCTCGTATAAAGACAGGTTGAGAGAATTGGAGTTGATCAGCCTAAAGAAGAGGAGGCTCCAGGGAGACCTTATAGTGGCCTTCCAGTACCTAAAGGGAGCCTACAGGAAAGATGGTGAGGGACTCTTTATCAGGGAGTGTAGCAATAGGACAAGGGATAACAGTTTTAAACTGGAAGAAGGTAGATTTAGATTTGATATTAGGAAGAAATTCTTTACTGTGAGGGTGGTGAGACACTGGAACAGGTTGCCCAGAGAAGTTGTGGATGCCCCATCCCTGGAATTGTTCAAGGCCAGGTTGGATGGGGCTTTGAGTAACCTGATTTAAAGGAAGGTGTGCCTGCCCATGGCAGGGAGGTTGGAACTAGGTAATCTTTAAGGGCCCTTCCAACTCTTGTCATTCTATGATCCTTTCTTTCACTCAGGAAATTTTATTTAGTTAATCTAAATTACCAGCTTAGCCCAAGATGTTAGGTGTCACATGATGAAATGGCCCAGTGCTTAGTAGCAAAAATATTAACAACAGTGCACATGCAATTTTACTATTAGTCAAAGAACATGAATCTGCCATATTTCTGATGCTTGAATTGTCCTGTGAATGGATACCAGAGCACCAGTTCTCACCAGGAAAAGAGTTTAGATGGAGGCTAAGAAGTGGGTGTTCTGTTCTTATGTAGGCAACATGACAAACTAATTTGAATGATATAGTTCTGCTGAAGGCAATGGGATTATAATGGGTTTATATCCAAATAGTACGACTTTAGCTGTGGAATGAGTATCAATAGTAACCTCTTACCTGGTGTACAGCACTGAAAATATAAACTGATAGTGCCTTAGTGTTGCCTATTTTGCTGGTCTTTGTGTCTGCTGAGTAAGTTCTCCATATTGTACACAAAAAACCGCAGTGTGTGAATACTACCTTATGACAGAGACATTGCTCTTTCCCGAGGGCAATGCTTATAGGCTTACAAGTCCTGACTATAAAGCTGAAAGTCTTGACAGCCCTGCTAACTGAGCATACAGGCCCCACAGTTCTTGAAATCCAACTTAAATTTCTCATCCAAACCCAATAATGTATTAATATTTTTTACAATGAGGAGCTAGAGGGTAAGGTAAGCTAACTAAATTTTGCTCTGAATTTTACTTTGAAAGACTGCTCAGGAACCTGCGCGTGCCACTCATAAGCCACAGTTCAGCCATTTCTGCAATAAGGTGCTGTGATTGTTTTGCATTCACAGAATCACAGAATCACAGAATGACAGGAGTTGTAAGGGACCTCTGGAGATCATCTAGTCCAATCCCCCTGCCAAAGCAGGTTCACCTAGAGCAGATTGCACAGGAACACATCCAGGCGGGCTTTGAATGTGTCCAGAGGAGGAGACCACCACCTCTCTGGGCAGCCTGTTCCAGTGCTCTGCCACCCTCAAAGTAAAGAAGTTCCTCCTCATGTTTAGATGGAACTTCCTATACTCAAGTTTGTGCCGGTTACCTCTTGTCCTGTCACTGGGCACCACTGAAAAAAGACTGGCCCCATCCTCCTGACACCCACCCTTTAAGTATTTATACACGCTGATAAGATCCCCCCCTCAGTCTTCTTTCTTCCAGACTGAAAAGACCCAAGTTCCCCAGCCACTCTTCATAAGAGAGATGTTCCAGTCCCCTAATCATCTTTGTAGCCATTTGCTGTACCCTCTCCAGCAGTTCCCTGTCCTTCTTGAACTGGGGAGCCCAGAACTGG
>VYZM01010206.1:8953-108148 GCA_013398915.1 Dromas ardeola
AGGCCAGGTTGGACGGGGCTTGGAGCAACCTGGGCTGGTGGGAGGTGTCCCTGCCCAGGGCAGGGGGCTGGAACTGGATGATCTTTTAGGTCCCTTCCAACTCTAACCATTCTATGATTCTGTGATTCTATATATACTTGTTCCCCACTCATATTTTTGACAGGAGTTTTATGTGGTATCTGGCGGGATGGTTGGCTTTTCCTTTTTAAGTTGTGGGACTACTTCCACTTATGTGCTGGTTCTCCTGGGCTTTTTTTTTGTTGTTTTGATTTTTGATTTGTTTTGTTTTGTTTTGAGGGGGGGTTGTTTTGTTTTGTTTTTTTTTTTTTTTTTTTGTTTTGTTTTTAATATGTCTGCTTTTTCCCTTTCAGAAAAAAAAAAAAGGTAACAATATATTTTTTGTTTTTGTTTTTTTTTAAACCTCAAAAAAACCCAAACTACTTATTAAGTTTTTTACATTCAAAATCCATAATCTTCAAGGTGCTAGGAGAATCTCACTATATACCTAGTGCAACTAATTAAATGGTTAAAGAGAAAACACACAAATAAAAAAATCTGAACAACTCTGAAAGGGTAAACTGGTAAAAAAAGGCATCCATACACACCAGAAAAAAAAAAAAAGATTAAAGAAAACTATAACATTTGAAGGGAAGAGCAGCATTGGCTGGCAGTTCTGTACTTTGCTGATACTGTGGGTTTCAGAGGAGAAATGTGAGATGCCTGGAAACACCGTTTGTTTTATCTTATTTCAGGGATCTGTTTAAATGGGACTCCAGTACAAACCTCTTTGTACAACAGGATTGGATTTAAGCATTTGTTGCACTCAATCCAGAGACAAGCAAGACCTGCTGGGATGACTTTTCCAGCTTTGCTTTCTGCTGTACCTTATTGCTCTAGACAAAGGTTTTGGCTTCTGCTTGTCAGCAAAATCGGCATGGAAAAGGGTTCAGAGGATATTCTGTAAAAATGGGTTGTGCTGCTTTTCACATGCCTGGGAAACCTGAGTGAAGGTGGGGACGGAAAATACTCCTCTTGTTTGGGAACAGAGTTCCATATGGATGTCCTACCAGAAGGACCATGAAAACAGAGCTGCAGAGGTACAAGGTTATCCTTCCCTCTCCATCCACAGGTAACTTAGCAGTGGAGAGGCCATTTCTGATGCCCATGTCTTCTGTAGCCTCGCAGGAGCTGCTCAGCTCCAGGAGAGGAGGTCAGATGAGAGGAGGTCACATTTCCAATGGTGAAGGAAACCCTGGCTGAAAGACATTCTTCAAGAGCTTCAGAGGTGTTCAGGCAGATTTTGTGAGGAATAGGCTGAGCAGAGATGGACTCAACCTGAGGATGAATAATCCCAAACACGAGGAGGTTTCCAGCACCCAGCAGGAAGCAGCAGGTGTCCCTTGAGGAACAGATCCTGCAGGTATGGGAGTGGGTGAGCATTGAGAACTTAGGGGAACATGTCTCCTCCCAGCACCGTAAGGGACTGAGCTCAGTGTGGCACTGACCTCTCAGAGTCTCTGAGCAGGGATCAGACTGTGCCTGCAAGGAAGAACAGCCCCAGGACTAGCCAAAACTCCTGCCACCTGGGTTAACCCCAACTCAACTCGTGTTGTTATATGGGAGGCCAAACACAGGCAGATGCAGTGGATGGATGTGCTGGGACACGCCATGCCATATCCTGAAGTAGCACTGGGTTGGCAATGCCATTGCAGGGGAAAGTCTTCAAACCCATGCTATGGCACACAGCTAAGGGAAATTCAGATAATTTATGTTAATAGCAACAAATAACCCCTACCTAACAAACTTTTAATTACTGACTTGGGTATTGAGAAATAAAGATGGAAAACTATTAAGCAGACACTTGGGGAAAAACCTTCTTCCCCTTCCCCAGGCTCAGCTTCAGCCTGACATCTCTCCTCCCCCTTCCTCATTTCCAGTCCCCTTGTTTTCACCACACATTGTCCCCAGTCCTCCCAGTCCCTTTGGTGAGTCCTTCAGGGGTCCCTGCCCCAGTGTGGGGTGCCCATGGCTGCCCTCAGAGGTGCCTCCTCTGCCACAGAGTGTCTTTGGACCAAGATGGGTTGACCAAGCTCCTACATATTATCTTAGTGACCCTTGTCAGATGTTTGTAGAGCTCTTGCTGGCCCAACAGGTCATGAAGGAACAGGGTGGCCATTGGGGTGCCCTGAAGCATCCCGCCCTTGTTTCTTTCATTGAGGATTTTGATCCCTGTTGGTGTTTTCCCTGTTGAAGCTTGAATTACTGCTGAGCGCTTGACCCTAGTCTGTTGTGACCCCTTCCCCATCCCACACAGCTCTGCCCAAAGGTGGGTCTGCATCCTCCACAGTCTGGTGCTGGTCCTGCAGAGCTGAATGTGAGAGAAGGGTTTACAGTTAAGGACATGTTCCTGGATAACCCCAAAAGCCAGCTCCTTGCATGGCAAGAGGGTTTTAGGGTACAATGGGTGCTGGTTGAATGTGAGCTGCCATGTGCCTGCCGTGTCCCTGCTTTGCAGTTGCTGACAGTGCTGTAGGACTTGTTCCTCATTGGTGCCTAAGAGATGCCCTGGGTATCCCATGAAGAGCTTGGTGTGTGTCTGATGTCTGCAGCAGGTGTCAGAGTTGAGAAGAGCTGACCATCAGCGCTGCCAGCCCACCACCGCTGCCACGTGGGTGGCTTGGCAAGAGGCTGGGAGAGACCCATCACCTCCTTTCTATCAACTGTCTGGGAGATGGATTGGTACCTGGCTTCCTCCTGGGAAGTAGTTTGAATGCAGTGATGTGGTGGTGGCTGAGTGTGGACACGACCAGGTGGGACCAGCAGGTCTCAGGGACAAGGAATGGACCCTGGCATCACTTCTTTAACAGAAATACATCTTCTACATACTGTGCTGGAACTGTTGGATGTTCTGTTAGGGTTGGTTTTTATTTTGGATGGGACTGTATTTCCAGACATGGAAAATACAGCCTGAAAAGCTGAGGATTGCACAGCCTAATGCTTGCTTTGCCCACTGTATTGCAGTGCTCTGGCTCTCTACTGCATAACCCAATGCTGTACCCTGCAAGAAAACCCTCCGTAAATGGACATGGTGTTACTGCAGGGCAGCGCCGAGGCTGAGAAACCCCAAGTTGTGTAGAGTGGAGGTGCAGTGAGATATGAGATGTTAAAAAAATCCCCTTTTGACTCATCTCCAGGAACCGTTTCAAACCAGGAGCAGTTTGCCTGAAGCGATAAGAGACCTCCAGGGATTTAGGACTGTGAAATGTGGTGTCTCTGCCCGTGTAGTGATTAAGATCCATGAGCTGTCAGTGATGACACAGTCCTTGTTCATGATGAATTGTGTATGTGGCATGAGAGGGAGATCTGAGTATCTTGGAACAATTTGTCTTTTGACCTGAATTTACTAAATCTTTTAGATTCAGTAGTGCAAGCAAACCCATATGATGATATTTAAGGTCCCTTCCAACTTGAACCATTCTATGATTCTATGATTCTATGAATGTGCATGCTCCTTCTGGCCTCTCAGAAAACCCCCACGACGTGATGGAGACTTAAAAGCTGGTCTCCTTTGTTCTATCTATCACACACACATGACCCTGGCCAGACTGTCCTGCCATGCAGTTGCCCCTGTATGTCTGGGTCTTCCAAAGGACATTGGCCATGGAGGCCTGGCAGAAATGAAGTTGTGCTCCAATGTATCCCCATAGGGAAAATGCAGGGACTGGGAGCATGTGGGACTTCATGGAGCATTGCTGTCCTGTAGCAGAGACCCAAGGTCCTTGGGACACGCTAATGCCAGTCCTTGTTCTGTACAGTTGGCATCCTCCTCCCCATCCATCCAGCAAAAAAATAAGGGCATCATGGACGATGAACATGATGAACATAATGAACTTATGTTGATATGCATTTGTTCATTTATTTATTGATAGCTTTGCACTTTTTTTGGTGGGGTGAGAGCGGGGAACAACTTGCTGAGTTGGATGTCTAAAGTTAGACGTCTAAATTCATTGCCTGGCTCAGAGAACAGGTCAGGCCCCGTCAGCAAAGCCATTTTCAAATTATTTGACTGAATTTCTTCATTTACTGCACTGTGGTGTGGATGGGGAGATTCAGAAGATACCTTGCACGAAGCTGTGTGAGGCGATGTGTGTGTTGTGGGCTAAGCAGCTATGGGGTAACTGATATGTTGTTTCCTCCAGGTCACAAAGCTTTACCCTGTAGATTATGGTTACTTACAGCTCATTTTTGCATTAAATAGATAAGAAAAGACACGTGGACACAGTGCATTTTCAAGGATATATTACCCTTCTTTGTTATGATTGTTTTTTTTTTTTAAATTTTAAATACAAATTACTTGGACTGGCAGTGCTCAGCAAAAGCGGGGATGTGGATGCATGTTTGGCAGGGCAGGGAAATAAAGAAGGTTGTATGTTAGGGCTCTACAGATTCACTTTGACTTAGAAACCTGCTGAATGTTGCAGAGCCAGCAAGCTGTATATGTGATAATTTGGTCTTGTGGTAATGCTGGAGGAGCAGGCACGCATATGTGCCTTTCCAGGGGCAAGCACTCTTGAAGTGATGCTTATTAAAACCCAAAAACCTATCCCAAACCTTTTCAAGTGGCTCATCCTCAGATATTCCTCTGGAGATGTTCAGAGGGGTAGCAGATCCATCCAGGAGGAAGGTCTGGTGGGGTCGAGCTGAGGCGGAGGGAGGCACACCTTCACGGCTTGATGTTTTCAACACTGCTATAGCTGGTTGAAGGGGACCAAACCTCCAAGGAAGACGGGCTTGGTTCCGTTTGACCAGCCAGAGCAGAGCATAGCTCCTGACCACGTAACTCACTTGGCTTTGCCTCATCTGTAAGGGGAATTAGATAGGTTAGACAGGAGCATTGCTGCCAAGCACTGCTTAGAGGGAGAGAAGGATGGTACAGCACTTAGGACACCAGTTTAGGAGACCTCACCACTTTCCATCTTAGATGGCTTCTGGTACGTCCATTTTGGCTGAGAACTGATCCATGCACAGGGTCCATGTGATTCCTGGGTGGTTGTCTGGACTAGGGTGAATTTCTCACAAATCCATAAGCCAACAGTATCTAAGGAGGGGGATAAACCTCAGGAGCCAAATTCTGAGTCCCTGTCTAGATGTTTCATAGAGTCTGGGCTTGTTTTGGAATCTCGCCCCAGCTCATGAGCCTGGACATGGGTAATGCAGAATGTCTTCTGAAGCTTGGAGGATTCACGTTTGCCCATCCTGAGCCACAGCAGCATGTGTCTGAAGATTTCTCATCATACAGCTCTTTTCTTCCTGCTGCTTTCTCTCTCCCTATTTTTCCTCTTTCTTTTTTTTTTTTTTTTTTAATTTTTAATTAATAAAACAAAGGAGAAGCAGGAGGGAGGAAGGGAGGAAAGACACCTCCTTTGTCAATTGAAGGGAAGTCACCTGCCAGTTGTCAGTCAGGCATCACTTTCAGAGAGCGGCCCCGAGCCCTCCAGCTGTACCTGGGAGCCTCAGCAAGGAGACAGCTGCCGGAGACCATGAGCAGCAGGGCACGGGGCAGCTTCCCAACAGGACAAAAGCAGCATTTTTCCAACCCTGTGCATAGGCCCCTTTCCATGTGCATGTGGTTTTTCAGGGATCTGATATATTTTTCTCTGAAATTTTAATTAAGAGGGGTTTTTTCATCTCTTTATTTTTTCCTCCCTTTGCCCTCTTAGTGCTCATCCTTGGGAGGAATATTAACCTGAGTAACCTCAGGTTATTAACCATGGAATATTAATCAGAGGGCTCCTCTGCTTCCTTCTTGTTTTCTCTTTGGTTCATCAGGGCTATTCATTAGCAAGGAAAGCATCAGCAACATAAACTCCATATTCCCTATGGACACACCCACCTTCCTGACTAAAGAACAGCTCAGGCAAGCATTCAGCTACAAAATTCACTTCATTCACTCTCCCATCAGCACTAGGCTGTTGTAGCCTTGATGGAAGTGGGGAAAATTTAGAGCTGTCCTCAAGGTATTTAATAATTTTACCTTCAGTCAGGGTCTCAATGGCCCAGCCAGAGGATGGAGGGAGGAACAGAGTTAAAACAGTGGCCTTGACCCCCAGCCAGGCTGTACGTTTTCCAAAACCTTAGCCCTGTGGCTGCATGACTAGTCTGCATTATTTCTTCTCATGTGTCCTTGCGAGTGTGTGCCCGTAACTTAATCCTGTTTCATGCTGTGCAGCAAGAGTTAATGTCGATGGCAGGCTCCAGGGAACAGGCCGGAGACAGCTGCAGAGGGTACATGAGGGATGGGATTCCACTCCAGATTTAAACCCCAAATTTATACAGTTAGTCAAAACTGGGGACAGGTTCATCTGACCAGCCAGAAGAGTGGCTTCATTTGCCAACACATAAGCATCTGGCATCATCTGAGGAGCTACAGGGTGTTTGAGACATGCAGGTATGGCATAGGACATACCTGAAGAACAGCTAAAAGCCAGTGGACTGTTCTTAGGGTGTCTCCAAAGTTACTAGGAGCATCTTTTTAGGCAGCTAAATAAAGTCCAGATCTCCACAGATTACAATGACTTCAGCATTTTAGAAATGAAGAGACCACCGTGTGCAGAAAGGAAGTGTTATGTTTGAGACACGGCAATGGGTTGATCAGCAAAGCCAGGGACAGAACAGGGGTCAAGATTCATACGCCTGCCTGTTCTTTCCATTAGGTGCCCTTTTATCTTGTGCAGTTGTTATGATTAAATAGAAAAGGATCATTTTCCTCTACTCCTATTTTGAATTAGTCTTTATAACTGAAGAGTTAGATCTGTAGAAGAAGGACAGGATGAAACAATGTTTGACAAGCACCTTCTTGAATTACATCTAGGAGACCACAGGTCTTGGGTCAGATGCAGAAGCCTTGGTTTTGAATCAGACTGAAATTTGGCAAAGCATCTTGGTGACTGAGGAACATAAATGTCACTGGTTTCAAGGTCTATATTGGTATATTAAATAGTGCTGAGGTGCAAGCACAGGAACTCGGTGGTTTCTGCTGTGTTTAGCACAGTTGCTGGCACAGTTTTGACCTGTGTCAACTAGCACTGACCCTAACAGTTCCCAAGCTCAACTTGGGAATTAGGGCAGGTCAAGGACCATTCCCAGTAGGGAGTTTGAAGATGACCATCTGTTTAAGAAGGTGACAGACCTCAATTGTCATTTTTTGCCCATTGGTTTGAGGGTAAACTAGTGAACTAATAGTGGTGTAGACAGTGAAACTTGGACTCCTGGATGCCAAAGCCTCTTTGGAGTATGAGGCCAAGGAATACAAGCTACTGTGATAAAAGCTATCTGTCTTCAGCGTTGCTTCAGCAGAGTGTGGCCAGCCTGAACTACACAACCGGCCTGGAGGTTGGAGAAATACATGGGTAGGAATTTACTGAAGTATGAGGTCTACCTGCTAGCAGTAGCTCTCATAACCAATTAGATCAAGTGTGTTGAGGGTGTTTTGGGGCAGAATTCCTACAATTTCCCATGGGAAATGCGGGTCTGAAAACCTTTCAGAACCTAGGCCATAATGCTAACTACAGTCCCCATTGCTACAGAGCTTCAAAAGATTTCCTAAATGCTTTCTTAAAACAAATTAAGACTGGTAGAAAACTACATAAAGTTTTGAATATTTGGCCTGTAGTGGAAGAAGGCAATGTATGAGAAATGGTTTTATCTCTTCAGCTCTGTGGAACAGGAAATTCAGGCTATCCTGGAGATATCCAGGATATCACCAGGCTGTCCTAGGTCAGTAAAAGGCAACTAGTCTACTGTCTTGCAGTTGGCAAAAAAATATAGTGAACTCATTGCTAGACAGTGTTATTAGGGGAAAGAATTAAGGAGTGCTGAGAAGAGGATGGGACATTTGTGTACACGGCAAGACTATCCTGAGTTATGATGATACAGATTTAGGGAAAAAAGCCTATAATTTTTGCAAAGTCTGTGTGTCTGCTTTGCTCTATGATGACACATTAAATACGAGGCAACTTTCTGCAGCCGGTTCTCTTACTGTACTGCGACGGTGAATTGGATTCATCTTGATTAATCCACTACAGCAATTCCTATATCTGTAGCATTCATTTTAATCCCATTAAAGAAGATCTTGTAATGAATTACTGGGAGTAAAGAGGAGAGTTTTGTAGCTCATGTGAGATTTAGATCATATCCAGTCTTGCTCCTTGCAAGTCATTCCTACCCAGTGCCGTTTAATTCTTTCACCATATAACTAAATCCAAACCATTTTCCACCAGCTGAGAATGGATGACAGTTTTTGAGGCTATCTGGGATGCAGCGATCTTCAGAATGCCCTTGAAAAGCACTTTCAGGACAATGTAAATATTATTTTGTTTAGGTGGAGCCTATAGTCAGAGGGGTAATTTTTCCAGAAAAAGTTGTGCAGAATATATGCTTGTTATCAAATTTTCATGGATTCAGCAGGTTGTAATCTTTTTAGATTTGCAGACACTTATGTGCTTTCCACGGGCACCAATGGCATTGTAGAATGAATATAAGCTGCCTGACAACATTTGACAAAGCCAAATTCAAATAAAATGCAGTTACAGAAAAACATTTGACTCCTTGCAGTAGCTGGAAGTAGAGGACACTGGTGATGTCTCCCTGAAACCACACACTTCCTTACATTCCATAGCAGCCTAATCCATATGGGGATATAAAGAAGCATGTCATCTCATAAGAGAAGTCTGCATTGTGATCTCTGGGCAGCAGGACAGCTGTCCATCCTCCACTCCTGAAGAGGTGACGTTGCTCCTCAGACGTGTTTCACAGCTGGTGGTCTGCTTCCTCCTTGGAAAAGCACAAACCCCCGTAACTTCTTTGGTGCCCTTGGTCAGTGGGCCGTGGGATGTTTTGGAGGTCTGTTTTCAGGTGGTTCAGATTTTCTAGCCCCTGTCATTTGCAAACACTCCTGTGTGTGCCAGTGCTGAAGGCTGGAATCTCATGTGCTTGCGTGGAAGTGCACGTTGGGGCATGTCTTGGACTTGTTCCGATAGCCCTAAAATCCTGAAAAACTAGACTTTGCTGTAAAAAATCAAGTCACATGAGTGAGAGGTGGTAGTGTTCTTTCCTTTCACTGTCTTATTACTATCAGTATTGAGGCAGGGCCTTGAGGACCTGGCTGAGAAGAGGAGCTGCTCATATATGCACGGGGAGATAGTCCCTGCCCTGGAGACCTGTTTGGCCAAGTAGGCAACGCATTCAACACCAGACAGCAGCTCACTGGAGCCTGACGTGGTTGTTCAGAAGCAAGCTTTTAAGTTGTAGAGTCACAGGGTCATTTAGGTCACAAGAGACATCTGGAGGCCTCTGGTGCATCTCCTGGCTCAAAGCAGGGCCACCTTAGATCAGGTTACTCAGCACCATGTCTAGCTGAGTTTGAATTTCTCCAAGGATGGAGATGCCTCAGCCTCTTTGGGTCTCTGCCTCTCATGGCAAAAAAACCTGTTTGCCAATATCTATTTGGAATTTCCTGCATTCCAACTTGTGTCATGTCCTGGTGCACCTTTGGGAGGAGTCTGTCAGGACACAGAGGTCAGGACATATGGATGGATTTCTGTATTTGAGGACAGAAATGACCAGCAGAAGTGAAATGCAGGGTACCCTGGTGTCCACTCCTATACTAAGTGCTCGATTTGGAGCTATTGCACACTCTTGTCCTCAGTGAGGCAGGCACGGCCGGGGATGCTGGACGTGCTTAAAGGAAGTTATGGCCATGTTTGGGAAACAGCTGATTGGAATCAATTTGTCCATGTACCAGATTCACAAAGATGATTAGTTTCTAAATGGAAGCACCTCTGAGGATGGGAAAGGGGAGGGAAGTAACCAAGGTTACACAGCTACTCCACACAGGTATATAGGGCAGGAAAAGAAAATAAGCTTTTCTCCCATGTCTTCTCTTCCAAAAGAACCAAAACACTGAGGAACGATCTCAGTTGATGAAATGGTCGGAATAACCCCAAGCTTTGGCAGGAACACAAAGGCTTTCTGAAGGCAGACCCTAGTGGGAGGTTGCTGGCCAGGCACAGACTCCAGCCTGCAGAACAGAACTGCAGAGCACTGTGTGTGCTCCTCAGAGGCTGCAGATCTCTCTGGAGCATGGAGATCTCCCTCCAGCTTTGCTGTCACTCTCCAGGCATTTCACTGTGTGTTCAAGAAGCTGGGTCAGAGTTGCTCTCCATGTCTATGGGGTTCTCCATCCTTCTCTTTGGCAGAGCTGTTCACCTGCATGAGGCTACTTCAGAAAATATCTCTTTTGCAATGTCCCCCAGTATCTGACATTACTGATTTTTCACATCTCGCATGCAAGTACCTTGGGTTTTCTGCCCCCACTTTTTCTCCCTGTCAGCTACTCAGTAAATCTATGTCGTTACCTGATGTATGTCTACAAAAGGCTTTAGGATGGAAGTCCATCCCATGGCATTGCTCATTGTAATGCTCAGCTGGGGCTGAAGGGTCACTAACCCACATTTTTACTTACAGCAAAACTCAAAGGACCAAATAATTTGTGTCTATGACAAGGCACGGAAGGGGATTCATCTACTCTGTTTGTGTCAGTAGAAAAAAGTGGTGTTGAGACATACATGGCTGGCCCGTGGTGCATGGGAAGCTCTCAGCAGAAGAGAGAGTCATACTTCTCTCCTGAGCCTCAGCTTGGACCCTCCTTCTGTATCTGCCAACAGCGGAGAAGCAACCAGAGCAGCTACTGATATTTGTAATAGACATTATTTTACTGGTACTTTGCTCAAGCCGTATTTCAAGCCTTAGTTATCACTACATTTGGCACGGAACATCTTGGGGTAGGTAATAGCTGCATCCCTTTAAGCAGCAGCAATGCAGCAGATTTCTACAGGCAGACCTGGGAAAACTTGTGGTAATTACAAATATAACCTCATAGTTCGTACAACATTAGTAGCTTCTCTTTCCTATGGATTTAGAGGTTGTTGTGTCGAGGAATGGCTCAAATTTATTTTCGCTTAAAAACTGTGATTCTGATATTATAGATGCTGTTCTAAGTAATTTTGGTCGTATAAAAAGACTTATTGACTGCAGTGAAGAGTTGAGTGGCTTCTGGGGGGAGTTGCTTGTTTGTTTTAAAGCAAGATAAAGACCTTCCTTCGTGATTTCTAGAATTCATGGCAGGGAATTTCACATAGTCATTACTTTATTAATGTCAGTGACTAATACAACAAATTAATGCAAATTTTAGAGAAAGATGAGTCATGCAGTGACCCAGTAAAAGATATTGCTTAAAAATTCACAGGGTCAGGAGTGGTGGCTGCATTTGCATTATATGGAGATTTTTACACCAAGTGCAACAGAGGTGTTAAAAAGATCCCCAGCAAAACATTCCTGTTCTTAATTTTTTAAAACGTAAGACAGACCAGTATCACAGGAGCATTTACTACACTTTGATTTGAGATTAAGAACGCAGTGTAAAATTTATTTCCCAGTTACACGAAGGCTTTTGACTCAGAAGAGGTGAGGAAGCTGAGTCTTGTTATCATCAGGGTAAAACTCCCAGAGATTTCAGCAGAGCCATGACTCAGTCTCTGGGTTCCCACTCTTTTGGGTGCAGAAATCTGTTTACGTGAGTTATCAACAATAATGGATGACTATATGTTTCTTCTTAGCCCAGTTAACCCTCACGTGGATCTGCATGATGTTTATTACTCGTGATTATAAGCACTTAATCACGTAGATAGGACCAACCCTGTTTCATCTTTGTGCAACATTTGGGGCCATGAACAAGACTGGAATAGGGGCTTCTGCAACAGCCATGCATTTGTAGATTCTCTCCATTAAGGACAAAAAGGTGCCTTTGTTAAGGGAATTCAGTTTAGGGTTGCAATGTGACCCCCAAGGCTTTGACCCCAGATTTCTTGCTTCTCATTCCAGTTGCACAAAAGGTGTTGATTGCAAACCTGTCCCAGTAGGCGTCAGGAGGGGAAACTGAGGCACAGCAGAATGAAGTGGACAGATGGGACCAGCACCAGAACTCCAGAATCCAGGATCAAGCACATTACTGTATCTTCATGCACATGGCTATTAAGCATGACAGAGGAGCACAAGGAGGTGAGATTCACCTCATTTGGTGTTTGACAAGTCCCACCTCACTAGGGGCAGCTTTGACAGGGACACGTACCATCACAGACTGGCAGTGGGAGGCCAGAAGCTTAACCTAGAGGAGACTGAGGCCAGGAGAGAGGAGTCCCATCCCTCCAATAGGAAAAATGGAAATTTGCTATCTAGAAAATAGGGAAGGAAATAAGAGCATCAACAAAATTCCTAGGTTTAATAAAAAAATCTGCCTAAAGGTGGGGGGACTAAAAAAAACAGCATTAAAAGAAAAAAAAGGATTAAATATAAGGGAGGAAAATTCTCATTCAAATGTGAGCATCAGTCCTCATTAGCAAACCTTCTGTTTTGGTTTCTGCCTTTTGCTAAGCCGTCTAAACTCCTGCGTCCTTACAGGAAAGACTAATAGCCCTTAATCCAAGATTAATACTTTCTGAAGGTTTCCCTTGCTGTTTTTTTTTTTTTCTGAAATAAGATGAAGAGTTCTAGAGCAAAGAAGTTTTACATAGATGCATTTTCTAGACTCATTTAATATATATGGAAAATATATTGTCCTTCAACAAACTGTACAGGATGTTTATAGCCATTTACTGGCAGCATGTTCTTAAATTTCTCATAGGCCTGTGTCAAAGTATCATACAAGTTCTGGGGCCAGATAGTGGGTTCGGGGTGATTAGTGATGAAACAGACTTAATTACTTGGAAGATCCTTGATCCCAAGCATGTAAGTAGGCAAATATTCCTTATGTATACACATTATTCTGGTACAATTTGTGGACTAGGATTTTAAAATCTTACTTAGGTATAAATGGGAATTTATTGATGATGCTAAAACTTAACTTGAGCAAGATTTATATTAAATTTGATGACTTAATGAACTGGGACTGTTGCAGTAAAGTCTCACTTAGGTTGACTTTTCAGACCACGCTATTCCAAGATTTAGAAAACCCAAAACAAGTAGAATGAAGAAACATGGGTTGGGAAATTATAGCTAAATTACAAGAAATTAAGGAGCTGAATGGGACATGAGCTGGGGTGTAAAAGATTGAGAAGAATGGCAATAAAAGCCTGCAAAGAAGGAAGCCAATGGGGTATAAAGACATCCATTTAGAGCCAGTATCTTTCTTTTTGGCTACCCAAGAACATTATATTCATTGTGAACAGCAGATATGCAAACTAAGAGCCAACAGATCATGCCTTTTTGAGCCTGTGAGAGTAACCCAATCATCTGAGGGATATCCAAGGCCACATCTGTCCCTGCCTGGCGTGAGGAAAAGAAGGAGGAAAGAATGGGGCAGCTGTCCTCCAAGGGTGCTGTCATTGGGATGGTTTGCCACCAAGGATGAGATGGGAGGTGATACTCCCGAAACGGGGTCTCTAATACGCTTGGCATTCAGGCACTCACTCATCTGGTCTCTTTGTCAAGTTTCGTTTTCCACCCTGGATTGCAAGACAAATGCTTTCGTAGGAGCAGTTGTTACTGGAAGGATGGAGGCAGCTTTGCCTTGCTTTTGCCTGGCTACACGCACATGCATAGTGAGATGCATTGATGTGACAGCAGTGCAAAGAAGGGAATGGGTAAATAAGAGTCATCCCATTAACTTAAAAGGGGGGAAACCCCCCCCAACCTGGGAACTAAAAGGTGTTTTGATTTTTCTCCCTCATCCTCCCAATACTCCACCCCTCTCCACAGGAAGGATTTGAGCCTAAACCTTTGCATGGCTGGAATTTACCACCTCGTTGTTCCCCTACCTACTCTCAAGGCACTTTGCATGAGACAAAAACTCATGTAGAGCCTTTTCTTGCCTCTCTTGCAATTTTTCTGTGTGACCATGGGCAAATCAGTTAGGTTAATATCTTACCCTTGGGAGCCAAATTAGTTGTCTGAGGGTATATTAGTGCAGCAGGGCTAATTAGTTTCTTCTAAATGCTGTCCAAACCACAGCTTCCAGGAAGCTTAAAACTCAGCAAAGCAAGTTTGCAGCTGTCTGCAAAATATTGCCTATATCTAGCCGGAGACTATATTTAGGCACTTGGGTTTTGGAGGTGTTTTGTATTTGCCTGGGTTTTTCAAACTCTGGTGGGGTTCCATGGGGTCTGGTGGGGTCTCAGAGCTTATTGAGTTCGCTCCATAAACCATGGGAATGAGGTCTCTGCCTGAAGTCAGTGGGAATAAGGCCTCAGTGAGCACCTCTGAAACATCCACTTCTAGTGTGCCGATATTTAATGTCTTGAAAAAGCGAGGCACTAAACTGAGTACAAAACTGGAGAAAATAAATGAGTTGCCCAAGGTTATTTGGAAAGGCTGTGTCAGAATCACCAGCAGTCCTGGCAATATGCCTGTCCATCCTACTAGTCTCCTTGTTTGATTTACTACCACTTTTAACTCAGTATAAAAAGATATTCACATTAGGGCTATTTAAGTTATATTTTCTGCCTTATCTGGTCTACTATATGGTGCCTTTAAACTGACGTCTTAGCTCTGGTTTTGCCCCTTCATATTTTATTTAGCCAGTCTGATCCTTTGTGCCGGAGCAGAATAACTGCCCATGAGCAAAGCCTGCTCACCAGTATTCCCAGATTATGGGGGGGAAACTGAGGCACAGAGGTGAAATTGTTTGTTCGAGACAAACTGGAGAGCCTGTAGCGATGCCCATACGGGTTCAGCATGGTCTCCCTTGACCCTTAGCTTTCCCTTTTTTCCCATACCTTGAATGCAAGTGAAATTAGAGAATAGTGACGTTGAGGATAACTGTCCCTCGAGAAGCTGGTACGATTTTTGCCACTGGCTTGAAAAGGTGGGGAATCTCCCTTGTCTCCTTTCTGCATCTGTTTACCTGGGGATTTTTGGATCACTTCATATCAGGAACCCTTCCCCAGCTTGAAGCTTTCTCTTGGGGGCCAGGAGGATTAATGGCATGAGAGTGGGTGCCAAGGGTACAGCCTCGGGGAGGAAGACAGTGTCCTTTTCCTCTAGTTTCTTTTTTAGTTAGTTCCTCACTATGTGGTCCACGTGTAGGGAGCTGGAGGGGTGTACTGAGCCAGCAGGAGGATAAACCCACACTGGGATCTTGACAGCTTCAGTCATGCATTCCCAATTAAAATAACCAATACTGCTAACAGGTTGGAAATACAAGGAACCGCCACACATGGAGGGCAAGGACCCACAGAGAGGGCCCAGGAGTGTGTCAAGAGGGGGTCATCTCTCCCCGTTGACTCCAGGAGCCAGGGCTGACTGTGCTCTTCACTTAGACTCCTCAAAGGTCTAAGGGTAACAGGGATGAATTTGGACCTATGCATGCCTGTACCCCTGATTTCCATCTGTGAAATGGAGAAAGCACTTCATTGTCTAAGAAGGATTCTGGAGTGATAAATATATCAAAACCAGTATGGAGATGACATGGTCTAACAGCTGGCATTGGTGGACAAGGAGACACTAGGGGAAACTTTCTGGTGATCAGTTATTTTAAGGTGGGAATTAAAATCAGAAGGTCACTTCCCCTGGAAGGTTTTAGTCACATCTGGGCACACTTTGCAGTCAAAGGAGGCTCCTTGGGAGCAATCTGAGATTGCAGATTTTCCCAGGAGATGACACTGGACCTCCAGGTTATGCTGACCGGCTGAGATCCCGCTGACCCTCCTCAACAGTCCCTCTACTCCCTGGGTCACAGCCTTGTGAGCTGAGAGATCTGGCCAACAGGACACCACACAACTATTCCAGCCTCGTGAACCAAACACTTTTTCTGAAGGTGTTCCTGAAAATCAAACACATCCCTTGGTTTTGTCTGTCCACAGCTATGAGCCTGAACACATGCACTTTGAAGGGATGCCATGGTCCGCATACAGGCAGCGTGGTCTGGTCCCTGGCAATGTGGTAGCGAGTCTTGGGTCCTGTATGGACCATGAGGGCACCACCTCACCACCCTTTTCTTTTCCATTCCTGGCATCTTTTGCCCTGCCCAGAGTTCCTTACGTTCCCTTACGATGCTGCACACAACCCTGGATGCGTGGTGCTGGCTCTTGCCATTCTCTCTAGGCTTGGCCATAAACACCAGCAATTCTCGCGCCGCAGGAGATATTGCATTAAAAAAAAAGTAAATCTCAGATATCACCTCCAGCAAAGAAGCAGCTGGTCTCTTCGTACTCCTCTCCTGGGTCCTTTATCGCTTCATAGCCCCCCGGGGGTGTTATCTGGGCTGGCATCTCCAGTGAAGGGTGTTTTCCTCCTCTTCAAGGTTTCCCCAAGGAAGCAGGAGCTGGTGTGGTGAGAAATGCTGTCCAGCAAGCAGCCTACGCCTGGGGGTGCCGAAGACTCTCTTAGCAAAGGCTGAGGCTGAAAAAAGCACCTGAAGGAGCTTATACTACTGATCCTTCTGTGTGCGTGTGAGTGTGGCATTTCCCCCTCTTCCTCTCTCCTCTACACCACTGCCTCCATTTTTTCCTTCTCCCTAGTGACATTAATGTTAAAATCCCCTCCCCTCACTCAGTTTTCTACCATTTTCCCCCACCTTGCATTAGCATCCTCTTAACTCCCTTGCCAGGTCTATTTGCTAAGGGTTTTCCACCAGTATTTCTGTCTTATCCTGCTCCGGGCAGGCCAGCCTTCCGCAACCCGGGCACCAGGTTGCCCGTTGGCTCTTCAAATGCATCTTTCTCACCTCTCTTCCCTTTTGTTGCCTTGCTCTACCCCTAAGGTGCTCGCCTGCCATCCCCGCGTGGTCCCTGCCCTGGCGGGCTGTCACGGTCCCTTTTGTATCGCCTACCCCCCCGGGCCAGCCCACCCCATCACCCTGTCCCCCCACCTGCCCGTGTCCTTTACAGCCTGTGGCCATTCCCGTCCCTCCTGTCCACCTCAATCACCCCGCTGACAGCGGCACGTTGAGTGACACGGCTTCAGCTGTCCCGTGCCGGGACACGTCTTCATTTTATCCCATTTTCCGATGCTGTCCTGTCAAAAAAAAAACCCAACACAACAACAAAAGCCACCAAAGATTTCTGAGAATAGAGGCTTTTACTGCGAGTACATCGGTTTAATATTTTAATGGCCAGAGGGCTGCGGCAGGAGGAGGAGGAGCAGGGAGCTGGAGCTGGTCTGGAATTCTGGTGGGTGATTTTGGTTAGCAGAGGTGGTCGGGCAGGACAGGAGGAGCTGGGCTTTTGCAAGCGTTGTGATCAGACAACAGGGGCTGAGCCCAACCAGCTCCACCAGTCACACCAGTACAGCCAGGAATACCAACCATGACCTGGGTCCTCCCACCCCAGTGTCTTCAGAAGTACACCATTAACTATAATTGCCTTTTCTTTTCTGCTAGATCAGAGCTGTTTAAAAGATAGCATCCCTGGGAGACTGGAAATGAATCCATTTGTAGAGGTGGATGTTTGCAGATGGGTTTTGACCAATCTGTTGTCCATCAGATAATATTGGTGGGGTGTGTGAGTGCCTCAGAGTGCCTCTTAGGTCCTCATCCCACCCTTAGGTCCTCATCCCACCCTTAGGTCCTCATCCCACCCTGGGAGAGGGAAGCGTTAGCAAAATGCTCTTTATGGTTGGGAAACTGAGGCACAGGATGACATGCCCAAGTTCTTGGAAGGAGTTTAGGGCACTGCAAGTACTTAAAAAATCACACCCTTTACTCTGCGTCTAAATTACTAAATTAAATATAACTGGCACATATCCCTGGCGCTGATGCCAAATGGGCCACATCAGTATTACTAGAGCCTTTTAGCCTCCAAAACAGGGTTTCTGCACCCAGCGGCCTGTCAGGAGTTGTCTTGTCCCATGCAAACTCCTGGACTGTGCCTGGAAAATGCTGGGAGAGAGGAGCTGCCTCAGACAAAACCATGCTGAGGATGTTCCCGTCGTGAGGACGATCAAGTTCCTGCACCCAGCAGTGTTGCCTGGTCCAGTTTCATTTAATTCCACTCACAGACAGTCTTATTACAAGCTGTTTTTCACCCTTTAGGATGCTCTCTGATGAGCATCCTATACTATCCTACTACATCCTTTATCCTAGGGGAGCGATCAAACCTCTGGAAGTGAGTGCAGGGTTATATGGTCACTCTGCTTTTCACGTGAAAATGTTTCCCTGCTAAAAAAGATCCAAAGGTATTTTTCCCCACAGAAGAAAAATGACACTAAACGTTGACGTTTTGGCAGAAAATGGGGGGGAAAAAAAAGATATATGGCTTTAAAAGGTACTTTGGTTTAGGTCTTGTAGGAGTCTGCTAAGGAGCAGAGTGACAGTTTTCCTTTTCAATTTACGTATTTAACTCAGAGAAAGTTGAGGATGTTTCCAAATCCTGACATAACTGAAAAAAAGAAAAAAGGGGAAAAAATGTGAAACTAAAATAAGTCACTTAGGGAGATGGGTTGTACTGGTCCTGTCATATCTGCTACAGCCCTGGCCTGTTGCTCCATGGTAAATAACAATATTATTAATTAAGAAAAAGATCTAACCTGTTTGTTTTTTTTTTCTTTTAACCGAAATCAAAATCACATCTAACTATGCAACTTGAAAAAAAACCCCACATTTTTCTTTAAACATTTTCTAATGTTCAGATTTTTTTGGATAGTAAGGAAAAATTGCTTATTTGATCAGCACTGTGAAGGATAATAAACCAGGATGGAGCATTTCACACTCCCCCCTAAGAAATATGAATAAACTAGTTAAAACCCAAAGGCATCTGCCCTTCAATGCAAAGCGTTCCTGGTGTTGCTTCTCCATGATATTACATCGGTGGTGCTCAGGGTGCTTCCCTATGGGTGCTTGCTCCTCTAAAGCAGAGTTCAAGCCTGGGAGGGTGTAGCACACAGGTGGGGGAGGGCTGGAGAACCCCCCCAGAACAGCTTTCATAGCTGACGTGCTTTGCACAACAGGTGGGTTTCCCCCGTGGTGTGAGCCAGGGGGACGAGGGTGCTGCACACACATCCCTCTGCCTCCGAGCCTCCCACAAAAGCCGTCTGTGCTCAAAAGGGGCAGAAGTGGGATGAAAAGAAATGGCAGAACAAATCTGAGCTTCTCACCTTTGGAGTGTAGCAGAGCTCCTGGCGTTGGCTTTCGCACGGACTCAGTATCCTGGGCTGCATCCCCAGCAGCGTGGGCAGCAGGGCCGGGGGGGGATTCTGCCCCTCTGCTCCGCTCGGGGGAGACCCCCCTGCAGTGCTGCCTCCAGCGCTGGGGCCTCAGCACAGGAGAGACACGGAGCTGTTGGAGCGGGGCCAGAGGAGGCCCCGGAGATGCTGGGAGGGCTGGAGCCCCTGTGCGGGGAGGACAGGCTGAGAGAGCTGGGGGGGTTCAGCCTGGAGAAGAGAAGGCTCCGCGGAGACCTTCCAGCCCCTGCCAGGCCCTCAAGGGGCTCCAGGAAAGCTGGGGAGGGACTTTATAGCAGGGCCTGCTGTGATAGGACAAGGGGTAATGGTCTTAAACTAAAAGAAGGTAGATCCAGACTAGATAAAAGGAAGAATTTTTTTACACTGAGGATGGTGAGCCCCTGGCCCAGGTTGCCCAGAGAGGTGGTAGATGCCCCATCTCTGGAAACATTCCAGGTGAGGTTGGACAGGGATCTGAGCAGCCCGATCTAGTTGAAAACGTCCCTGCTCATGGCAGGAGGGGTTGGACTAAATGGCCTTTAAAGGTCCCTTCCAGCCCAAACCATTCAATGATTCTATGATCTTTCCATTCAACCGTTGGAAACGTAGCTGTAGTGGTGTTAGTGCTATGACATAGACAACTTGGTCCTGGGAAGCACAGCTGCAAAAGTGTGATGGTCTTACCAGGGTGCTGGAGACAATGCTGCTCTGCTCCAAAAGCTGTAGCTGAATCAGGTTGATGGGAACACGGGTGCAAGGCCAGCATGGTAAGAAACGAAAAGGGACAACACCACATCTTATGCATGCCTGTAATATGAAGTTGAAGGAAGGAGGACATGAGAGTGAGAGGAGACCCTCATGCCTCAGTTTACCCACCTGCAAAAGAGGAAGAATGATACGGTTGACTTTCCATTACCCGCTTGTAATTTGTCCTGATTCTGCATTAATCTTGCCATGGAAAGATTCCATTTGGGTGGCTGGGGGCTGACGGTCTCCTTTAACACCCTGGGTAGACGCCGGGTTGATTTTGGACTGAGAGCGGGGTTTGGTGTCGCTGGAACGTGCCGGTGCCTGGAGGCAGTGCTGGGTTTCACGAGGATGTGGGCACAGCAGCTGGGCACAAACTGGGCATCTGACTTCTGCAGCCACGTGGAAGCTGTAAAAAGTGGACGTTTTCTATTTAGAGCTACTGATACACCTTGTAGTGATATTGAGAGCAACAGTTTAGCTCAGGGACCCCTCGTGGTCCCATATGGTCATAAGGTTAACCCTGGCTGGCCTGAATTTCCTATTAGCTTATCAGCCTTTTATGGAAAGAAAGGTGGTTGTCCCTCTAAAACCACTACCTTGCACACACTTGCGAGATGAAACTTTCAGTGCAAAATGGATGGTCTTTTTTCTTTTTTTTTTTTTTTTGGTTAAAATCCCATTTATTTGAAAGAAAAAAGTTGAATGTGCTGATTTTTATTTTTTTGAAGTTCTAGGTAATAAACTATAAGGCATAAACTGCCCAAACTACATTGACTTCATTTTTATTTTTTTTTATTCGACACTTAAAGATTCCTCGGAGTCTGGGTAAAACCAATCCTCCACAGTGCTCCATGCTGATTATCATTCATGAAATAATTGATATGATGGAGAACTATAAACTTGCCAGGCGACTGTTTCTCATGTAGCGTCTGAACCACTGTAACATTAACCAGGAAGAGACTAATTTCTGTATAAAGTGACCGGTCTCAATAGGAATGAGAAAAGCCTAACCATTGCTATAGCAAGACATTTTGTATAATTAATGTAAAAAGACCTACCTAAACCTTCTGTATGGGGATTGCACCTAATTGTTTCTTTAATGACCAAACACCTCTTCTCTAGAGTTCCTCTCCCAGTGTAGGCCATTTATTCAGTAATAGATGGTTGGCAGTGCAAATCTGATCAGTGGAAGAGTTTATGAATGTTGGAGCTTTTCACAAGTGTTCAGATGGAGGAGTTGGGATGGGAAGGCGAGTACAGAGTACGAGAGATGAAAAGTTGCAGTGATGTCAACTTCTGCTGTGGCAGGTAAATGAACAGATGCTTAGATACAGAGTGAAAGTGTTCTGTGATATGTCTGCTTGATCACCACATTGAGGGTGGTGAGACACTGGCACAGGTTGACCAAAGAGGTGGTGGAGGCCCCATCCCTGGAGACATTCAAGGCCAGGCTGGATAAGGCTCTGCGCAACCTGATCTAGTTAAAGATGTCCCTGCTTACTGCAGGGGGGTTGGACTAGATGACCTTTAAAGGTCCCCTCCAATCCAACACTTTCTATGATTCTATGATTCTATGACCTGACAAACTGAGCAGAGTGACGCTGGGCTTTCTCCTGAACTGGAGGGGACAGCATCCCTGCTGTCTGGATGAGGAGTATGGGGAGGGGACTCAGACTGATTCCTTCTGAGCTGGTGATGAACATCTAGAACCTGGATTTCCTGGCAATTTTGTATGGTAGTTTTGGTATTCCAGAACATATTTAGGGCAACAAAGCTGGTGAGGGGTCTGGAGCACAAGTCTTGTGAGGAGCAGTTGAGGGAGCTGGGGATGTTCAGCCTGGAGAAAAGGAGACTGAGGGGAGACCTTATCTCTCTCTACAACTCCTTGAAAGGAGTTGTAGTGAGGTGGGGGTCAGTCTCTTCTCCCAAGTAACAAGCAATAGAACAAGAGGAAACGGCCTCAGGTTGCACCAGGGGAAGTTTAGGATGGATGTTAGGAAAAAGTTTTACACCGAAAGGGTTATCAAACATTGGAACAGGCTGCCCAGGGAAGAGGTGGAATTGTCATCCCTGGAGGTATTCAAAAGACAGGTAGACGTAGTGCTAAGGGACACAGTTTAGTGATGGTTTTATCAGAGTTAGGTTGATGGTTGGACTCGATGATCTGAAAGGTCCCTTCCAACCTAGACAATTCTATGATTCTGTGATTCCTAGCTGATGCAAATGAGGTAATTTTGCTTTGCCACTTTGTTTTCTTTGCCATTGTAACCCTGTGATACCTACCATCATCTTATAGCTTGGCTGGTTGGAGGAAAGTGGTTGTTTTTTTCAGGAGCAGTGAAAAACTTGCTTTTTTTTCCATCTTGGTCTTCACTAACAAATTTTATTCTTCAGAATCCCTTCATTGAGAGGTGTTTAAGTGTGAGTGTAATACAGATGCCATTTATTTTGCACAGTATTCTATAGCTTTACTGACCTAAGTAGCACGTACTCCAAATACTCTTTTGTAACTGTGTGCTGTGGTGGACTTTTCAAGAGAGACTTTTTCCAAGAACCGTGGACTTTTCTCATTTTCACCATTGGTGTGAAGTCCCTGTTAGAATGAGGTAGAGAGGAATTATATTCAGACACATAAGATTCATCTTTTCTGGGTGCTTTGGTGGTGGTGAAGGGATTGATTTTTGTTTCTGTAGGTTCCCTGGAGGGATGCGAAGAAGATGGAGGGGAACAGATCATCTGTCCTTCTGGCTGTGCCTTCATTCACGCTGCCTGGGTAAAAGTGGCTAGGAACAAGGAAAGTTGTGGTGCCTCACACCTGCTTGCATATTTGCGGGGGTGGAAAAGAGCAGATGTCCAGAGCTGCCAATTCTGGGAGTCCTGCAGGAATGCGGGGTCTGTGACAGCTGATTGAGCTGGAGAGGGTTTGGGTGGGGGAGCGTGCCTGCACGCTGCCTGGGAGAGAAGGTGATGGGGAAGGGAGGTGGAAAGTTGGCGTAGACTCCAGAATGAAAAAGGCTGTTTGAACCGGGAATGATTATGGTCTGGATGCAGAAATTAAGTCTTCTCCCCTTGGGAGATACCCAGTCTTTGAGCCTCTGCTTGATTTTGAGTGTCCTTTCTGGGCTAGTCGATGGGAAGATCAGGTTGTTGACCTCTTCAGACTTGGTCTGATACAGCGACTACCAACAGATATCATCAGCTGAATTCCAGCAATCAGCTTCAGCTCCAACAGTCCCTTGCACCATTACTAAGGGACAGCAAGCATGGTAGGAGACAA
Source organism: Dromas ardeola (assembly GCA_013398915.1). Classification (NCBI taxonomy): domain Eukaryota; kingdom Metazoa; phylum Chordata; class Aves; order Charadriiformes; family Dromadidae; genus Dromas; species Dromas ardeola. Next base: position 32,190 of record VYZM01010206.1, read on the forward strand.
TAATCTCAAGAAAAAGGCCAAGAAGTAGCCTGGTTTGCACCCAATATTCAATGAATCTCCTAATAAAGTCTGCTGAACCTTGGCATTTTCTAAACTGACTGTAGTTCAGTTTGGTTTGGCAACATGTTTGGTTTGAAGGCATCTGAGTAGGGCCCCACTGAGTGGGCTTGAACAGAGCAAAGACTACAGAGGCCCTCAGCTCCTCCCAGCAATGCCAGTAACTCATGTGGCAAGCGCTCCTTGGTTCCTGTATTAGGGGTTCCCCGGTCTAAGGGATCTGAAGTATTATTCCCTGCTTCATCAGGTTGATATCCCATTATGGAATATCATTATTTTGGCCCACTTAGTTCTTGTGAAATCAAGGTTTAAACCTATGAAGACAACAATGAGTTATGCAAACAACATAGTGTTGTCCAGCTGTGGGTACAGATGTGGTAAAGGAACAGGACAAAATTAATAATAATATAGAACACGAGGACATTATCTGCTTTTGGTGTTGGACTAATCAGAGGAAAATGGCTAATGAGACATTTCTTACCTTCACAAACTCATTGTCTGAAGATCCAAGATGTCATTAATCTTATATTATTCCTGCTGTTATCCTTAGTGATAGATGAAAAGACCTTAAGTGAATTACCCAGGGTCCCCTGTAAGTCTAGGACAGAGCTGGCAAGTGAACCTGGGCTCCAGGTAGATCCACCTTTTAGGATAGCCAGTCTCAATTATGGAATTGTGACTTTAGATCTCCAGATACTTTCTGAAATCTAGGAAGAGAGAAGAGCAATTTCTGAGGCCATCCAGTAGTAAAGGTGGGTCAGATAAGACTGCTGGGAAGGCAACAGTCTTCATTTCTTTGCTCCTCTTACCTGATGAAGGTCAGGAGCGCCAAAGAGGCTGCCCTGATGCATGACCAAGGACTCCCTGCAGCAGCAGGACAGCTTTTTCTAGCCATTGCCCAAGCCAGAAAGCCACTGTCCCACTCACCTGCTGAGTTGGACAGCTTGTGACTGTCCTAATTTGTTGGCATTAGAATAGAAACAGTGGATTCCTCCTGCCTTCTCCTTTAAACAGGGATGTCTTTCCATGCAGGACAGCTCTATCTGCCTTCAAGGCAGGAAAAAGGATCCCGGAGAAACATTGTTGAGTTCTGGCAGGTATTTAGATGGGATAAAAAAAGTGATGCCTTAGGATAGTGTTTCAGTCTCATCCCACTGGTGTTTTTACAATTAAGCAGATTAAGGAGGATCTCAGTAAGGCCCAATTCCATGTCAGGCTTTTGGAAAATAGCCTGCAGACAGGCAGGCACATGCACTGCTTGCATCAACCTGTGCATCTTTGTCTTTCTGAAGTGTGAAATTTACTGTCCCTGACTGCCAGAGGATGGAAAAATCCGTCCTGCAGGTTCCAGGTAATTTCAGGGCTCCATCCAGAACTTAAGAGAAGAGTTTATCTCATCTTTTTCTCCCTTTCCCATCCTTGCGGCTGCGAAGAGCAAGTGGCCAGGGTTCCTTGGAAGTTTCCTGGGGCCATACCACAGCTGAGCAGATCCCGAACACAAAACCCCAGCCTGGAGCCCCTCAGGGCAGGCAATTACCAAATTAGCGCCCTGTGCCGAGAACGTGTCTTGAGACCTAATTGAGCTGGGTTTATGAGCATGAGGTTCCAATGGAGGTAGCGCCAAACTTTGTGCTACTCCAATAAATAGAGTCCCCACCATCTGGCCAGTGATTTCGTGCCCTTGCAGATGTCCCTATGCTCTTGGCTGTACCCCCACCCGGGAGGTGGAGACACGGTCTCTGTGGTCCCCAGCTGTTGCCCTTGAGGTTTACACAGCTGCCACGGGGAACGGAGGAGCGAGGGGTGGGGGACACAGCCTCCCGAGCGGCTGGGTCCCGCCGTGGTGTCAGAGGTGGACACTTTTGGGCGAAAAGAGGAACAGGTGGGTAAAGGGCTGACAGTGGGAACACTGGCACTTTTTATTTTTTAATGGCCCTCCCCCTCCTCTCCATACATGCCCACACGGCGCTGGAAAAGGCAAGACTCAAATGCCTGAAAAGCATCTGACTGGACTGAAGGAACCCCCCTCCCTAAAAACAATGGGATCGACTTGCTTTTGGGGGTTGAATATTCATTCCATTTACATTTTAACCCCTGCAAAACTTCTGAATTAGAGCATTAACACATGCACTTAAGTGAGCAGGCTGTGATCAAGGCTCCCTTCCTCATCCCACCTGCATGCTTTTGTCCTCTCTTTATTTATTTTTTGCTTCGTTGTGGGGTGGATGGGTCAGTGCAGCAGTAGGCACAAGGATATCTTGATTAGAGCTGGGTGAGCAACCAGTTACTCAGGTCTCTGGCAGCACGGAAAAGCTGGAGGAAAAAAAATCTTGCTGTGGTTTAACTGAAGTACTTTTTTTTAAGTCTGGACAGGAAATGGTTTCTAACTGGATTCAGGCAGTTTATGAAGACCCTGTGAACATAAGGAACCTGAAGCGGGCCTACAGGAAAGCTGGGGAGGGGCTGTTTGCAAGGGCATGTAGCGATAGGACGAGGGGCGATGGTTTTAAACTAGAGCAGGGTGGGTTTAGATTAGCCATTAGGAAGAAGTTCTTTACCATGAGGGTGGTGAGACACTGGCCCAGGTTGCCCAGAGAGGTGGTGGAGGCCCCATCCCTGGAGACATTCAAAGCAAGGCTTGATGAGGCTCTGAGCAACCTGATCTAGTTGAAGATGTCCCTGCTTACTGCAGGGGGGTTGGACTGGATGACCTTCAAAAGTGCCTTCCAACCCAACACATTCTATGATTCCAAGGAGAAAAACAGAAGGAAATATGGATGAAGTTGGTTTGAGTGGGAAAACAAATGGAGACTCATAGCGGTAATACTAGCCGGTGTGATGGGCAATGACCAACCCATCAAGGGGTCGGGAAATGAACCCTGAAACATCACTGACACCTTCATTTAAGAGAAAAGCAACACTCAGTTCCCAAATCTGTCCCATAGTTGTACCAATGGTCAAGATACTTGTGCCAACAGTCAAGGCATTTTTTTCTTTAGTGTCTCACCCACTCAGGAATGTGATTGGCCCAGCCTGGTGTGACTGAATCCTTCCCTGTGCTTTCAAGGACCTGTTTTTCTGCCTGAAGTTCATTATTGGAATGGCCAAGCTGATATTATCATTTTGTGTGCAAGCACCTGAGAAAAAAGGCTTTGCTCTTGCTGGATGGAGTGCAAAACTGTTTGCTCGCAGTGGAACTGCTGCTGTTAAGCTCGTGTGGAGGCTCTGAGGCTTCCAGCAACCAGAGATAGCTGTGAGTGGTGAAAATACTACTCCTACCTGCTGGTTTTAGGGCAGGGAATTACTGTGTCCATAAAAAACAAAGTTAATCAAGCCTATGGTGAAACCTATTCTTTGACCTTGACAATACAGAGAAGACTTAAGGTTGTTTAGGTACCTGCATTGCCTTCTTGTGGTGTAATAGGTTTGGTGTTCAGTTGTGTGACTTCCATGAGTTGGTGGCTTTTACTCCTGAGAGAAAGACAATATCCCCGAGAAGCAACTCACTGATTGGTACACAAACATGAGTCCACCTTAGTAGGGGTCCATCTGGGAGTATGTTTTGTTTGACATTGGATTAATAGATTTAGGACAAAGAGAGACTCAAACCCACGGTGTGATGACAGGCTGTGGAGCTTCACTCAAGGTGAATGAATGAGACCAAAATCCCTACCCAAAAGATTTGATGGAAGAAAAAGATCTCATTTTCTATTAAGTGGATGGCTTTACACATTTTCATGCACAACGGGGGTCACTGTAACTTGTTACATTTTTCTTTTTCTTTTTCTTTTTCTTTTTCTTTTTCTTTTTCTTTTTCTTTTTCTTTTTCTTTTTCTTTTTCTCTTTCTCTTTCTCTTTCTTCTTCGCTTTCTTTTTCACTTTCTTTTTCTCTTTCTTTTTCTCTTACTTTTTCTTTTTTTATTTTTTTCTTTTTTCCTTTTTTCTTTCTTTTTTTTTTTTTAATATCAGGGCCACGGCACATCTTGCACAGAAGAAAATTTGTGTAAATAATATTAATAATAATAATTAAAAGTGTCACTTGATTACAGCCCTGAGGAATACAGTGGCAAGCCATCCCCTCGCCTGGAGGTGAAGCAAAGCCTGGGAGCAGCCTGCTGCAGGCTCTTGCCTTTCATGTGACTAATACACACAAATCCCCAGCCCCCGGGGGCTCAGGGATCACTGACAGCAGTGGCAGGCTGTGAGAAAGGGGTGAAGGGAGTGAAACTGTGCTCTCCTTTCATTCACCAGGGTCAGCTGTCCCACCTGTTCCCTCTGCTTAGACATGGGTAGCGGGGACGGAGGGGATGGGGTGGTGGCAGCCTTTAAAATGAAAACTCATCGAACAGAATTTCGTATTAAAATGAGAAATTAGTGCCATTCGCCTTGCCGCAAGGATGGGCAGAAGAAAAAAAAGATGGCCAGACACAGCGGTGGGGCTGGTATTTGCTAGAATCCCTCTGAGAACTGTGGACAAGGCCAAGAACAAGTTTCCTAATGAAAGACTAATGATGGATGAAGCTCAGTAGGTGCAGGGTTGCAGTTTGATTCGGAAACTCAATCTGCTACCAGCTGTTTGTTTAAGCAAATGCCATGGACTCAGTCTGCAGTAGTGCCTGCTCAGACTTCCCTGGGAGATTTCTTCCATCAAAGCGACCCCTCTTGATTTTAGTGGGGAATGCTGCCTCTGGGGTCTGCGGTCCAACCTGTGCCGATCTCCGGTGGGGATTTTACCACAGAGTTTGCATCTTTTCCTACAGTCATGTGGGATTGTGTTTCTTTGTCCCTGTTTAAATCTAAAGCTTTTTTAGGCTGGACGCTATTTGGTATTGTGTCGTTATGGAGTACCCAACACAACGGAGCTGTAGCCTTTCTTGGATACCATTAACATGATAAAAAGCCTTGGACCACAGAGGCTGAAGGAGTGATGGTCCATCACACTGAAAGCCCTGCCTGATGAAAGTGTGAATGAGATGGTGTCTACAAGCAGCCCAGAAGGAGAAGATCTCTAGGAAGACATCAATGCCAGGATGTTTTTCCACATACAGAGGCAATACTGCTTTATTTGAAGCTGCATTTTTTTCCTTGTGGCTGTGTTTTTTATTCAGGAGGATTCCTATGCCGTGATGAATCTAGGAGCCAGCCTTGACCTTTGTTTTCCCTGGCCATCCTGTGTGCTTCACAGATCCCACCGGAGCAGGGAAGCTCCTTCCGCATGCCTGCAAGAGGACCGAAGCTGCAGCAGAGAAATCCCCTGCAAGGTGCTGGTTTCTTCTTACCCAGTTGCCTCTGCATCCCCAGGCTCCAGCATCTGCCATGGGCAGGCGGTCGGGCGACTCGCATCCCCTCCGCGACCTGCGTGACCACAGGGGACATGAGCCGAAACACACTCAACCTTGAAACCAAAGAAGCTTCAAACCTGTCTTTAAAGCAGCTGCACTGGCAATAAATTTAGTATTTAAAGAAGTTCATCGCCTGTTTCGCATGCAGCGAGGGTAGTTATGGGAACAACTTCAACAGAGTTTCATCACGCTGAAAAGTGACCCTGTACAGACATGCAGAAAGGATCTTGGAATCACCAACATTTTTCCTCTGAAAGGAAAAAGTTGAGCCTGTTGCAAATCGGCTAGAAAAATGAACCAGGCAAGTCAGGCAGTTCAGTTATGGGCTGCAAATATAAGTGGAAGTAGCGGTAATAAAAGGTTTCAAAATCTGAAAAAGTTAATAATATGGATGTTAAGATTTTCAGGAAACAAAATGTTTTTATAGTGCAAAGGAGCAGGAATAAGGGGAAATTTGAAGACATGGTACTGCCCAATAAATACAAAGGGTACTTTTTACTTTTCAACTTCTTAGTTGACTTTTAGTCCTCTTGGAAAATTCTTATTAACTTCCCTAGATCAGGTCATGTGGTGTTCATGTTAATATTCTCTGCCTTCACCACCTTGTGTAAATCATGGAATCATAGAATCGTAAAATGGTTTGGGTTGGAAGGGACCTTAAAGATCATGTAGTTCCAACCCCCCTTCCGTGGGCAGGGACACCTCCCAGTAGACCAGGCTGCTCATGGCAGGCAGGGGAGCAGTTCAGCTGGGAGGTTATGATCTGGTGCCTAAAACACCGGAGTAAAGACAAGGAGATCTGAGTGCCATCCCTGACCTGCCAGGGACTTCTTTCTTCTCCTGACTTGGGAAATGTTCATGAACCAGCTGTATTGTCTTTCTCATACTCAGATTTCTGTGCTAAGGTGTTTAATGAGGATTAAATGGGGCAAAACCAGACACTGTTTTGAAATCCCTCTCCATGCCCCTGGCTGACTATCTTCTTGCCCTACCTGTGAGCATCCAGAAATAAGTGATTTGTGACTTAACTACATTGAAACTCAGAAAGAAAGATGGGACTTTTCTGTGTGGCATTTTAAAACACAAGATGCACCTGAAATCTCAAGCCAGCTTATCTCAGCCCTGCGCCTGTGGCTGGGACCGTGATGAGAAGGGTACTGTTCTCACCACAGTGGGAATCTCAGCCTTTTCCAACAAATCCACGACCAAACATAGTGGCTTGGTGAGGGCAGACATTTAAGTCTGTGATGTTCGTCCCATTTGAAAGATATTCAGGGCTGTAGCAAGTGGGGAGGCAGCAGGCGAAGTCCACCCTGCATGGTAGGACTCCATAGCAGTGAGAGGTAACTAGCTGGTCTGTGGAGAACATTGAATCCTGATTATAAAGAAACCCAACCCCTGTGGACCTCAGGGAACAACTTTCAGCATGGCTGATAGATGCCAGATCCCTGCTTAGCATTACTGCACTGTCTCAACTCACCTTCCCATGGGTAGCTTCACCCAGCTGCATGCTGTGGGCCAGAAGGAGGAAGGCTGGGATTCAGAGAGGGAAATTCAATCAGAGCGGGGTGTCCAGATCCCTTAGGTTCCCTTGGAAATCCCAGCTCAGCGCACCCTGCCTGCTGGTGTCTAACAAGCCTCTCAAGAAAAAAGACATCAAACCCCAGGATTTATTATTAATCAGTCCGGCTTCTTAGCACCTTCTCTTGTGACCTTGGTTGCTAGGAAATTTGTGTCAATACACAAAAAGTGAAGTATTAATAGAAAGAAAGAGCAGCTGATGGGAGCTCTGCACAGAAGCAGCATGGCCAGTGCAGGGGCTGTCCTTATGGGACACGCTAGTCTTCCAGGCTACATCTCTACGAGCAAGCCAACCTTTCAGGGCTCCTTTCCTGCACCTGCAGCCATACCCATGCTATTAAACTCCAAAACAGCCTTAAAAACTCGGTTACGGTGTCCATACTTCTCATGGGGAGCAGGCACCAGCCTTGCTGACTTCCGAACCGTCCTTGTGAATTGTTTCAGCTAAAGTGAGCTGGTCTGGGTCAAAACCATGCAGGGGACCATGTTTGCGATTTGTTATCCATGGAGATGCAATGACCAAGGCTTTGGTGGTTTTATTTCACTCACAGCACAGATGCATCCACAAAGTTTGAAGCATGGGTTGGCCTGTGCTGAAAACTTCTTCAGAGATTTTTCCAAGCCTGGGAGTTTTGCCCCAGATCCTCAGTATTTGCAGAAATCCTGATTTGATTTTGGCAGGAGGCCGGTGGTACGAGTGGATAACCCATCTCCTCCTGGGCAGACACAGTTTGCATGATCCTTGGGGAGATGACAAATGTAATAGGTAAGGGCTAGAAGAGGACACAACTGCCAACAATGCCAAGCTGGAAAGCACAGACCTTTCTCCAAGACCCATGTCTAGACTGAGTCCCTAGGTTCAAGCAGTTTCATGTTGTTTTTCCCCAGTACGTGTCCAGCACGTGTCCAGCATGGCACGACTTGTGTTGGAGGATGGATGCTTATCGACAGCCACATCCGAGAGAAACATGGTGTTGCTGGTCCAAACATGAGCCTGTTAAGCTCTCCTCTGGGGTGCTTTATGCTCTGTTTACAGGTGTGGATGAGGGGATGGTGAGTGCAGGCAGTGTTCCCACACCATTCCCTCGTGATGGTGTCTGACTGGTGAGGAGCAGGCAGGAAAGGCTGGTGCCCTTGGTGTGGTGTGGTGCATGGACCAGCAGGGCTGGGGGGGAGGAGAGGAGCTCCTGAACGGTTGCAGACAAAAATTGCTAAACCTTGTCTTATCCCACATTATCCTCCCCTCAGCTGTTCAGCTGGGTGATGCCATGTGGTGTTCAACAACTGCCGCATTCCCCTCGCGAGGTTTCTGTCGTGAGATGGCTGGGGGGAGCACGAGGGGAGTCCTTGCTTGGCTCCTGCAAAGCTCCTCCATCCCAGAAATGCTACAAGTCCTGGGGAAACAGTGTCTCCAGAACATGCTGCTACCCTTGGAGAGGACCTGCCTTGCAAAAGGCCGCATGGACAACGTACCGCTGTCCCCATTTTACACGCAGGTGACTTGAAGATGAAGCTGTTTGTCCCAAATGAGTTAGTGAGTGAAAGAGCTGGGAATAGGTCCCACATCTCCTTCTCTTGTGCTCTGTCTGCTGGATCGTGCTCTTTCCCTCATGTGCAGGGGGTTAACAGAAACCTGTCCTGGACGTGTGCGGACAGAACAGTGACAGCTTGGCTGGGTTTCAGTTGTGTTTAAAGTGGTGGACAAGTCTTCAACGGCTCCATACTTCCACCTAGTGACGAAGACCTCACACCTCCTTCTTTTCTCTGTGTCCTTTCTGGTTGCAACGCCGGAACATTTCTCAGACTCCTGATGCTCAGCCTGTCCATAAGGCTATTTCTACTCATACGCCTAAAATCTGAAACCTCCAAACAAATAACTACAGACAAACAAAATCAGATAGCCCGGGGCGATGTTTTTGAGCAGAACTTTCCTTCAGGAGGAAAAAAATTGCTTGCACACGTATACAAATGTGCATTTACTCATCGGACGATACTGCTTTCCTCTTCGGTGGGTAATCATATCTAAACATGGTCATCAGCTTGTAGTGGGAGAGTATTTACACTTCATACACCAAGACCCCTGTGTGACTTGTCCATTCCTCTCCTGCTTTGAATTATGGGGCTCTTTTTCTGGTCATTAAGGACAAAATTCTTCACCAGCTTCTCTCTTTCTTTTCACATTTCAACTCCTTCAGAGGGATGGTTTCCCATGCAGTGTCTTACCTAATCTGCGACTTTTTGCAAAGAATAAACTCCTCGTCCCAGTCAAATCCTTCAGATCTGCAAACCTTGGACGTTTTGTTGAGTTTTTCCTATATAAACCATTTCCTTAGGATTCGATCACAAAAGGCTATACAGATCGACAAAGGTGATAACTCATTTTTTTTCCTCACTGTGATCTAGAGAGTTTGAGTGACAGAGTATGTCAGAAGCAGAAATGTCAGGGTCCTGAGGGCACCAATAAACCTTAATGGTCCTCATCAGCCTCACCTGGGGCCTCAACCACACCCTGCCCATGGGTCCTATTGGGTCCATGGGTCCCATGAGCCCTGTTTAACCTCATCTTTGGGCCTGTAACCCCTCCCTGAGTTATGATGTGGAAATACTGGTCTTCAGTCCCACCTCTAGTTCTGCCTTCTAGCTGGATCATGGGCCCATGTTGTAGTTGAGCATCCAGCCTGTCTCCTCTTGCTCCTGAGTGGGGTCCCTGGAGGGACCCTAAACCTGGTCCACCTTCTCATTTAGGGCTGTCAGTGGACCCTGTTACCAGCATCCGTCTCTGCCTGCTGTGTTCAAATTATCATCTTTGAACTCTCTTTTCTTTGGCAATACTTTTTTTTTCTTTTGAGGATTCCTTCAATTTTTCTATTTCTTCTGACCATGTTTCCAGTGTAACTGTGGCTAATAAGTAAACTGAGTGTAGACTACTGAGCAGGATAGGGTTAACTTGCATTGAGCTCCTGTAATCATTGGCTATATGCAGCTGAGACATTGAGGCTTGGCCTGAGAATAAACCAAACACAACTGGTTCCACTGCTGGGCAGAGCTCCAGAACTTCCCTGAGGGCTGATTGCCTGTGACTTTGTGCCACTGTGTCTCTAAATTGAGGCTGAGGAAAACCAAGCAAGCCAGTTTCACCTCCCTCTGGGCCTCAGGTAAGAGCATGCATACATACTGCTATTGTTTGACTGGTGCATGGTAACTCATTAAACTGTAGCTCTGCTGTGGTGTCTGAGAACTACCTCTGAATTTCAGTGGAAACTTCCATGAAGACATCCATACTAGTACAGGCTCTCAGCAGCCCATCATGTTTCTGGTGGCTCCATCAAAAACCATCTGGGTTTCAAACGGATGGATGCAGAGGTGGGAATAGGGGTGATGTTCACACAGCTGTTCAGCATCTGATGTAGGCTGAGCTGGGTCTTCCCTGCAGCCAGTGAAGGCACATGGTTCTCCACGGGGTGAATGATAACACTGTGTAAGGCCACTGCACACTCTTCCACCACTGACTGTATATGGACCTGCAGGAGTGTAGGTACTTGGGATGTAGTGGGGAGTCTGAACACCTTTTGGAGGGAATTTCTGCCACACGCAGACATTGTTGGGAATGCCACAGAAAAACTGAATTAAGAGTGTGTAAGGAAACCTTGACACGTGCTCAGAATCATCATTGTAGAAGGGTTAAAGTTGGAAGGGACCTTAAAGATCATCTAGTTCCAATGCCCCTGCCCTGGGCAGGGACACCTCCCACCAGACCAGGTTGCTCCAAGCCCCGTCCAACCTGGCCTTGAACCCCTCCAGGGATGGGGCAGCCACAGCTTCTCTGGGCAACCTGGGCCAGGGGCTCACCACCGTTGGAGTAAAACATTTCTTCCTAATATCTAATCTAAATTTCCCCTCTTTTAGTTTAGAGCCATCGCCCCTTGTTCTATCACAATAGGCCCTGCTAAGAAGTCTGTCCCCATCTTTCTTATGTCTCCTTTAAGTATTAGAAGGCCATTATAAGGTCTCCCCGGAGCCTTCTCTTCTCCAGGCTGAACCCCCCCAGCTCTCTCAGCCTGTCCTCCCAGCAGAGGGGCTCCAGCCCTCCCAGCATCTCCGGGGCCTCCTCTGGCCCCGCTCCAACAGCTCCGTGTCTCTCCTGTGCTGAGGCCCCAGCGCTGGAGGCAGCACTGCAGGGGGGTCTCCCCTGAGCGGAGCAGAGGGGCAGAATCCCCCCCCGGCCCTGCTGCCCACGCTGCTGGGGATGCAGACCAGGACGTGGTTTACTTGCTGTGAAAGTCACTCCCAGATTAGATATCAGCATATTAAGGAACGAATCCATCATTTTTTCTGTCATGTTGTATGGGAAAAAGAGGATAAAATGAATTCATTGTCCTCCTGTTGGAGGATCTAGTTGTATACCAATAGCCGAACAATTCCTGGTTACTCCCTGATCGTCATTAACAACTTGGAACAAAACAGTTAATAGCAGCAAGTAGCTTAGGTTAATAATTAAGCCTGCCCAATGGACAGCTCTGAGCTGTCTGTGACAGACTTTTGAGAAACTAGTCTGGTGGGTTTCAGCACACGGTGACTCAGTTACCCACGCAGGGACTGAACTGGGTGCCTAACACAATCTCAGACTGAAAATTACAGTAGATCTGACATCAAAGGGATGGAGCAGTTATGCTGGTATCAGAGCCTCTGCATTTTGCTCATCGGAGGAATGGGAAGAACAAATTGAATAAGGTAAGTAATACTAGAAAAAGTCCTAATAAGAATAATAAGTGTAAACCTAAATGATATTCTATGCACCTGCTTTGAAATGCAAAGTTCATGTGCATCAAGGCTCTGGACTCTGACCCCTACAAATTGCAGTTATGTTAAAATGTGCAAGAAATATAGGGAAAGTGGTTACAGTAGGTCTTGTGGTGCAAGAAGCAAATGGAAGCTTTGAAGTTGGCTTTACGGGGACAGAGTGCCATAGTTATGGGGTAACCACAGCTTCTGCCCAACTCTCACCTCTAAGACTGCTGCTCTTCTCTTGAATCTTAATCTGCTAACTTCTTCCACCATGCAGCCCTGTATATCTCTACTCTTACCCAGCAGCTCTGAGGAGGCTTTTTGGTTGAGAATTCTTGACCATGATGTATGGTATTCGGATGATTCTAAAATCATGTTTATGGTGATAGGAATAGGGGAGGAAGCATGTGAAAAATGATCTAGTTTTGCTATAAGGTTTTCCTTTCCTAGAGGACCAACAAGCAGACTTGGTTTCTTGAACACCCACTATGGATGCATCACATTCCACTCTAATCTTCCAAAAAAGTCCCCACTCCTAATGGAGGGAGAGGTGCTTTAGAGGCTGCACAGTATCTCCTTTGGTGTCTATTTTAGACCAGGAGTGCACTTTTGAAGCAGGTCACATCTCCAGATAAGGTGATTTGTTTCACACCACAGAACTGCCTCAGTGAACAGATGTCCTTCCTCCTGGATAAATTCAAACAAAGATATGCACCAAACAACACTCCAGCTATTAATGGATGTTCAGTCCCTGGCACGAGGCTAGATCTAGTGCTGTGTGTAACACATCTAAATGCTTGCAGTATGGATGTTGGGTCATCGGCACTGCTTATTTTGCTCTACAGATCTGCTTCTATTGGGTTTCATAACCAATGTGGATGTGGCTTTGTTCTGGATTTTGTCTTGAAACTGCCTTGAAATTCCTTACTGCACTGACAGAGACTGGACGGAAAGAAACAGGAGAAACAAATTCCTTTCGCTCCACTTTCCTCTTAAGTGTGGAATGTGCAGTACCCCAACAATATCCAGTGCCCTTGGACACAAGTTGAACACATCTTCTAATCGATATCCAAGAGCATATTGTGCCTATAGACCGCAGATCACTTCTGTGTATGTCAGTCCTTTAAAAATGACTTAAAGCATCAGCAATTATGAATCACTGTAGCAGTAACAAACAAAGAACCAGCCCTGGGTGCGTTGTTCCTTTTTTTTTTATTTTATATTATTCTTTGAATAGTGAGTTTTGGTTTGGTTTTTTTTTTTTTTTTCCAGTGTAGGTGTTAATCAACTCAACTGGCTTCATTTTGACAGGTCTTACAGACATTTACAGAAGCCAGCAAAGCAGATGGTGCTATAGACAACTGTTTAGGCTTTGTCAGGTGACCTGACGGGCACTTACCAATGTAGAAGAGGTCTTGAATTAGTGCAGTGTATGTAGTGAACGGAGAGAGACCACTACATCGAAGAACACGTGAGCTCTTGGTACCATCATCCTGCAGAGGAATTGGGCCTTAAGGGAGTTGAGGTCTGTTCTTCTCCTTCTTTCACCAACTGACTGGTGGAACAGAACTGTGAAAGGCTGTCTTTTTGTGTCAATTTGTTCTTCTGTGTGGGGGACATGGATTCTGCCTTTGAGAATTACCGTTTATACCATGCCTCATACAGTGGCTGTGAATTTTTTGCCCTTTAGATCCTACCATAAAACCAATCTGAAATCCTAAATTATCTTCTTGCCGTTTGACTTTATCTTTATGCCTGGGGCTTTTGTGGTCTGGACTGAGTTTTAACAACAAGGGATGTTCTAGGTAAGGGTGTCCCAGTCTCTGTGCTCACTGGTGAGAACATGAGGTTCTTGATCACTTAAAATGTGTTTAAATTAATTGAACCATGGTTATTTCAATACTAGTACAAAAGCCAGGATGAAGGCAGTAAGGTTGGTGGTCTATATTTTTAAATCTTAGAACAGTTCCTGGTATAGACTTTACAAAGGGAATTTTTGATATGACTGGTTATGATAGCAAGTAAGACCAAGGAACTTCCCAGGATACAGGGACTCAAACGTTTATATTCTTAGAACAATTCCCAACACTGTGGTGACCAAGTCTACCACCGCTCTTCCAAGCAATACCTATACATATCTATGGGAGCCAGCATGGGCTGTTCCTAGTTTGGAGCTAGCTGTGAAAGGCTGGAGTTTAATAGCATAGTAAAGTCATTTGCTTTCAGAGCTGGAGAATGACTACGGCATAATTAAGTTTAATGTAATAGATGTAACAATTTTGCACAAAGCAGCACAGACCTAAGACTGTTTAACATCATCTGCTCTAAATCCTGTTATTGCTTTCACTAATTCATCTGTGTCTACCACTTAATGAGAGTCAGTCTCTTTGAAATATGGTCCCAGTGGAGGAAAGCTCAACCTGAGCTTGGCTGGAAAGCGGTCTGCTTGGAGGGACATGTGTTCTATTTAGAGCTGTTGGGTAGGAGGAAAAAGAGTATGGTTTCCAATATGTTGACCCTTTACACTGTGTGAGAGGTAAATCAGTGTTTTCCCTCTGATTCCACATTGCAGTCCATGCTGTCTTCTATAACACGGACCAATTCTCCCACAGGTCTGCAGTGTGAAGAAGGAATACAGATGGGGTTTGTTTTAAAGATACAGGATGGTGCTAAGGCCCCAAGCCATGATGCTGAAGCCAGTATTTTGTGAAATCCCCATCCAAAGTTCAAGATGAACCCTTGGCAATCATCCTTTCTGAGTGCTGAGCTGATATTCTTTGCAGGTGGGTGACAGAGGTGTTGTCTCCAACCTCACTGGTCATACAACACCAGCAAAATCCAGTGCCACTGAGTTGGATACAGACTGATTGTGAGTGAGAAACATGAGGAAGCATCTCTAAAAGCTGTTGAATGTTATGGGATATTGACTGAAGCATACTGGACATTGTCCACCATTATCAGTGGCTTTTCGTGGCATTATTTCCATAGCTGGTGGAGATTTCTGAATTCATTGTTAATTTTCCCTGTTCTACCTGGGTTCACCTCATGCCTGTTGGTTTTCATTCACTTGGTGATAGCCATATCACTTTTGCATGTTGATATTAAGGGTTCATGATGAAATTTTGTCCAATACTTGATTTCAGTGGTCAATACTGATGTTTGAGATTGCACTCACATGCAGCTAAGAAGTTGTATTCTCCTGAAATGCTAAACAGGAAACTGCTTATCCCTGTAAAACAACTTCCTGGAAAATTCTAATATTTGGCTACAAAAAAAGAAGCCAGCCACTGGTCCATCTCTGTTAGATTCAGAGGATCTGTGTCCCCAAAATAAATCTTAAATTATCTTAATAATTTGATGCCCTTATGAAAGGCATTGTATAGTAAGTTACAGGTGACTTAATTTCATGAAGCAAGAGTTCCTTTCCAGGCCTGTGTTTCTTTACGAAGGATTTTGTCAAGAAAGAGCTGGACAGGCTGTCTTGGAGTCAGAAGACAACATATTTTGTGGGCAGCCCTAAGTTTGGAAGAGTGTACAGAAGTCAGCAAACACATTTCTTTGAGAGCTGGAGGAATAAACATGAGGTTTATTGTCTTTATTTTAATTATTGAGGAGGACAGGAGGCTCAGACTGTAGCTTGTTTCACCAAGTCCTGATGGCATCAAACCCCCCCTGTGGGGAGGCAGGACTATTACACAAGGGAGACGGGGGGAAAAACGATGAGCAATATGATTAATTTGGATGCCCGAGAAGGAGAAATGAGATGAAGGGTGGGATCACAGGAGGACAGCTGTCAGACTACGATGTCTTGCCCTGAACGAGATCTTTTAGATGTTTGTATTACACTTCAACCTGATGAAGCTGGGTTGTTTTTTGCAGTGACAGCCACAGGTTTGCTCATTAAACCCCAAGAGGGCAGCGTCGCTGGAGGAACGTGGATTACTATTACCCTGGATAGTAAGTTTTAAACTTTTATGAAGCATGCGTCAAAGTAACAGAGAATCAGCTCCATTCTGAGGTTTGTGGTTGGAGTGACAAGCCCTAAGCAACAGATACATGAGCGTGAAATTGGTTTGAAATTATTACTTCATAAGTTATTGCTGATGGTTTCTTGTTTTTAAGTCCTTTCTAAGCAAGGGAAGTCAGATTTCTACCTTATTTTTGTAGATGTAGGGCCAGAAATTTCCTCCCTGCCATGCTTTTATTGAAGAAAAGCTGAAAGTCTTCTCTGTCTATAGGTCTATAGATGTTGGAGCTCTAAAAGCACTAATGATAAATACGAGACCTGAGTAAAAAACACAGAAATTGATATGCCATGCTCATTTTGTCCCCAGAACAGCTGTACAAAGCTAGGCTTGATTTTCTGCAGTGCTGAGCATTGATTCATTGGGAGGAGAGTTGGTTTCTGGGCCAGTTGTATGTTTGGTTTAGCTGCTCAAGTTCTGGCACTGCCATTTATAACTATGATGAATAGTGTCAGTCTTATTTGTCTGATTATTGTGCGTTCCCATAATAATGATGAAATGGAGGAGAGAGCTCTTGTCTTCAAAGGAGATGTTTCCCCCACAGCACCATGTGGCAGGCAGAGATAGTCACAGCTGGGAACTGTGCTCAAGCAGAGTGGGGTCTTTTTTGTGGGGGAAGCAGATAGTCAGACCTTGGGAGAAGGGGAAAAAACCTTCCTGGGACCAGGAGGAAATGTGCAGTTTGCTGCAAATCGAGAAACCGCTGATGTCATTCAAAGTGAATCTGTGGGCTGGGAACCACCTGTGAGGATCACGAGGAAAGGGAGAATTGTTTGTAAACCACCTTCATTTCTAGTTGCATTTGATTTTGCTACAAAAGTTAACCATTGTCATGGTTTGGGTTAGTTTATGTTCAGATAAAACTCAACTTGTTGAAGATTGAAAGCCTTTGAACCTTTGGACAGCCCACTCTAAAGAAATGGGCTAAGCAGGTCCACTTTACAGCGAAAGCCAACATGCGGTCCTGTCAGTAAAATTATGCAAGAGATCAGCAACTGCAAAGACAATGTCAAAAGGTACTAACTGTGCAGGTGCTTTAAGTATGTGTGGCTATGGGTTTTTTTTCCAATGTAGATGGCTGACGTGGCTCAATCTCTGCAGTAGAATACATGTGGAAGAGACCAAGTATTGTATTAGAGGCAAAAAAAAAAAAGCCATGCAGCTGCATGGTGGGATGAACTCAGTATCAATATGCAATTACACAAACCTGAATTTAAAAAGCCTGATTAGAGTGTCTAAGTGTTGCTTCTAAAGAGAAGCTGGGTTGCACATTCAAAAATGTTTGTATCGTGCGTGACTGAATGTGAGCGATCCTGTCCTCATAGAGCTCTTCTTGTTGACTTTGATTACTTAGGCTCAACATCCCACCAGTTAGAACATGTCTCTTCAGCCAGTGGGTCCCAGCTGGAGGTGTCTCTGGTGAATCCAGATCTGCCCAGGTTGCCATGTGATGTCTCGCCTGTGTATTTTGACTTATCCACTATAAGATGCAGAACAAGGTATGATCCATGACGACAGTGTGGGTGAGACCTTGCCATTTTTCTGGTAGGATCCTCATTTTTTTTCAGTGTCTCTACTGGAAGCTTGGGAATTTAATGAATTTCTACGACTTCTACTGTGGCTGCACCTGAGCACCTCCTAATTTATGTGACATTTATCCTTGTTTCAACCTAATGAAGCACTAGCATAACTAGCATAAGAGTTGATGGGTCTTCTTGGACAGGCTAAACTCAGATTCTCAAAAATGTGTAGATATCTAATTCTTAGATGCAAAACTCCCAAGAAAATCCCAGGTGGAATTCTATCAGCTTCTGGTGTCTTTGACCCGTCCAAGATGATAGAGAGATGTTACTTGTAGAGTGGGAAACGAATATGGTTTCAAGCACCAGTAGGACAATCTAACCTCCCTGTTTTCCATCCTGTCATAGCTTTAAAGATGATTCATTGGCTTGAAAACTAGGGATGTCGCAAGAGGCTGTAAGAGTGACCCTAATGGGGCTCTTCCATCCCTTGCTACTATGATTCAGTTAGGAGTTAGTTCTGCTGAATGCAGTGCTGCGAAACTGCGTGCATTAAGGATGCAGTGTTAATTTACAACCCAGGATCAAGATGCCCTGTAAATCCAGGCAGCCCTGGGTTATTTTAATACTAATGAATAACAATTGATCATTAGTATTAATGAACACTAATGAGCATGTCCGTGTTTTGCATTAATGTACAATTTGGATTGAGTTCTGGTGTAGTCGTCACCTTCTGCATTTAGCTGTAATTTTTTGCTTCCGCATTTCTTTTAAATTGTAGTTTTAGAGTTTGGGTTCCTATGTGTAAATTCTGGGTTCACAGCGCAAATGTTTTTTCCACTCTATTGAAGCCTGAGTGGACCTGCTATGAATGGAGACACTGTGAAAGATCTGGCATTTCCTAAAAAAATAAACCCAATCTGTATAAAAATAATATAACGTATTTTCTTCCACCTAGGTCTTCACCCCAGGAGGGTTTGTACTATGTGGAGGTGATGTTTAAAGGACATGTAATTAACAACCTGACTGAGGTGGAGAAAGAAAACTATACTTTCAAGGTAACCACCGAGCAAGGATAGAAGTGATAAATAATTGAAGGTATTGAAGGGAGTCAAACTTCAGACTTTGTCTTACAGAAAATATGTTGGAATATTACCTTTCATACTGTATGTTTGATTGCATGTCAGGACAAGAAGTTAGGATGCTCCTTCTGTACCTTCAAACTAGGTGCATCGAGGTACTCATCAATCTGGCACTGAAAAGACTAGGTGACCTAAGAGGTCTTTTTGAATCAAAAATCTTGGTCCAAGTTAATCTGTCTCTGCACTTAAACCATGCAGTCAGAAGACACTATTGTGCCAGAAGACCCTATGCCAGCTTCTTCTGGTGTTACCCACCAAGCTGCAGCGTGGCAGCTAACAGTCTGCACTGGCAGGTAACCATGGGTAAGAATACCTCCCGTGGGCAAGACTATCTCCCATGGGCACGCTGGTTCCAGGAAAGGACATCTCTCCAGGTGTAGGACACAGCCCTCCACACCTAAGATGAGCAAGATTTGGCAAGCTCAGACCTCAGTTGTGACTGCATAGCTGTTGCTCAGTTATTTTGAGAGCTTGCTACTCCCCCTCAGACCAGTATTTTCCCTTTGGCACTCAATGTCAAAGCACATTGTCTCAGGAGGCTGTGGGGTATGGTGGTGTTAGACCAGTTAATGATGATGGTGTCAGAATCACTTGCTGAGCAGAATCCTTAACCATGGCTGTGTGCTCCAGGACGAGGCCTGGTGTGTTCGGAAGTCACGTCCCACTTCTGTGCAAACTTTGAGTATCAAGCAAGAAAGCCCAGCATTTTCAGTAAATTGCACATTAAAGCTGAAGAGTCATTGGGTGGTTCAGCTAGCTTAGAGAGTTGATGAAAAATCACCAGGGGATGCTGTTAATGAGGCACATTCCAAGCTAAATAAAACACAATGCATCTCTTTGTTTTGGGACTGGGACCTGGGAGCTATGCGTATTAAAAATTAATTTTGCCTCCACAGTAGATTGAGAAAGCCCGCTGCAGGCAGCAACAAGTCTGAACAGCTTGGAAGACTTGTGTCAGCTAGTGGCCCCAGCTTTTGTGCTGTTTTGACTTCTTTCTCTGCATCAGCTCTAGCCCAGGCTGTGGTGTGATGTTGCCTTTGCTTCTCAGAAGTGGCCATCACTGAGTTTGTAGCTACTCACTCATTATGAACATGACCATGAGGAGGAGGGAAGGCAAAGACTGAGCTTTGAAAGGGAATGGGGGTCAAGGAAAGCTCAAAAAAAGACCCCAAATATGCAATGGTGTCTCTGGTTTGATTCAGCAAATGAGTTTGTTATTTATTAGGCTGACAGCAACATCGGTAAAAACAAGTGAGGACAGCAGAGGGCTCAAAAAGAAGGTGGGGGGGATGGAGATGTGTGGAGACGGCTCTGAGAAATGGGTGATTTGGGAAACAGGGACACATGGGAGATGTACTTTTTCTGTAAGGTTAATGAAATCGAGCAGCTAATGACCTAGATTGAAACGGGTTTTAGCCACCTAGCAGGACTGCAGGCCAGATTTATGGAGGTATTTGTAGCACCTGAGAAAGCAGAGAGAGAAATGGGTTTTACAAAATCTGAACAAGCCACGTGCCTCTACACTTTAAGCCCAAGACCCCTAAATACCTTGATGGATCTGACCCGTGCTTTTCACATAATGATTTTCATTTCCATGGTGCCAAATGCTGCACCAAGGAAAGATGATGACATTACTTTTATTTTTTCAGGGCACTTTGAGGAATAAAGAAGTGAAGTGGTTTTGCCAAGGTCTCCCTGTAAAATACAAGGCTGTGCCTGTATTAGCGAGCAAGGCAGGGTCAGGACGTGGGCTCCCACACTGCCTGGGGTCGCGTAACTGCTGCTCCTTGGTGCAGCTTTTTTTCCTTTGGGTGATGGCAAGGCTGCTCACATTAGCATGGGTCAGGCCACCTTCTTTTTGGTGTAGGGAGAGAATTTCCCTACATAGATATAAGCTGTGCTGATCCCTGGGCCAAACAGCAGGTTCTAAGTTATTTTATTTAGTCGTATAACCATAGTCCAAGAGCCCACCTCCCCTTTCCATAACTCTCCTTGTGGCTTTCCCAAGATATCTAGCTCTTTCTCTTTTTCTCTCTCTACTTGTTTGCCCAGGTACATTCCCACTGACACCAGACCATGATGTCTCAGCTACATCAGCCTGTTACAAGATAATGTTCAGCTAACCCAGCACTGGAAATTCCTAGTGTGCTGGTGACAACTCCTTATCCAGAACAGGAATATTTTAAGGACATCCAAAGAGTTTCAACTGCCTTTTTATTTCTTTTAGTACTGGGATCTAGATGCTCAGTTTGGACATAAGGCACTTTTTAGCTGCTGAAGCTGTCCATTTATTTGTCCTGTTTGGTTTGCCATCTTCCAGGCAGAGATAGGGATGTTTACAGATGATAACGATTCCATGTGAGTTAACAGCATGTGGAGGACCACGCGAGCCTCTGGCCAATTGACTGATGAGTAGTGTTCCTTGACACAACACCATTTGAATAAGACTGGTGTCAGCCTAGGCAAAAAATTTCTAGAGTAATTTTGGTTAAAAAAAAAAAGTCTCACATATTTTAGAGTCAACTGAAGAAAAGGGGGAAAAGGGCTGCTCATTGAAAATACAGCCCAAAACTTGTGCCAGGTCAGATATCCATGTCTCTCAGCTACTTTGGAAGGCTGATGATGATCTTCCCCCACTTGCACAGGGTCCCCGTGTGCTCCCCATCTTCTGGGAGGCTTGTCTCAGAGCAAAATCTCTCTATACTCCTTCTTGGACTCTGTTAAAGTCAAAAATAGTACCCCATAGCAGATTTCCAGTATTTCCTTGCTGTTTCCTCAGAGTGCAAAGTAGTGCTTTCCCAAAGACACCTCTGATGTTTTATACCGCATTAAGATGGGCCAATACGAGCATTTTCTTTTCTACACTGCTTTAGGGTATCCAACAAGCTTGCTAAAGGCTAGCTGGAGTATCTCACTTCTGTGATGTAGGAATAGTTTTTGACTATATTATTGGGAAGAAAGAAGGTGCCATAATGCCAGATAAAATGACTTCAGATAAAGCATGGCTTAGAAATTTTATAATGTATTAAACTATATCTTCTGGAATTGACTCAAGCCAGGGTGGACAATCTGGGCAGAAAGAAGACGCAAAAATAGCAGTAAGCCATACTCCAAATGCAGAGGGGGCAAGAAAGGGACATTGTACTCACTCCCTTCTCAGAGCAGGACTCCGCATCAAAGATCAAAACCTAAAGTGCGAGTCTCGGAAATGCAGTTGCCAACTGTGTTGTGAGCAATGTGTAATCAGATCTTGTTGGGCTGCTGCGAAAATGACTGCCATTTAACAACAAATTTCTCTTTGCAGTTCTCTGCTGCGCAGACACCTGTGGTTTACCAAATTAGTCCTCCATCTGGCATCCCAGGTATGGGACCTTTCTTTAAGCTGGAGCCCACTTTAATTATTATTTGATGTTCCATACTGTCTTTCTCCTTATGAGGGGTCTGTCTTGCTGAGGATAGAAATGGGCACCTCCAGAACTTAATGTCCGAGCTCATGCTGAACAGGAAAATGGGTTTGCACAAAGGGAGAGAGTCTGCAGCACTGGGTACAAGAGAAATGGGTAATGCAGAGTGCCCAGGTTATTTGATACTTACCTTCTGCAGCCCAACTCTGCCTGAGTAGAGAGATGTTGTTCAGCAGATGGGTAGATCTAATCAGCCTCAACTCTTGAGCCTATTTAGTAATAGTTTGAAGAAGAATTAGCTATTAGGTGATGATATTGAAATGCCATACAGACCTTTGTGTTAATGGAGCTTTAGATCAGACTAAAGTTACATGAGAAGACAGTCACTAGTTTTGGTCTGAACAGATAACTGGTGTATGGAACAATGTTTTCCCCTGTTTCTATTCTGTTTGTATTTGCAGTCTTCTTAAGAAAAAAAATTGAAATGCTTATTTCCAAAGTCAAGATGAATCAAAGCATTCTGGTCTTTCAAGAGTGCAGAGAGGTACCTGAGTGATTAGATCATACAGATGTTCCTAAATCTAAGCCTGCGCCTCATTTCCAATTATTTTCAGGTGCAGTTCAGCTCCAGATTCTCATGCCTTGCTTTAGGGTGTCTCTATGGAGGTTTCTATGTGTTAGTTGGATGTTTGACCTCCCAGTGTAGTTGGTGAAGAACATGAGAGTAGCACTAAGTCTCTAGTGCTATTTGAGATGTCCTGGAGCATGAAGAAGCTGCGTGGAGCAGGTAGATATGACACAGAACCAGGAAGATTCATTCCCTTCTGGAGCCACAGTGGGAGGATAGGGTGCCTCAAATGATTGACGACACCTCTGTGCAGGTAACTGAACCAAGCTGTCACCCAGTGTCGCCAGGGGAGTGTTGGGAGTGATTCCGCTGACCACATAGATGCTGAGGTCCTTCTTTAGAGCTTGACGCTGTCTAGTGTACAAATGATGTCATTTTGGTTGCCTCGTGAGGTTCTGCAGTGGAATTTGGTTGGAATGTGGGGTTTAGTTAACAAGAGTTGAGGAAAATGCCTTCTCAGTACAAATACTAAAGATCTACTAAAAAAATCAGGAATGGACTTTTTTGTTGGAAACAAAGATGTGTGTTTTGAGAAAAGTGAATTAAGTGCAAAGTTACTTGAACTCAGGTAGAAGCTGAGAGTAGACATCAGTGCAGCCAGCTGGGCATCTCTCTGCAAACTTTGCAAAGATCAAGAATTTCTTTTGTTCATCTCACAAAATCTGCAAATACAAATCCTCTGCTTTTAAAAGGCTCTCTTCAATTTCTATTTCTTTTTAAACAGGAAATTTAATAGAGATCCATGGGAAGACAATTGCTGGAAGATATGAGACCCTGGACTTCGATGTGGATTATATTGATGGGTAATTATATATAGGCTGCTATCTGACCCAGTCCCTGTAAACTGGCATTTCTTCCACCAGCCTCCTTGACAGCAATAAATTGCAACCAGTTGGCCCAGAATTGCCATTTACTTCCTTTGTGGTTTATTGCCACTCATGAGTTGGGCTCCAGCAAACTTTGTTAATCTAATTGCAACTGGTCCATTAAGCTAGTTGGTTTGTTTACTGGCAGCACAGTCAATCACAGCTCAGTGTGAATTGTACTGTAATTGCATCTGGTTGCTGTAGATTTTATTTTGGCTAGCAAATTAAAATTTAACTAATTAAAATAATGTCAGAATCTAAAAGTTAAATAAATTTTCCCTTCCATTTGCATTTTCAGAAAAAACTATTAGTTTGAAACAGATGCTCTGTTGAGTCAGAAGATAAAGCAGAAGTATTTTGAGACAAAAGGCTTTGTTGTTCACTGCTTTAAACCCTCTCTGGTCACTTCCTTGTTCTCAAGGAAGGTGTGAATTTTTTTTTTCTGTTGCTCCTATGGTTACACGCAACAGAGCAAAGCAGGTAGATTTTAAAAATTTACTTCAGATCAGCAGCACTTTAAGCACAGTGAACCCAAAATGAGTGTGAAAGCTAATCTGCTGTCTGTCATATGCATTTCCATTTGTATGTGAGTGTTCTCGGATACTGCTGAGTTATGATTTCCTTGCACTTTTGTCAATGGCAGGGAAGAACTAAGCCAAAGTGGGTATTTTAAAGATAAACTCTTAAACTATATTTACTGTTCTGTCATTTTATGGATCATTTCAGGAGCAAGGTAAGTCGTTTATTCTCATTAGTTAGAAATTTTACTTGCAGCAGCAGATATTAAGCATTGGGTTATAAAGGTTATATTAAGCATTGGAACAGGCTGCCCAGGGAAGTGGTTGAGGCACCATCCCTGGAGGTATTTAAAAGAGGGGTAGACGTGGTGCTGAGAGATATGGTTTTGTCAGAGTCAGGTTGATGGTTGGACTCAATGGTCTCAAAGGTCCCTTCCAACCTGGGCAATTCTATGATTCTATATTTGCCCACTAGATGTTTTTTTACTACTTCTAAGGCTGAATGGAAATGTCCCTTGCTAAGTAACTAAATTCTCTGCTAGCGTGAATGAAAGCCCAGTGCAGATTCCTGCCATACCAGATGCACCCATCTATCAGCCCTATGTCTTTGCTCACTGGATGCACATTAGCATCCTTTGTTCGATATTAATTATTGTTTTACCTATCTCTGGTGGAACTGTGAAACCTTTGATCTGTGGGAAGAAAGGCTGGTCTGTCTGACTGCAGGTTGGACGTGCCTGCGTGCTCTGTTGCTAGATTACTCATTTACAGCTTAACCTCACGATAGCCAAAAAGGAAATGGCCTCAAAATCTTAACATACCAAACAGATTCACATCATAGCTTCACATGAATAATTTGCCCATTTTTGGTGTGTTAGTAAATAGGTACCAGGTGGAGACGTGGACTTGACTAGAGCAGTCTGTCACTTGCACTGATTTAGGATTTGAAGCAAAAAAGAGGGCTGTTTTTATACTTCCAAGTGTGTTCTGCACCCTTTTCCATGCTTTGTATGTGATGCGATGATCCAGTGATGCTGAACCAAACATTTTACAGCTCTGAATTTTTTTCTATTCATCCTTATAAGGAAAGGCATCTCAATGTCAGCAAGCTGTATTCATAAAAGCAAACCCTTAATAAAATCTCATAAAACTACACTCTGAAGCATGGGTCATAGAAAAGTGTTGGTGCTACAGGTTTTAATTGCACATTTTCCTTCATTGCCTGTTAATTCTCAAAGAATCACTGCCCACCTTTTCTTATTATGCTAATTAATGTGAATTTATTGTTCCCACCTGATTCCTCCTCTCCAGTGGAAGTTGTCCCTTGCTATATTGGTTCTTTAAGGTGGGGATACTTGAATTTGCTATTAGGTGCTTGAATGATTTCTAGCAGCGGTTGGTTGTAGTGTTTTTCCTCAATGAAATAAAGAAATGACCGAGCTGCATCTCGAAGCAGTGTGGCTGTACGCGCACTATGCTGCACTTGCGCTGCCTGCTGCTTCTGGAAGGTAAGGGTTGGGGTTGTCCTTCTGGGTCTCAGACTACCAACCCTTCCCTACAGGGAGGAGGTAACAGGTCATTCAGAGCCAGCACTGGGTGTCTCAAAGATGGTCCTGCCACGATCTTTATGGAGGCGTAGTTCCCACAGTATTTGGGGAATACACTTTGCAGATGAAGAGATAAGAGATCAGGGGTTTACAGTTTTCTAGGGTGTTAATAAATGCTATATACAAGTGAGGAGAAATTCCTGTCCTATTTGAAAATGTTGGCTGCTGATTTTAATAGGATCAGGATTTCATTCGTGAAATGTTGTTGTATCATATCACACCTTCCCTGTTCCTTTTTTGCCTAGGCCAGCTGTCCTCGTGGCAGAAGGAGATGGATGGACCAGCCTCTGCTCTTTTGCTGACAGGCGAGCTGGGAGGATGTCAGTACTTGTCTTACCTTTGGTTTGTGTGTGTGCAAGGGCTCAGCACAGCTTGCGCACAAAAAAAATTCTTGCCTTTTGAAGAAGCTTTTCTGCTTTTGCTTAAAATGGAGAGGGACCATGGGGAGTTGACCATATGGTCTGTGACAGGGAACAGTGGCTCTAGCCATAACCAGGCCAGGCCAGGCACTGTCCTCTGCCTGGAGATGATACTCTATGCCCTGGCCACGTCTGTTCTGTTCAACTCTTTAGACTCCAAAACAAGGTAGCTGTTTCCAAACTGCCTGTTGACCCTGGTCAATGCAACGTCTTCAGTCATATATGGAAACTAATTTGAAAGGTGAATTAACTGACCTGGGCCCAAAATGGGCAGGGAAAGCTCTAAAAATTTCCTGTGGCATATAGGCTCCAGTGTCTGGGCCCTGGCACTGTTCATTTATTGGTATTAATGTATCCATGTCTTCTCTAAGTTACAGGAGACCCTTTAGGCTGCTGGCTCTTGCACTTGTTGAATTACAGAAAATAACCCCATGGACTTGGCAGCAGTGTTTCTTTTATGAATGATGCATTTCTCACAGTGCCTGTGAGCTCAGGAAAACAGAGGCTGCTTTTACAGGGAATAAGGGGAAAAACCTAGTCCCACCGAATTCAGTGCTATTCAGTGTTACTACTGGGGTCCTCAGCAGGCGCTCTTATTGCACTGTAAAATTCGTCCTGGCTCCCAAGAGGGGGATTTACATGCAAATGTGAGCTGATGATGGGACTTGCTTCATTCCATGGCTCCAGAAGGTTGATGTAATGCCGACATAGCTGGTTTAATTGCTACCTGCTCCTTCTTACAGTTTAGGGACATGCAGAGGAGCAAGTAGAGGGGAAACACTTTTGTCCTCCTATTCACCCTCACCACGTGCTCAGAATTGTCTCCCCTCAGCTTTTATTTCAAATGGGGGCTCTGAGGGTCACCAACAGGATCAGCTTCTGGAAAGAAGAGTAAAGGGGTCAAGCTGGAGCACTGTGTGTTGCTGGGAGGCATCCTCCTAAGCTGCTGAACTCTTGATCACCAGAGGGGAGGGACTCTTTATCAGGGAGTGCAGCAATAGGATGAGGGGTAATGGTTTTAAACTGAGAGAGGGGAGATTTAGATTAGATATTAGGAAGAAATTCTTTCTGTGAGGGTCATGAGACCCTGGCCCAGGTTGCCCAGAGGAGCTGTGGCTGCCCCATCCCTGGAGGTGTTCAAAGCCACGTTGGACGGGGCTTTGAGCCACCTGGTCTAGTGGGAAGTGTCCCTGCCCATGGCAGGGGGTTGGAACTAGATGATCTTTAAGGTCCCTTCTAAACCAAACCATTCTATGATTGCATGATCAGTGAGGACATGGGTTGTTCCTCTCTCATCTCACCTGTTTCTTTCCCTTGTTTTTAAAGGGAACCAAGCGTGACTAACTTAGTTGTGTAAGTCCACTTCTCTTCTTGGTTTGATTTTGTATTTTGCACTTTTTGCTCCCAAGGCTCAGCAAAGTCCTTTGTCTCTCCACAGCTACCCTATTCAGGCAGAAGATGGACTGGGGACCCTGCAGTGCCGGGTGGAAGGGAACCACATAGGTTGGTGAAAGGGGGGGAAAATCATGTGTTTCTGTTATTCCTGCAATTCCAGAGGGTACAGAGAGGGTGTCAATCATGAGTTCCTGAACTCTGTCTCCAAAGTTAGGAATGGGGCTCAGGGCTGAGTCCACAAAACCTGCTTCAGTTCAAGGCTTACCAGTCTTCAGCGTAACCACTGTCATGATTTGCGTCCTCTGCACAGCCTTGGAGAAAATGAAGTGCAGTGCTCAAGTGAAACCATGACATGATGTAGACATTGCTGACAGCAACAATGTGATTTGGGGTCTTTGTCAGTTTATTACTTTTATTTTAATCCTTCTTATATGTGATGGACCTTTTCTTTACTGCTTTATTAGAGGAATAAATTGGATGTTTCCTTCTATTCATGGTCTTTCTGGTAGTAGGTTGGATCCATTTCATTTTTCCTTGCTTCCAAGCACTCAAAAAAAAAATCTGATTTCTTTCCAAAGCTCTGTCTGAGCAGCAAGCTCCCAGTTGGGAAAGGTGATCTGAGTTAAATGTATAAAATAGAAATTAATATCTGGCTCTCATGTAGACACCAATGAGATATCTTGGGGTATCTGAGATCTCTCCAATGCAGTGTCGGAGATAATGGAGGTCTTGAAGGAGATCTACACCTTCCTAGCATAGTAAGTGAGGTCAGATAGGATCCACAGGGTCTAAGATGACACAAAGAACTTATGCTTAGTGTCAACCAAATCCTGCCCCTGAGATTCAGCTTGCAGGTTTGATAAATAACTGTAGGTATCTACAGTACAGTGTTTACCTACAATCCAAGGTTCCAAGCTCCCTTAGCAGGCATCCAGTTCAATTCCTGCACACACTGCTGAAATCAACACAGTTATACTGTTGTAAGGGAAATGTAAGGAAGAGGAGAATCAGACCCAGGATATCTGGACAAGGTTTGGTAGGATGCACTCTTCATGGAGCCCTCCACTCTTCTGCCATAAAGCATATACCTTTTCTCTCCTCCAGGGTCCCACAATATTAGCTTCTCGGTGTTCAACAAAGGGAAGTGAGTAAAAGAATCTTTTTCTCTCTTTTTTTTTTTGGTGTTTTCACGTGGGGACACAGCTGCATTTGAGTCCAGGATAAGTGTGTGACATTTTTACAGAATCTTGTCTTTCATTGTTTAGAAATGAGTTTTTGCAATATTGAGAAGGTGATCATCAGATTGGGAATGAAAAGGGAGAATGTTCCTCCCTCAACACATCTCCACTTTGGGGTTTTAATATTTTAGCTTCAGTGCCCAAAGTATAAGTTAGCTGTTAAGCCTAGCTGAATAAAATCGTTTCACCTTGCTTTTAACTCTTCATCCAAATGGGAAAGAATTTAACCATAAAAAGGGTAAAAATAGGTTTTGCCAGTGTCAAAACCCATGCTTTATAATGAGACAGTACTTCTAATAAAGATTTTGAGCCACGTAATGGAATCTCTTGAGTCAATGCCTCAGTGTCTTGGTGAAGGTGATGTTGGTCCTTGTAGAAATGTTCCACTGTTCCTCTGGAGAGTGAGTGTCCAGCTCTGTCAATAGAAGGTCTAATTTAACTTAAATGGCCAAGGATCTCTCAGGTGTTTTCTCTCTCTTGCAGGTCAGCAGTACACAAAGGTGCTTGGCTCATCAGTGCCAAACAGGAGCTTTTCTTATATCAGACACATTCAGGTATTGCACAGATCCACCTCACTGCCTGCACTGTAGGCAGTGAGGGACTTGGTAGTCCTAGCACGTTCTAAGAAAAGACCTCTTATTGCTGCTTTTCCCGAGGATGTAATCCTGTTGTGTCCTCATTTTGAGTGTGCCACTCCCCTGCTATGGGCTTGGCCACACAAAAATCTGCAGATCAAAAATTTCAGGAAGAGCAGATTTATGTGCTAAGGTTGGGTATGTTGCCATGGGCTACGAATCAAATCCTCAGTCATTTAATGTTCTTCTCAGACAGGGATATGTTTGAACTCTGTTTTGGACAGCCTAACCTGACGCAGTCAGCCAGAGAATGGCAGTATGGAAAGGTTTGGGATGATGTTGCTTTATCGTTGTTCCTTTTCCCGTCAGATCAGTTGTAGACTTGAGATGTTGCATCTAGAGAAGCTTTTTCCCCTTTAAATCACACTGTATTTGGTAAGGTCGAGATTTGAGAAATGCAGACCTTAGGATAGAGGTAGATCTCACATCAGCTACGAGGAGGAGATGATGTTCAGCCACTGCAAGGACTGAGTTCTGGATAAATGGTGAATGACAGATTACTGCACCATTAGTTTAAAAAAAAAAATATATTGAGGTACATGAACAATAATAACCTCCATGTGACACTTCCAGCTATAGCATAGAAGAGAAGACAATGAAATCCTGAGTATCCGCTCAAGATTATAGTCATGGGCAAATAGTGTCCAAGACAGCAAGGCCCAGCAGTCAAAGCCCCGTATGCCCAGCAGTCAAAGCAGAAGTAGAGTATCAGGGACTGCAGAGCACTGGGCAACCTTTGACCTTCGTCAAGCTAAAATACCACTCGGTTCACCTACACAGGTCCCCAGCAAGGTCCCATCAAGTTTTTGCCATTAAGTTGGCTGAAATTAATATAAAGAATGCACTAGTTCCTTATGGGCTGTATCTGAGAAGCTTGGTTCAAGAGATAACAAACGTTTGGTTTTTGGTGTTTTGTTTTTTTTTTTTTAATGTAGCCAATACAAGCCTGTGTTTTGTATATTATTTATAACATACAGCTTGTTCCACCTATAAATTCAAATTCTTTTGTAAAGGAGGGCAGTTTTATGTCAAATTTTATTTACAAATTGAGGTGCAGTAAAATGAAATAACCCCGAAGGGACTTGGCAGAGCACCAGCAGAAACAAGTTCTGCCAGATCCATCCAGTAGAGAGTACTGCACTTGACAGTAGTCAAAACTATAAAATACTGTTTAAATATCAGATAAATTAAGAAAAAAAAATGCAGATCTGGACAAACTTGCCTCATTTTTTCCAGAACTACACAAGTACAATCGTGTGGTTAAACTAGGACATCTGAGTGCAAAGTGAGTAAATGTGGTCAAAGAGAAAAATGGGTTTCCAGTATGGAAGGGCATGACTATAGCAGAAGTAAAATCCCAAAAGATTCTCATGGTCATGATGTGGACACTCAGATGTTCAGTTTCCTCCATTTGTCCCTGAAGCCTAAGGGACAATTGGAAAGTGTGATAACATTTAAACTTTCAGCCTAAATTGAGACACGAGTCAGACAAGGTCAAAAGGATTAAAACAATTTTAATTCCACCTTTTTTTTTGCAGGGCTGCTCAATAGCGCAGAATATACCAGTTTGCAACCTGAGCGTGACAGATGCAGCCACTGCTAAGTAACAGTGCAAGCTTTACAGTACTACTTCTGTCATGCGGCCAAGTTACCCGTGTTGTTCATTCCTGGTGTAATCCCAGCGGCTGCCAAAAACCCCGTGAAGGATCAGTGGGATTCCTGTTTCATTCACAGGAGCCTGCTCCGGCTGGAAAGAGTGCAAGTGCACTGCTGGCTCGGACAGAAATAGGGCTGGGATTAACCTTTCCAGCTCTCGTTTTCAGATTCCTCCTTTTCCTTCCTCTGTAGAAATAGCCTCTGTGTTCCCAGCTGGTGGGAGTCTTGGAGGAGGCACCGATCTCACTGTCACGGGGGATTTCTTTGAGGAGCTGGTGGAGGTCACTGTTGCAGGTAAAAGAAGTGTGTTAAATGGTTTCTTTTGTTTCAATACAGTGGTCATGGCCCTGACCATAAAACCCAACTGATTAGATATTAGGAAAAATTTTTACACGGAAAGGGTTATTAAGCATTGGAACAGGCTGCCCAGGGAAGTGGTTGAGGCACCATCCCTGGAGGTATTTAAAAGACAGGTAGACATAGTGCTTAGAGATATGGTTTAGTGATGGTTTTTGTCAGAGTTAGGTTGATGGTTGGACCAGATTATTTGAAAGGTCCCTTCCAGCCTAGGCAATTCTATGGTTCTGTGTTGATGGATACCAGTGTGGCAGTTGTAGGACTCGCCATCAGAAAGGTCCAGTTATTCTGACTGTGGGCACGAACTGTTTTGCTTGCTTGATAGTACACTTTTTTTAGCAAAGTGTTGACCCCTTTGGGAAACAAGATGGTCTCGTGCTGCAGCTCAGCTGTGTTTTCCAAGTCTCACATGGCACATTTATCTCCTTTTCCTGCTGCCAGGTGTCCCCTGTAAAGTCAAGCATGTCTCTCCCCAGCAAATCAGATGCACCACTGAGCCTGTCGGCAAAGGCAGGAGGCTTGGTGTCCCCCAGCCAGGTACGGTATTCAAATAACTGAAGGTCCAAACAAGCAAACACACACATGGAAATGGAGGGCAGAATTCCTTTAGTGATAAATGTAATCAAGAAACGGGGTTTTCTGAAACGCTGTCTGCTTCAACATCAATCCAGTTTCTCTTAGGTTAGACAGGGAGGAGGGCCACAGAAATGATCAGAGGGCTGGAGCACTGCTCCTATGAGGACAGGCCGGGAGAGTTGGGGTTGTTCAGCCTGGAGAAGAGAAGGCTCCGGGGAGACCTTAGAGCCCCTTCCAGTAACTAAAGGGGGCTTAAAACAAAGATGGGGACAAATTTTTAGGAGGGCCTGTTGTGATAGGTAATGGATTTATGCTAAAAGAGGGAAGATTCAGACTATATATAAGGAAGAAATTTTTAAAAATGAGGGTGGTGAGATACTGGCCCAGGTTGCCCAGAGGTGGTAGATGCCCCATCGCTGGAAACATCCAAGGTCAGGTTGGACGGGGGTCTGAACAACCTGATCTAGTTGAAGATGTCCTTGCTCATGGCAGGGGGGTTGGACTAGATGGCCTTTAAACATCTCTTTCAACCAAAACTATTCCATGATTCTATAGCAAGGAAAGGCAAGGTGGAGAGCTCAGACCACCACTTGGCAATGGGTGATGGTGGGACGAAGATCAGCCTGGTGTGTAGGGCTGTGGAAAATGAGGGGGGAAAAAAAATATGGATAATATTTAGAGGAAGGATCACTGAACTAGAGCTACTGCAGCAGCTTCTGGGGACACTGCTTGAGTGGAGCGTTGCAGTAGGAAATTATTGTGCATAAAATGAGGCTTAGCTCATTTTTGCTGTGGGTCATCTCAGTACTTTTTCCTGCAAGAACAGACATGTGAGCTTGTTTGGGTGCTCTGCTCTCTGCAGATTTTCATTCTTTATGGTGGAAGATTTCAAGGCAGAACAAAATCCCTAAAGCAAGATCTATGTTCTGCCTTGGACTGCAAAAAAGACCCACAAACAGAGCCAATTTATTATTAAAATTTCTGTTCTGGCCTGCCTCCTTACACCACTGATTCTAGCATGTGCTCTGGGATTTTTGTTGGCTGCTACTGAGAATGCTTTTATTTTAACTTTCTAGGAAACAGAGGGCTTCTCTTTGAAGTCTGGGATGACGCCTCTGATCTGACAGAAGCAGGTCCTGGATATAGGTGGCAGTTTGTACCTAATGCCAGTTCCCCAGTAAGATTTCTGTCTGGGGCAAAGAAGTCCTTCAGGTACTCAGTGATCTTAAAAAGAGATGAAGCCATGGCAATCACCTTTAGCAGTGTAAGGTGTAGAAATAACACCTGACAGCTCTTTATAGTAGAGCCTTACTTCATAGTTCCTGTAAATCAAAGCAAACCCTCTGCTCTGAGGTCCTTTTGAAGCTCAAAATATGCAGTGAAGTGTTTTATTTTTCCTCCTTTTGCATTCACTCAGTATTTCTCTTCTACCTGGCCTACATGAGCCAAAATACCATGAAATAAATTGCTGCGGAGGTAGAAGGAGCTCCAACTGGAGTCTCTCTTGGGCTGGAGCTCTGGTGAGATGTGGACGGCCAGATCCTCAGCTGATGTTGGCAGATGCAGTGCAGGTGGAGTTAACGGAAATAAATGGATTTGCCCCAAGCTGCGAAAATACCTAAACTGTGTTGGTGCCCACTGCCTCTTCAGATACATCCTTGTAAAACTGTGCAATATGCATGAATGTTTTCATTTTTGTATTACTTCTCTTTTTTTTCTTTTTCTCAGTTGATCTTGTGTGGTTTTGAGCCTTTTCCTGCCTGTTCAGGGTTAAGCCTTTGAATGAGAAGAAATGCACAAAAAAGTGACCAACAACAAAACCATACTTATTTCTCCCTGACATCCAGTATTTCTCCCTGACATCCAGTGATAGGACGCATGGGAATGGTACAAGGCTGCACCGGGGGAGGTTTAGACTGGACATTAGGAAGCATTTCTTTATCGAGAGGGTGGTCAAACACTGGAACAGGCTTCCTGGAGAGGTGGTCGATGCACCAAGCCTGACAGTGTTTCAGAGGCATTTGGACAATGCCTGTAACACCGCGCTTTAAGTTTTGGTCAGCCTTGAAGTGGTTGGGCAGTTGGACTAGATGGTTGTTGTAGGTCCCTTCCAACTGAAATATTCTATTCTGTTCTATTCTGTTTTCATGAAGCTGTCTTTTTTTCCTTTTTGAAAACCTCTGTAGAGCATAAATAACATTTAAGGTGAAAACGGGTCATGCTGAGGTTCCTTCAGTTTTAAAATCTCTAAGTTTGTTTTGTTATAACTTGGTCCCACAGGCTTTCCTTGTTATTCAGTGTATGTGTGAAGGTGGGGTGGGGGACTGTTTTTTTTTTTTGCAGTAACTCTTTTGTATATTATGGATGTTCTACTTTTGCTTAGCTCCAGGCTTCGTGGATTTTTTGTGGCTCCTCAGACCAACAATTACACCTTCTGGATTCAAGCAGATGGTCAGGCATCCCTCTACTTAAGTTTGTCCCAAGATCCAGAACATAAGGTATTACTCTTGGCAGAGAAAAAATGACATCAGGATAGGAAAAGGTTTTAATTAAGGTCATGACAAGTGGGAATTCCCCCTGTGTGAATTGGCTTATTGGCTCTTATGATGAATCTGTTGCAGAGTGAAATCTGCGTGATTATATTTGATGTTCTACATTGGCCCTATCAGCCGCTCAGCTCATGAAAAACTCACTGTTGCAACCAAAGTCTTTGTCTTTTCCAGAAGACCTTTGTGTTAGTTTAGCACATCACCATCACTAACAATCTGTGCAAGGAGACCTGGAGGTTTGCTGTCTGACTTCCTCAGTTTAACTCCTTTTTTGCCTGTTGAAATTTTGCCCTCTGAAAACATTGGTCCTTCCCTTAGTAAAGCTGGATGATGTTATAAATGAAGGTGATCCGTTTCTCTGGGCAGTTCTTAAGCCAAGTAACTGAATAGGGCCAGAATAACAATAAAGGACTTCTTATTTGTAAAAAAAAAATGGTAGCGTTGCTGATCTTACTAATGGTAATGTACTACATCTCCTAAGGCTGTAGACATAGTTCTTTCTTTTGTATTTGGAGGACATGAGATGTAGAACTGAAGTTATCCATGAAAAATTGCATGGGTGACTGTTATTAGGGCTAGTGTCAGCCAGCAGAATTATCTTCTTTATGGTATTGAATCCTAAACCAAAGCTCTTTGAGATGATGGTTTTTCTCTGTATGAGGATGGAATGTGTCAACCATCAACCCACTGCTATCAGCTATAAGCACAAGTCTGTTTTTTTTGAGCTGTGGTATTGGACAAAGTGTCTTTTGGGGCTGGAGAAATGTCTCTGTAACTGATTGATTTGATTGGTCTGGACACAGGTGAGAATAGCTTCTCTCCCTGCCGGCAATTCGGAGTGGTCTGAGAACTGGGTAAAGAGCTGGAGTGAGCATTGGCAGCCAAAATCCCAGAAATTTGAGCTAACTGCTGGTTCAAGGTACTACCTGGAAGCGCTCCATCATGGAAGGGCACCCAGCAGTGGAATGAGAGTTGGAGTCCAGATACATAACACATGGCTGAATCCCCACGTGGTGAACAACTACTACATCGAGAGACACGAAATTCGGGCTCGTGCCTTGCGTCTTCCAGAAGTGCAGGTCAGTGCTGCGTGCTTGGCCCTGGGAGCTGGACTAGCCCTGATTCAGTTGACATGGATGACAGCCAATATGAGTTGTAAAGGCCTTCTCAGTGCTGGACATGAATGTGTGTTCCCACCTTGTTTTTAACCTGCTGAGATAATTGATGCCAATAGCATCATGAGCTGAAGGTGTTCGTGGGTTTTACGCACATTGGCGGGCACATGTAAACCTTGTGGTTGCATTATAATGCAATACTCATCGATTGATTCTATATATGATTCTAAAATCTGCTCCATGTGTTAAAGTGTACGCAATGCTCACTCCCCTCAGGTTTTATCTCACCCATTAACACCTCACCCTATTAACTAACGCTAATTCATACAAGTTTGGAATAGTTTTTATTTCCCGACCTTAGTGACAGCACACTCAAAGTGTATGTTATCTGGTCAACCCTGTATCGCAATCGGATGGTAGAAACTTCCAGCTTGATGAAGTGCTCAGCCATGAGGGATGTTTGTCCTGGTGGTTAAACCTCAGAGCTGCTGGTTGGGACCTTTAGGGACCATTTGTGGCTGTCAGTGTGTCTGCACAGGTCATATACCCCTTGTGCTCCTGTTAATTTAAGAAGGGGAGCCCAAGGCTTGTGTCAGGAGAGACTACGGAGGACAAGAGCATTTTAAGAGTAGCTGAAGGGACTCCTGATTTACAGAGGCTTAAAAAGACAAAATGCTGGCTGTAAAATCCTCCTCAGTAGAAGATATCAGGTTTGAAGTCTGTTTCATGCAGTTTGTAGCTGTTTTCATTTATTTATTTGCTTCTTTGCTTGCCAGATGTTGATTGTGTCTGGTACAGGGTGTTTCAGTATCTCCTGGAATAACATATCGCGCAGAATGATCCCCACAAATGCTACAGCTCTCCAGGTAGGCATCATTAAATGCAGACACCTAGTTCTCTGCTGGGGTGTAATCGATGGAGCTCTGGTACTTGACAGGAGTTAAGTGTTTGGTCCAGAAGCTGAAATAAATTTTACATGATGTAGGGATGATTTTTGTTACTGGGAGTGTCTTGCAGTGGGATATCTGGGGGGCTGACTACCAGGTATATTCTAAGCATATCACAGCATCTGATCTTGGTCTGTCATGTCTTCTGCAATGAAGAATGAGGTATCTTCAGATATCAGACCCTTGGACTACCCCTCTAAGACCAAATATGTAGTGTATGGCTCTTGTTTCAGGCAGGAGCTCTGATCTGGCTTCTTCAAAATCCCATAGTCTCTTGATGCAGTAGTTGGTCCCTGTCAAAACTACCCTGGGTGATAACTCCATGATAATCATTAGGCATCGAGTCATCACAGCTGGTGGAGCCTGGAAGAACACGCAGATGCCCAGGCTGTGATATAGCTCATGGAAGGAACCTGTACCTTTCTGAGGAGGCTGTTAAATGCC
Source organism: Dromas ardeola (assembly GCA_013398915.1). Taxonomy (NCBI): domain Eukaryota; kingdom Metazoa; phylum Chordata; class Aves; order Charadriiformes; family Dromadidae; genus Dromas; species Dromas ardeola. Next base: position 68,996 of record VYZM01010206.1, read on the forward strand.
TAAAGGATGCCTCACACTGCCTGAAGGGTATTAGACCTGGAAGTTAATTCTCTGTGTTGAGCTGAACGTCATCCTCTACCATTTGGCTACTTGCTCAGCCAGAGCTGCCTTGCCACTGGTCTCTAGCTGATGAAAAATGCAGGGATGACTTGTGTGTTGAAGATCTCTGCTAAAATGATCCACTTATTAAAATTTTTTCACTTTTTTTTTTTCAAAAAAGGTGCAAAGAGCAATAGAGGAACTTCTTTCAATAGGATGTGGAACTGGGCCAACTTCTGCTAAAATCCTTTTCCGCAATGGCTTCGAGAAAGAAGGTAATGATCTTCTGTGACAAATAAGCATTGTTTACTTTGAGAGCTGATTTCCTTTTATGAAATAAATGTACTTTAAACTTTTAATGATAGTAAATTTACACTTTTAATGGGTTTAAGTGCATACATTTACGTTTCTCAGCTATTCATTGTTTGTATGTATTCTTGTGGGGGAGTTTGTGGAGATAATATTTAAAACAACACGATTAATGTAATAATGAGAGATTCTTTCTGTAATATGTTGCATGACTCATATTACAACACACTTATCAAAGCAGTTGATATGTTTTGGTTGTTAGAAATATTAGGAATAGAGACAAAAAATGTAAGTTCTGGGGCATGTGAAATTGTTTATGTTTCAATTGTCTGCTGGGGAAGCAAATCTGCTGTAGCTCATAGCTACAGCTGAGACTGTGGAAACATCTGATTTTGACTCTGGAAGTCTTCTCTTTCAGTGTTTTTTGATGGCTGAAAGTGAAACAGTGCAAATATCTGTGATATACTTGACTGGCCAGGCAAGGTGCAAAACATAAATTGCTTTTGTAAAAAATAAATCATAGCATCACAGAATGGTTCGGGTGAGAAGGGACCTTAAAGTTCATCTAGTTCCAACTTCCCTGCTATGGGCAGGGACACCTCCTGCTAGACCAGGTTGCTCCACCCTGTCTTGAACACTTCCAGGGATGGAGCATTCACAGCTTCTTTAGGCATATAATAGTTTTCTAACAGTGAAGGTATTTCATATATCAGAAAGCTACTCTAGTAGAAAGTAACTCCAGTAACACTGGCCCGGGTTGCCCAGAGAGGTTGTATAAGCCCCATCCCTGGAGATATTCAAGGTCGGATTGAACGGGGCTCTGAGCAACCTGGTCTAGTTGAAGATGTCCCTGCTCCTGACAGCAGGGGTTGGACTAAATGGCCTATAGAGGTTCCTTCCCATCCAAACCATTCTATGATTCTATATCTGACTAATAATAGTATACTTATCCTATGCCAAAAGGTAGATTATTGCCTGGAGACCTCGTATCACGTTCTTGTATTCAGTATGGAGAGAGAGAACAGGTCTCAGCCGGTAATATTTGGTGATTGATTCCTCCACTTAGAGAAAAGCAATTAACTTTAATTGGGGATGGAAGGAAGATTTATGCAGAAAAATGAAAATAGCAACTGGACATTCTTAATGTGATCCCAGATCTATGATTCTGCCAACCAAAAAGAGAAAAACTTGAGCTAAAAGCCAATGGTAGTTCAACAGCACAGTGAGAATAAAATTTGATGTGTAACAAATACAACAAAAGAGAACTTGAATTTTCATCGATGACTTTAAAAAGTAGATAACGTTAAAAGACAGCAGAACAATAGTGAAATTGTGGTGAATGGATGCCAGGAAAATAGAACAGCCACACACTTTACAACCTAGGGTCCATCTAGCCCAGCGTCCTGTCTTCAGCAGAAACTAAAATAAATGCCCAGAGAATATGTATAATAACTCATCGTTAATTCTCTCCAAATATGAAGTATTTTCAGATCATTTAATTTCCTGAGCATAATATGTTTTTTTTTAATTTAAATACCTTTAGTGGCTCTCCCTTCCCTGTATTTACGTAATCTCCCCTCGAACACAGCTAAACTATTATATTCATAATTTCTGCTAGTGAAGATTTCAACAGGTTCAACACTCGTGCAAAGAACCACAGCTGCCTGCTTTCAACTTTTTTTTTTTTTAAAACTGTGCTATTAACTTAATTTTGCAGGCTTTATTTCTCTTACTGGAAGAAAAGGTAAATTGTCAGTATGTAGTGACAGAAGAAAGTCTTTTATGTACTAGGAAGAAAAGAAATCCTAGCAGTTTTTTCAGCAGCATGGTTGATAGACCAATGGAGCAAACATCCCAAAGGGGCGGGTGGATTTACTGTTGCTTTATACATCAATTTCCAACTTCGCCTGAGTGTTTTCTGGGAAGGAAGGGTGGATTTGATCAAACATACTCTATATGGGTAAAACCAGTGGTATTTGTCATGAGGTTTTGTGGTCAGAACAGTGTCCTATTGGTCCTTCCTCCTGTCTTTCACCACCCTTATGCTGGGGAGCAATTGCCCTGCAGATGTTCACCATTTATCTAGGCAAGAGAATACTTAAGAGTAGGACTGTTTGACAAATTCTGGATACTCACTTCCTGTATTTTCATGAATCTCTTGACCATACTGGTGTCTTTTGAATAATTTTCAAGCCTCTTATCCCCTCTTTTTTTTTTTTTTTTTTTTTTTTTTTTTTATCTCTGTCAGATATGAAGGGCTTCGTTACCACAGGACACATTGTCAGTGGTATGGAGCCTTTCTGTGGGAGGTTCAGCATTCACAGACCAAGCCAGCTGATGAAAACTTCCCCATCAACTCTACCAAGATACGATCTTACTCAATACACACATGTAAGTCGCTGCTCTTGATTTGTATGTTGCACTGAGGAGTGAATATTCGGAGCCAAATCAGCTGGTCTGTTTACATTTCTAGATCCACAAAGATTCATGCGTTTAGACTACGCTTGTGGACAGAGCAGAGTGTCTTTTATTGACTGGGTGGATAGTTTAAGATCCCTGAGATGTAGATACTGTCTAACACATCTGGCTGCTGTCTGCTCTGAGAGATACAACCCTTGCTGAGGGAAAGGAAAAGGTGGGACAGTGCTGGGAAAAGATGGAAGATGAAGGGATGACTGCTTCTTGACAAAAGAAAAAAAAAACCTTGTTAACCGGGGTTCCACTCTTGCTCACTTTTCTGCTTATCTTCTACATATACTTTTAATAGGAATAAGGCCTTGATTTCAACACTGTCACCCTATCTATGTGGTGGCACACAGGTCGCCTGGATGCCATGTGCTGTCTTCTATAGGTGCTATTCAAGACAATTTGGCCTTAAGCAGTGGGTTTTATTGCTGACCTTGAACAACATATTTCCCTACTAATGTCAAACTGGGGTTGAAACAGAATATAATATCTTCTACAGACGTTACACATAAAATACCTGTGGTCTGACTGGTGATTTCTGCCCCCCCTCCATTTTTGCAGGTGTGTTTTGCACATAAAGGCCATATGAGCAATATCCTTCATATCTCAGTGTCCTACACCAATGTCTCTTTACATTCAGTGAAGAGGAACCTCACCTGCCTATGGGATTTCAATGAAACCGACTCTAAAAGGTATCCGGATACTTGTAGTTTCCAGAGATGTCACTTTCCGTAGTAGGGTGTACTAGGAAAACTAAGTTCTTTTTTTGTATGGAATAAATTGTCAGTTGAGGTAAGCTGACACATCCTCTGGCCCTGCAAACACATTCCTGAAACACGCTTCCGTTCTTTTTGAGGACTTGTTGAGTAAATCTGTGTGTTTCTTGTTATATGCACCATCTCACCATAGTAATGCACGGATGCAGAGTTTGTTCTGTCTCTGGTAAGCACACCAGAAGGTTTCTGAGGACATTGATTTCATGGTTTCTTTGTTAACAGTCAGTGGATTTTCTGCACTGAGACAGAGAGATTAATTGATTTTTTTTTTCCCAGGAAACTTATGAGATCACCGGTACACAAAGTTTTCAAAGTTGGTGTAGTCTTTGATTTTCTTTATTTCATTTAGAATACATGGGTGGAAAACCTTTGGTGTTGGAAGTAAAGTTAGGGGCAGGCAGATAAAAAATCAGGAGTCTCTGAAGAACTTTAGGAAGTGAAGTTGCCAGCTTGGGTATCTCTAAGGTTGTGTGAGGGGTGTGTGTGCATGCCGGGAAGGGGAAGAGCAGCATGGGATTAAATTACTACATGGTGGAGAGAGCTGGGAGCCCTGAAGGATCGTCTGGAATTCCCAAGGGGTCTGAACTTCAGATTGACCCCTGTTGAGGTCATTGATGCTATTGTAGTGTTTTTGCCAAAAATAGAGCAGCCGTAGTCACTCCCACATCCCACTTGTGTGAACCCAACAGAGACATGTAGAGAGTGACCACAAGCCATTGACCAAGTGTCTTGTGCATGATTAATGATAATAGCAATGACATCAGTACCTGATGTTACCCGGAAGCTTCACAAAACACTTCAAAAGTCAGTTATTGAAACTACCTCAGAGCAAAAGAGCGATCGCATAACCTTGGTGTCTTCCAGCTGGACATTTACCTGCACTGATCTCTGGAAGGGGTGTGTGAATCACTCCACGCTTCTGCAGGACCTCCCTGCCAATTCCCCGGTGTTTGTGCATCAGATAGACTTGTGGAGCCCTGTCCTGCAAAAAGAAACGTCTGGGTCATTTTACCTTGATGAAATTATCATCGCAGACAGAGCTGTGACTGGTAAAGGAATCTGTTTTTTTCTTTTCTCTTGATGTTACCATCTTACCAGGATATTCCATTAAAATCTTTAAAGATAGGGCTGGTTGAAATTTTTTCAAAGGGGAAGGGCATTTCACCACTGGCACAAAAAGAATTTTGTTGTCTTGAACTTATATTTTTTGTGAAAACAATCATGAAGGAATTGCCAAATATTGATATTCTTGGTTTATTTGAAAACATGTTTCTACAAATGTAACTCTTGAATGGTCTTGCCCAGACAAAAACAAACAAAAAAATCCCAAGCAGATATGTTTCCAGCTAGGAAATGAAAATAGCCTAGACATAGTGACAGCTGTTCTCCTTGTTTTAATGAATGCTTGTGCTCTCTTTCTTTCAGTTTCTCAGAGACATCCAACACCACATCGGCGAGGTGGGAGGGTAGTTGAAGCAGTGTCTGTGGTGGGGTCTTCTCCCACTTACAATGTGTCCTGGATGGTGTCTGGCTGCGGTGCAAGTCTACCCCTTCTCTCTCTAAGGTAGGGACAGTGAGTAGATTATCTCTATACCCTGTAACACATCTTGCAGTTCACCCTGACATGTCTGGAGCAGGTTATCATCTAAGACAGGACATGAGAGGCAGTGGAGGATAAGACTATGCTTTCGTCTGCGTCTTCTTCTCTAGACATTTCAAATGGCTTTTGTTCAGACTGTTTACACTACTGAATCCTTTACAGATATCTGTACTCAGTAGATGGGCTTCAGTTCTAAATTAAGATACTTAATTTCACTCTCAGCACAAGTGTTTTGAGCTTTGCTCACCATATAGGATCTTGAGCCTATATTGTAGACATCTTAGTGAAAGTATCTGACTCTAGTATGAATCAGATCTTCTGGTTCTTGAAGTTCCATTGTATTAGTGGGATTCAGCTGCTGAACCAGAGGCGCTTAAGATGTTTCAGCTAACCTGGGGTATGTAAGATATGCATGGGCCACCAAGATATGTTGTAGGACTAGAAGGAGATCTAAGTCCTCCTGGAACAGTGGGTGGAGATCAGCCAGAGATGCTCCCAAACACCTTCAATGACACCAGTTGCCATGCTGGACAATGGAAGTCCACCTTATGTGTCCTTGTTTACTGAGATGGTTTCTATTCTGGAGGTCCCAACAACAGAAGAGGAGACAGAGCCATAGGCTAACCAGACCAGAGAGAACAACATTAAAGGGCCATACTGGCAGAAAATAAGTCCTGTAAAAGTTGGATTGTATTCAGTCAAGTCAGCAAGGACCTGATGGGAATAGACCTAGGCAAGGGAGAAGCTGGAATGGTGCAGCCTCTTCTCTGCAGCAGCCAGCTGTTAGTTTGGCTCAGTTACTTCACTCAAAGTGACTTGTCCAGGTGTCCACAGGAAACCTCCTTTCAGAAGAAGGTGAATGTCAGTCTGCTGTAAGTTAATTTGGTTTCTTACCTTGGAGTCTCTCCTCCTTCGAGTAAAAGCAGTGATGTGTCATTAGTTTTGAGTGCTCTAAAGAAAAATATATTATCCTTTAAGAGGTGGCTAAAATTTGAAGAAAATTAGCCTGTTAGATCTGTTTCCCAGAGCACCTAGGTTTCTATATTTCCTTGTGAAATCCAAGGCTTTGGTAAATTCATCAATCACCTGTTGGTGTTTAGAAACATAATCCTAGTCAATACAAAGGAAAAGACTTAACGTGACAATGCCTTGGAGACAAAGATTTTAAAAGCTCAATCTGTTTAGTTCATCAAAAAGATGATTAAGAGATGGATTAATCACAATACCTCTAACCAGAAAAAAGAAAAAAAAAAAAGAAAAAAAGATGCTTGGCATCGGTGGGCTGTTCCATCTCGGAGAGGAAGATGTAAGAGAAACTGGTGTGTGATCATAGAATGGGTCGGGTTGGAAGGGACCTTAAAGATCATCTAGTTTCACTCCCCCTGCCATGGACAGGGACACCTCCCGCTAGACCAGGTTGCTCCAACCTGGGCTTGAACACTTCCAGGATGGGGCATTGACAACTTCCCTGGGCAACCTGTTCCACTGCCTCACCAGATGCTGAAGCCAGGAAGACTGAAACCGGAAAGCAGCGCATGCTTTAAAAATGGGTGGGCTGATCTCTGTCTTTGGGTACCTTCAAATTAAACCTGGCTCTTTCTCTTAACTGAGCACACGCTGTGCTGTGTTCTAATACAACTTGCTGCGGTCGAGGCAGGGATATTAGCTAAAAAAATCTGATATACCAGCTGTATGTCAGACAAGAAGGCTCAGTGGTCCTTTTGGTTTCAGATCCTTGAAATTTGCTCTGCAGAAGCCTTGGCTGAGCTCTGAGTCTTCAGCTGTTATCCAGGCACTTAACCACATGGTGGCATCATTGTATCACGAAGAGTATCTCCTTTATAAAGGAGTATTTTAGTGGCAAGGGAGAAAATATTTTAAGTTTTAGAAATTTGGTGAACTCTAACATGAAATATCGCTGTAATTCAGGGGAGTTAAGATTTTGATAAACCCGAGGAGACTACAGGATGAAGTAGGAAAGCTTTTTGCCTTGATATTGTAGCTGCTGTCCAGCCTGCATTGAGTTGGTCCTTTAAAAACACCAGTACTGGGGCAGGACTTGCTCATGCTCGGTGCTGTATGAACCGTTTCTTCTAACATAATTAAAAAAGAGGTTTTCCCATTGTTTTCTGTTGTATGCATTTCCTACATCGTGTTGGTTTAAGTTGGGAGCACTCAATTCTTTTTGAGCCCTGAACATGTTCTCCTTAGGTGCTTCAAGACTGTTGTTCCCATAGGTGTCCCTCTGCTGCTGGTGACATGGGGTTGTCAGGACTGGGGGTCTTGGCTGCTAATGCCTTCATATTGATATCGGAAGCTGGCATTTAAGGACTCTCTAAGACTCAATTTTGGAGTGTTAGAAAGCAGGCATTCTTCATTGCAGTGCTGGGCGCACAGGGGAACACTCCACCTAGTGTGCGTACTGAGTTGCTCAACTACAAAGGTTATAAACAATCAGAATATACATATTAATTACATTTCCCAGAAATTATTAATGTAGTCATATTATCACCTAGAACTCATTAATATATGTAAACGTCCTTGACGCAGGTGCATCCATGTCCATTGGTGGTCTTCCAGGGTCCTCTGGTGGTCATCGATAGTCTTCCTCATCGTGTCCGCTGATTGAACTCGGTCTTCGTGCATATTCAGTTCACCTTTTGGCCTATTTTGCAACTCTTGTTTTCACAAAACTAGCTTATTCTAGCATTTCTCCCTATCTAGTCTACTCAAGGATACAATGTCTCAAGGCTTCCTTTTATCAAATTAAACCTAGCAGGTGTTTAACCCATCCACTTACAACGTATTTCAAACTTAGCTACATTATTCCAGTAAGGAGGAAACCATATATTCTTTTTAACTGGTTATCAGTAAGGCCTGAGGGGCCTTCCACCCCAGCGTTTCATGCTGTTCAAGGCTACTGTATCACCAGCTACTGTATCAATATGAACCCTCTCTGTCATGCAGAGGTGCTTTGCTTGGGGAGGGTTCTAAGGAGTACGGCCACCTCTACGTCTCCACGGAGGATGTGAGAGTCAGCCTCACCATTCAGAGACTGCAAAAGTCATCCCCACCTATTGGAGGGACCTTCCGCATCCACCTGGCCAATAGAGTGATATCAGGTAAGAGAAGATGCAAGTACAGGTCCTGGGTTTCCTTTGCAGGAAGCCAAGGGGAGGAGAGACAATATTGAACCTTGGAAATGCTCAGGGTACAGGCTGTCAGGCTAAATCCACAGTGGTAGTTGCTAGATCTTTGCATTTGCTGTCCTTCAAGACAGGAGTTAAGGATTATAGGCAGGGCAGTATCTCTAGATGTTTGGGTATAGGGTTGTTCCACAATGTGTACAACCACTATGAAATATTTGCCTTAGTGTTAAGAACTTAGGATCAGATCCTGAACTGGGATTTTGCATCCCAAGGTTTCATTATGTTGATGTTTCTCCAGCACGTGTACTTCTCGTCGCCTTGTATGATGAGACCCTTGCAGGTTACCAGGAAATTCATTCTCTTCTAGGATTACCAGGATTGATAATTTGTTTGCAGAAGCCACAAAAGCTTCTGTGCATAGAATTGCTTGACTTGAATTAGGCACCCTTGAGATGTGCTGTGTTTTCTTACGTTTGTTTTAAATAATCAGAGACTTAGAATGAAAGTGAGCAGGTTAATCCGAACAAGGCCAACAATAAAATCCTTAACTGAGGAACTGGCAACTAAGTTATAAAGTCAAATAATAAAATAGGAAAATTCAGCCTTAGAATATTTGTAAAAGAACTCTTTCCTCTGTATTGTCACTTAAGATTTTCCTGCAATTGCTGAATTGCAGGAAATTCAATTTGAACATCATCTTTTAAAAATGTACTACATTCCTTTTGCCATGTTCCCAAGTCTTGTGCTTTCCCCTGTTTCTTATGAATTTGTTTAGAGAGATTTATTGTATCTGCAGCTTTGAATGGCTACGGGTATTTATGTCAAAAGAAAGAAATTATCATTTGCATTTATTTGTGATTGAACTCCACAAAGTCTTCTTGAGAGTCTGACTCCCTCCCCTGCCCCTCTCATCTAGGAGGTTTCTGACCTTTCTATTTTGAAGGAACATGACTTGCACACTGAAATTTCATGTCTCCCAAAAACGTAGGTCACATGTAATAAAACGTATTACTTGGATAAAATTTCTGATGGTCCCAACTGGAGAGATGTTTCTAGGTTTTCTAAGCTATTAACTAGTGTAGATCTTTTGGCATTTGGGACCCAGTAAATTTCCCTCTGCTGCTTTTTGACAGTTACAGATGTTTGAACCACACAGCCTCACACTAATCTTTCTTTTCTAAGAGCGGGTAGATGTGCTCTCCTAGGGATGAGGATATCCACTGTTTTTTCTAATGTCTTTTGCAGATGTTTCAGTGCACATCTCCTCCCACCACCTCCACAGGCTTTTGCAAGACAACGTAGATAACTCTACGGCCCCGTACTTCAACACCAGTGACTTCATTGTGACCAAAGACTCAAACTCTTGCTATGAAAGCATCTGGACACTGACTTGGAAAACAAAAACTGGGGACTTGCCCAATGTTATCAATGTACAGTAATTTCTTTTACTAACACCGACTTTGAAGTCCATTCAATGTCTTTGGCCTTGGTTGATTTCATTCTCCCAGCATTCATTTTAACATAGACACCCATGGGACCTTAAGCTAAATGTCTTCCTACTGGGAGTAGCAGCTTAAGCAAATTCCAGATTAGATGATTAAAAAAGCAATTGCAGTTACAGGAGGGGAAATTACAGCTTCAGAGTCTGTGCTTCAAAATGAGGAGGCCAGAATATAATTTCTGTGCTTTGTTGCAGTTCTGCAGAATAAAGGGACTGCTATACTGAAATTAAAGCTATTATAATCACATTAATATTTCAATGAGTAACTGAAACTCAGTACAGGTTTGTGGCATCATTTATGGGCCAAAATTTTTTTTATATGAAAACTATTTTGTATGGGTTCATATCTGGATCTCATAAGTCTCAGATGAAGGTTCATTTCACAGTCTCCCATCCCAAGATTTATAATTTAAGTTTTGCTTCAAGTAGAAGGGTTTGTCTCAGACTGAGCTGCATCCTTCCTCAAAAAGAAAAAAATATTTCTTTGTATATCCACCTTCTAAAAGTGTAAAATTATCTTTGATGAAGCAATGAGTTCTCATACTCAAGACATTGGCCTCGACGGTGAAAAAAGCTTGAGCTGCATCTTCAGCTGTAGCACAGGTCCATGCAAAGTCACATCTTTGAGAAGCAGATGTTCAAAGATCTTGCCATGCCTAGTTCCAAGTGATAGTACTGAGTATAGAAGTTTATTTGCAAATCTAGCTCCTGGATCTCTTTGCCTTATCTTCTTGCCTGCAAGGTGAGGAAGGAAAAAAGGAGATGTTGTGATGTCTTGGGTAATGAAGATCTGGAGATTAGGAGTCATGGAAGAAGCTTGAGAAGAGGTTTCCAGGAGTTATCTTCTGCCTTGTAAAGACTCTGTATAAATTCTGGGGAATGGTTTTAGTTTAAAATCACGAGACAGAAAAGGATAAGAAACTTAAATTCTGTGCTCTTTGCCAGGTCTCTGCCGAAAACCTCACTGGTCTGAAGCCCACTATTTCTAGTCGTGTAGTTTATGATGGAGGTGTGTTTATTGGGCCAATATTTGGGGACATGCTTGCTACCTTCAATAACAAAACACAGGTGAGATATGCTGTCACGCTTCCTATTGATTCAGCTGAGTCATGTAGATCCAGGAGTCTCACAGGTATTCAGGTACCTACGTCTGCCACTAAATCCTTTCAGAAGTCTACTGTTCTGTACTTTGCCATAAATTGGTCAGATTCTGCTCCCTGGTTTGTTGAGCAGGGCTTTCCTCCAAGAGCTGTTGCAGGTGGGGAGAATGGTCATCATGGGTGACAGAAGTCAATTTATTTCTTTTGAGGCTGTGGCCAAGGGCTGATGTCGTCTCTTGACTTCCATCCTTGCTGAGTCCTATGGTGTTGGCCACCAAACTTGGGAATCACAATTTATTCATCTGCAGCATGTAGGTGGCAAAATAAATGAGAGGGTGGCTGTGATACTAGTCTGTGAAATAGACAAGTCCCTCTGCATTTGTGGATCTCAATTTTTCATGTGTGAAAAGGGAACAAGGAGGGCTTCCTGGCTGAATGAGTCTGATGGATGGACAAACTCCATTGTTTGCATTGTGTTGTAAATGCTGCTCTCAGATGTCGCAGAGCAGTGCGCATTGCTGGCTTTGCTGGCAGTGAAGACTGTGGGCACTGCAGTGATAACAGGGTGGTGCTGGGTATGCTCAAAGCCCAGCTGCACAGCACCTGGGGCTAGGTCATCCTGCTTTTTTGGCAAGTCTGTTCCCCAGATACGGGGACTGCCCTGTTTCTAGTGGCTCAGCCACCGATGACATCTCTGCCATCTGTGGCACAGACATACCCTCAAATAGACCAAATGAAACAAGAACAGCAGAAGCAATCAGATTTCCTCTTCATTTTTGAAGCTTTGTTCTGGCTTGCTGCTAGAAACAAGTGTAAAAATGTTGCTTTAATTATTGTGTCTCTATTCAAGCAGAATACTTTGAAACCCTGTGCTCCTTGTGTTTCTTGAACACCGTCTGCTTTTGCTTTTTGCAGACATTGGTGTACACCCCTGGCACACCCTTAATACCTGGGAGAGAGATGAAGAGGGCATCTCCTATGACCTCCATTTTGCCGGTTGCCTTTTCTGAAATATCAAGATCTCAAAGAGATATCTTTTGATATCTCTTGCTAGATATCAAGGTCACAGCCCAGCTTTCTTATTCCAGCATGAACAAGGGGAAAAAAATAATTGAGGGCTGCATGCTGAAAAGACACATTCTGAGATTCATTCTAATTAGTCGTACAGGGTGCTTTAAACATAATAAACTTATTCCCAAGGCAGGGTGTGAAGAACTGGGCTGGGGTGTGCGGCAAGCAGGGTCTTCAGTGGATGACTAGAAGAACAGGAATTAGGAGGAGCTGTGGGTCTCAGCAAGGTGGGACATAGGATCCTGCAGACACCGAGAAAGGCTGGTGATACAGCTTCCAAAGCTGTGCTCTGCTTTGCCTAAGAATGAGCCGTAGCAAGTCGTGCAATTAAATTTGTAATGAGACTGCAGCAGGATAAACAGCTGTCTGACAATGCTCTGTGCTGGCACAGTGTGCTTTCGGTAGCTCAATGTGGCTACCGGCATCACTCTGGAGGTCTATGAGGCGGATGTGGCACACTTCTGTTCCCTTCCCAGCTTTAGGGTAACCTTCTTCTCTGTCTCCAGGTGGTGGTGGTGGTGAATGACATCCTTGCAAACTGTTCTGGTTTGTGCTCTTTCCAGCTCAGCCAGGAACTGACACCCTTAGTCAGTGATGTGGAGTATTCATCAGGTAACGGGGCTTTGTTTCTGAACAAAACGGAAAAAATGTTGCTAAGTGAAAAAGACCTACCAGGTGCTGATGATTTTTTGTGTGTGTTCTTTTGGAAATTTCTGATTTTTATGACACTTGCTAGTAGGGCACTTCTGATCAGCTCCAGTCTTAAAATACGTAACACTGACAAGAAGATGGTAGAGGCATAAAGAGGAGATAAACAGTGATAAGCTTGGTGCTTAAAGCAGAAGGTGGCTCGAGTTATTTTTAACAAAATATTAAGGAAAAAAGTAATAGCTGAACAGGGACAGGCAGGAATAGGCATTATGTATGAGGGGCAATGAGGAAATAATTGGTGGTGTACTTTTTAGGATATACTCATGAAGTTGGTAAAACCTCTTAACTGTTGATTGAAAGTAAATCCTGGGCTACACCAAAATTCATTAATTATCTTGTTGATTATATTCCTTCAGATGATGGGTCCCAGGCCACGGTAGTTATTAGGGGAGCTGGCTTCACTGAAGAGGAGCCAGCCCTGCAAGTAGAGGTGAACACCACGACCTGCCACATCATAACATTGACTCAAACCCAAGTGGTTTGCCAGATGGAGAGGCTGCCGGTTGGAGTCTACCAGGTGACACTACTGGTGAGACCTTATGGCTTTGCACTCAATGCCAGCACAGGAGAAGACATCTTCCTAAGAGTTGAGCCAAAGCTGGTAGCTATTGAACCTCCTACAGCTTCAGAGATCGGTAGGTCTGAATGCAAGATGGGCTCCAAGGGGACGTCTGCTTTCTGCGTCTTGCTTTTCATGGTGCATTTTGGGTTCCTCTGTACTTTCACCTTACCGCTTACCTTAGTAAAGGTCTTCACCTAATGAAAAAGACATAATATATCTGGACACATTGTGTGTACCCCAAAGCATTGGGACAAGTTTTTTAAAGAGTAACAGACTTTCCTTGGTTCTTTGTGGAGGTAACCAGTTTCACAACTAGTTTTGTTTGGGAATAGTAACTCCAAGTGCAGGTATATCCTTTCCAGCAAACCAGATGGGTGTTAGCGTTTCATGGCTCATCTTCCCATATCCATTTGACACAAAGCTTTGTAGTATTTGAATTAATCTGGCCTAATTGTGAAATAGCTAAATTTGGCTCATCCCAGTCCCATTGAAGTGAATTTATATTCTGAGTAATAAAGTGGAAAACTCATTTGTGTTTAGATATGAAACTGAGAAACCTAGAGAAGCTCAAACTGAGCTGAAGCTTCTTCCATTTCCATTACTCCTTCTCTCCTTGAAACAGAAGAGGAAAGAAAGGGTGATATGTTCTGTCCCTGAAGACAAAAGCTTGGAAGATTTTTCCATGGGACTCTGGGGCCAAAGGATCATTATGACTCATCTGCCTGGTATGTGACACAGATGAGAGAACTTCACCTGGAAGTTCCAGCAAGGTGCCTAGCCAACAGTAGCTAAGCCAAACCAAATGCTGTAAAAAGCCACCGTTTCTTTCTTTGGGAGAGGGAAGAATCTCCCCAGCCCAATGAGAAATGAGGAGAACACTCTTGACACACCTGGGTTGTGCAGTAAGGACCAATGGTCTCCCTGTATGACTTGGTTTTCAAGGAATTAGGAACGCACTTACGGACAACATGACCCAGGTCTACTCTGACAGTGAAAGTTATCCAGATTTTGTCTGGAAATGTCCTGTTTTCATTATTAAGGTGCTTTGAGTTCATGGTAACAAACAACACTGAGAGCAGGAGTACTGCCCTAGGTGCAGCATGAAGCTAGCTCAGCCATGTGGCTTGGAGACCTGACTGTGCCATGCTCGGCCACCTTGGAGCAGGCAGAGGGAAGGAATGACAGTCTGTGAACCTTTGTGTGGATGAACCATGGGGTGGTCTTGGAAGAATGTAGGATTCCTAAGCTAAAACCCAAGAAGTTATGGCCACCTCTTTTCTTTATGTTTTGTTGGGGTGTATGGAAAGAAAGATATTCTGAACCTTTTCTTTCCTCTTTTTTTTTTCCTCTCCTCTCCAGTGGGAGGGTCATATAGTACATAAGGTTGATACTCACTGCTTTCACTCATTAAAAAACCCTAAAAGAACAAAGCCAGCAATGGCAAGTTTTAGTGCTTGGGCCTTGCTTCTCATTTCCTTTGCTGACAATCCAGTTCTTCTCCCTATTACAGTGATCTGTCACTCATTAAAAAGAAAGCAAGTATAATGCTATCCTGCATTACATATGCCTTGAACATTTATAATTGGAAAGAATTACAGCTTCCATCTGTGTTTTTAATTTCTTCCATTTCAAATACCTCTCTTCAATCTTATCGTAAAGTGCACATACACAGTATTTCATTGCATATGGATATAAGTGTAGATATCAAAACTTAAGAGCCTGTACACAACACACATCGATTTTGTACTCTAAATCTGAGTCTCCTTATCTGACAACTATCACATTAGACAAGTGGCTTCAGTTTTGAGTTCTTGCTGTTTCTGGCTCCACAAACTTAACATTACAGGAGAGGAAGCCAGGAAGCATCACATACTTTGCTGCATCAGGTCTCTCTTGTCGAAATATCACCAGTCTCAGTGGTGCCGTGCTGGGAGTTCCCTGTGACCTAACTCCCTAAGCGTGGGATGCCTTTCTAAAGATACTACCGTGCTCCACTGGATGGAAGAAGCTTGCTGTTACTGTATCTGATTGCTGTTGTTTGCCTGGTTTTGATGCCAGCCAGAGAAAATCTAGATTAAATTTCTAGACTTCTCTGTTGCTTTAAAGAATTAGCAGGAAGCGATGCTTTGAGGAAAAGGTGGTAGGGACTCTGCCATCGATATATAATGACTTTACCATAGAAGTTTACTTACATCACACATGAAAAGTATCATAAAAGCTCAGTTGGTTTGTAATATAGTCATACAAACACATACATATAAACACTGCGTTAATAAAATTTGTGTCTGAGCAGTCTGTCTGTCCAGCCATCATCTTACAACTCTGCAGTGTTGATAACTAGAGCAAACAGCCATAAGTTTCAAGCAAAGTTTCTTTTTTTTTTTTTAATTTGTCTCTGAACTGCACCAAAGAACAAAGTCCTGGTTAGAATTGCCATTAATGTCCTTTCCTGTTTCTCTTTGAAACGTCCCTGAATATTCCAGCCACTTGAAGAAGCAGAGGGGCACCTTGACTATTTGCATTGGAATTGCGTGCCGCAGAAAGATCAAGTGCAAGTCTGACTTGTGTTGGGGATGGTCCTGCATGTGATTGAAGAGGCTCGGCTCTGCCTGGCACAAAGGGGAGATGAGGTTGCTTAGTGCTTCACAGAATCAAGCCCTCTGTGACTTTCCTCACAACCCTGCTAAGTCTCAAGCCCTGCCAAGTCCCCTTTCTAACCAAAGTTTCCTAGACACATGCTACAGGCTTTTTTGACAGCAGGGTGCTTGGCAGCTATTTGAACTGTGAAAGCACCTGCTGTGTTAAGCTCATTTTCCATTCTTAGTGTTTCTTCCTTCCTTCCTTATTTCATTCTTGGGCTGGGAGTCTTTCTAAGGGTGAGATCACAGGCCAGACCTTACTGGCTTAAATAAGTATGTCGTTAAAAAATAAATCAAGAAAGAAACCCAGTCCTCCTGTATCATGGACAAGAATTCAAATAATAGGCACGAAGGATCTCTGGTGAAGGAGAGGAAGCTAGGCACAGCAACGTCGAAGCAGATCGTTATTAGATCAACTGAGAGACATCACCGCCTTTTGTAGTCACCTATTAAAGAATCCTTTGCATGTAAAAATATCATTCTACGTCTTGAATGTAATGGAATAATTGGTTTTGTAGGAGGACTGAGAGTGGCTCTCAGGGGAACCAATCTGGAAGGGGTAAACTTGGTGTTGTTTGGATCTCAGCCTTGCCCAGTTTTCGAGGATGACCGAAATTCAACAAGAATTGAATGTAAAGTTCCCTCTCGGGTAAGAAACCACATTTTTTTGGGAACAGTCAACAAGACTACAGGCCTTTATATATTTTCCTGGCCTGAGTTATGCTAGGGGAAGGGCAAACAGTAGCCTATCAGCCAAGTCTTGGCTGTGGGACAATTTACCGTGGACCCCACCTACAGTTTAGACCAGCTTAATTAACAATAGACTGATGGGTAATTTATGAAAATCAGTGAAACTGTCAGCAAAAAATTCAGATTACAATGTCGTTAGCTGAGCCTCACATAAACAAAACTGGGGCTTTGAACTCCAGCAAATTTACCCATCTCCACTTTCAGTTTTATACTGGTAGATCAAACATGCCTGGGACAATTGCTCTCCCTCACATTGTTGAACCCTCTTCAGCTCCAAATCTTCTGTGTTACATCCAAATCTCCTTTGGACATTATCCGTGTGTTGTGCAAAAGCACGCCTGGGCATTGTTAGCAGCAGTGATCTTTTCTGCATGGCAAAATTATACCCAGGACGATGTTAATAGTTTAAGTGGGGGGATAACTGCCTGTGACTTACCAATATTTAATTTACTTGTATGGATATAATAAATGGTAATCTGCATAGTTTGGGATTGTTTTAAGGTTTCTAAATCTCCATAGATGTCCCTTTAAAGTCAATGTATCTGTACACATTTAAGTAGAGTCTGGTATATATGCAAATTTCATCAGTGCCCATGTGCCTGACTTATTAAGTATGGGAGATACAGGAATATAGGGAATAAATTAATTTTTTTTATGACATTTTTTTCATTTCTGTTTCTAGGGGACAGAAGATGCTGCTGTCCATGTGACACTAATTTCTGTGTACCAGTCAACAACAGCAACCAACTTGTTCCATTATGATCCTTCCTTAAACCCTGCTGTTGTATCACTGAGCAGAAACAGAAGTGGCATAGCAGGTGAAAAGGCTGCAGACGAGTTTTGGTCATCATCTGTAAAAGAGTTATTGCTGATGATCGTGAGGCAGAGGGAATTTATGTCTATGGAGTTTGGTGATCTGACACTGTCTTTTTGTTGTGTTCATTTAACTTGTAGTCCCTGTGTTTCCTGCTGGCCCTGATCAGCCCTGGTTGTTTTATGTTGGTTTTACTTTAGCATACATGAGAGAGAGTTGCTTGCCCTAGGCCAGTATGGATGATGTCCACAGGATGTCAGGTGTGGTATAGTGCTCCTTTTGTGTCATGTTTCTCTAACTCTGCTCTGAAATTAGCCCACCCATTCATTCTTGGTAACAGGTTCAGCCATGACAAGAGAAATGAACGCTAGAGTGTGTCCTTCTCCAGGATCCCAAAGGGTTGATTATAAAGTGCATCATGTACATTTTGGATAGCTGAAAACAGAAGAGGCAACACTTGTCTTGCTAGTTCCAATTTCTAAGACAAACTGTTTCTTCCAGTTTGACCTTGTGATTCATTACTTTAGAATATAAGTGTAGACTCCACAGACTTTGTGGGGGCAAAATCCCGAGGAGATGTCATGGAGCATTTATCATTCCTGACTTTTGGGGTCGTTTTTTTTTGCTTATTTCCACTTCCCCCCACCCCGCCCCCAACAAGGTTTTGTCTGGGCATTGGGAATAGAAGACATTAATGCTGAATGGTAGCCACTTACAGGCAAGTCCTTTAGGAAGAAAGTTTACTACATTTCTGTGTGGTAACCAGACCCCACATTCCTAGTATCTGATACAGGGAGCAAGGAAGATAGGAAGACGACAGAAATATTCCTGCTTTCCTACCCGCCCCACTCCCATTCCTCGAAGGATGCAATCATCTGATTTTGTTTTTTTAATTTTTTTTTTTTCTCTCTTTTCACAACCTCTCCATTGCACACCTTAATAAAGATCCCTCCAGCTCAGCAGTTTGGCTGGACTTGGTGGGGATGCAAGAAGTTAGGTGACTTCCAGTGACAAGATGCACTTCTTTCTGCATGCCCAGCATTTCTATTCCTTTCCCCAAATGCCCTTGTCATTTTCTATTACTCCAGAATGCATAAATAAGAGAAAACGTCCTTTATCATCTGAATATTATTCAGATACTGTAGCACTAAGGGGAGATTTTTCTAGCCGCGGGCAGCCCAGGTGCAAGGAATTCCTTAATGTTATAGCGTCTCGTGAACAGTGGTGTGGCTGAGTTCAATCTTCTATTCAGAACCTTCACGGCGTTGGCTTTTAATATCATTTTCCTCCTATATAATAAAAAGAATAAATAAATTACACTGATGCCTTCCAGGCATCTAGGATTAAGCTGACAATTGACCAAGAGTCCAAAGAGTTCACATTATTAATATATTCAACTTCAGAGGCTTTCAAACTTTATTTGACTCTTTGCACGTAGAGAATTGAAAACTACTGGCTTCAAGACCTGCTTAGAGGAGCTGGTAGATGAGGGGAGCTTTATACAGACTCTCCTGTTTTGTGAAAGGGAGACACTTCTCCAAATCTGAGGCTGCGGAGCTGAATGGTGATGGTGACCGTACCTGCTGCGGAGGTCATGCTAAAGGCAAGGGACCCTGGCCTCTGCTTGGGAGACAAAATTGCTACTTGGATCTGAATCTCTAGTAAGGATGCATCAACCTATAAAAGTTCATTTTGATTAAGACAAGGTGAGAGTGTAAAGCAGATGAGCTCCTCTTGTCTACTGTCCTGTGTGGCTGGGATAACAGTGCCATGTGCAGTATCACTTTAAAAATGTAATGAGCTCCGCGATGAGGAGGTGGAATGGACAAAAATGAAGCTGATCTGGGACAGATGATCTTCTCCAGCTGTTCTGGAGCAACTCTGTGGGTAGACAAGTGTTTTGACCTGTCTGGCTCAAGAGGATGGTAAAGAGATATTAACACCTTTTGCTCGATGAATTTAGGAAAGGGATTTATGTAACATAGTGGTCTATGACAGTAGGGAGTTGGACTTGAAGACACCTTCTTGTCCTGTTTATTCTTGCTTCTGTACAATTGAACCCACACCCTTCGGAGGAGACAGGAGGATGAGATTCACCTCCTAAACATGTCTCTGTCTGTGCTTGTAGCTTAGATGTCTTGCAAAGTCACTGAAGAGAAGTAGGCAATTCTGTGGTGAGATTCACACAGAATCACAGAATGGTTTGGGTTGGAAGGGACCTTAAAGATCATCTAGTTCCAACCCCTCTGCCCTGGGCAGGGACACCTCCCACTAGACCAGGTTGCTCAAAGCCCAGTCCAACTTGGCCTTGAACACCTCCAGGGATGGGGCATTCACAACTTCCCTGGGCAACCTGTTCCAGTGCCTCACCACTCCTACTGTAAAGAATTTCTTCCTGAAAGAGCTGAGATTCTCCATAGCTCTTTTGAATGTCCTCCTTAACAATAAGATGAATCATGCCATAAAGGTTCTCTTTCTCTTCACTGGCTACAGATATAGCATTCAGTGAAAATTGGACTGATGCATACTGCCCTAATTTTTTATGGTATTTCAGGAGGAATTTAGGTTCTGAAATTCCCTTCTCTATTGCCCTTGTCCTTTTCTATTACTGCAGTATGCACAAATATAGGAAAGTATCTTCTATCATCTGAATATAATTTGGCTCACAACATGGCTTTAATGGGAGGGAGTGCCATGTTTCCAGAAAACAAGGTGCTTTGGAGCATATGTGGGCATCTGACTTTAGGTACCCAAGGAAATGTTCATTTAGCTGTAGGATGCTCCTGTGAAAGTTAGATAGGTCCATAATGCTGAAAAATGTGGTCTGGATCATTTGTCAGGGATTTAGGAAAAAAATCACAGAACTCCTCAGCTCCAGTTTATGAACTTCAGAAAGACTGGATTTGGCTTTTATCAGCTGCAGATACTTATAGGATAGATATTTATGGCAAGGGGGCATGGATCCTATTCTGAGTGTGTACCAGAAGGCTGATGAGTGGCTGTAGGTTGTCACAGCCAAGTTCAGTGTGCTAAGGTCTCAGGACAACCCTGGTGGCTGGTGACCTTATCAGGTATGTCAAGGAATGAGTAGGATACAGAGCCACTGTAGTCTTCAATTTTTTGTTTTGGGTTGATGGACATGACTGGACCTGTTCTGGCATGATGGGACTCCAAGCTCTTCCTCAGGCAATTGTTACATGTGCTAAAATACCTGTTGCCAGAAACACTGAAATAGTTTCACCCATTCCCCTCTGCAGGGGGCCAGGAGCTTCAGATTGGAATATCCCGGTTTGCCAGCTACCGAGGGTCAGATATCAAGGTGCAAATCGGGGGCTCATGGGCACAGATTCGGGCGCAGACGGACCATGGTGTTAATGTGACACTTCCAGCCTTGGCTGCAGGATGGTACAATGTTTGTGTCATCATCAATGGCATTGCTGTCACTTCAAACAGGTGTGTGAATGCATGTACTTTCCTTGAAATATAAATTTCTTCCTCTGTCCTATTTGGTATTTTAGGGTTAATCTGAGAAGGAAGGTAAGAGTTTTCACAAATTCTGTACCTGACGGTGAAATCTGCAGTGTGGTATAAAATTATGAATAATTATCAAGGCATTTATTGATCTGTGGAACCCAAGTCAGCAAACTGCTAATGCTAGTCAATTAACTCCCCTTGGATCAGTAGGAGGCAGGAGAGAAACATTTTTAGAAAAAACAGTTGATTTGATGAAAAATGCATATTCAGGCAATCAAAGGTATTCACAGATTCAGGTCAAATGCAGATAAATCCTGCTGTAGGAAAACAGCAGAAGAAAAGAAACACTTTTCATGAGAAAAACAAAAGCTAGTTTGAAAAATAAAAAATGCTTTGTTTGGAGAATTTTTAAATGATGCTATTTCCATCTTTTAAGGTGACACTTCAAGTTCATGCCTAGATAAATGTAGTATAAATGAATTAAAATGTGGGGGAAAACCAACCTGAAACTGGGATACAACAAGCAACACAGATTTGTTCCTTGGACGTGTAGGTCTCATCTGTGGCAGCTGCTAGAAATGACCTGAAACAACCATACTGGGGAGAAGGAAGAAACTTTTCTTGCTCACAAACCACCCTAAACTGCTTGTTGCATTAATGAACTTCAGAAGGAGAAAGCCTGCAATCGGTGGGATGACACGCAGAGATTCATCCTATCTGATACTGGAGTCTGTTAGCAGCACCACCACTTTGTCTCCAGAGACAGAGAGTGGAGGGAGATGGGTCATCCCAGGAGACAACTCTGATCTCTGGTGGGCTGGATTGCAGGCTTGGGAAGGTCTATTTCTCCAATATGTCTTTTTAGGGCCGGGGCTGTTTTTGAAAAGAGGGTGATGAGGAAAAATAGACGTAGGTGGGACAGAAGCAGAGCTACAGCTTTATGTGAATAGGCTTCAGGAGGTTGTGTCTGGGTTTCTTCTTGCTGCAGTTACCTCCGCTGTCAGGTGGGAGGATGTAAAGAGGGAAGGCAGGTGGAACACTTGTATCTCCTGTCTGTGGGCATGGCTACAGTGGGATCTGATTGGCAAAACCACCCTCATTCTTGCTTCATTTCATGGGCAATTCAGTTGCACCTCATGGACTAAATTTGGCTCACAGGTTGCCACTTGATAAGACAGTGTGCATAACACATGTAGCTCAAATCACACAGAAAAATTTGGGGTGTGGGGTGGTCTTGTCACTATGGCATTGAGCGAAGGGGATGTGCCAGGTGGGTGTTTGGCCTTCCAACCTAGAAGGAGTTGTAAGAAAGCATAGGACTGCATCAGGAAAGAAAAATATAAAGAAAAACCCAAACCACCTTTCTGTGTTGCTTGTGTTTTGCAGTGTTGAGCCGTTAATCCAGTACCTCTCCGAGATCTTCAGCATAGAGCCATGTTGTGGATCCTTTCTGGGTAAACAGCGTCGGTACATCTGCAGCCTCTTATGGAGGTTAAAGGGATCAAGGACAGAGTTCTCCTGCAGTAATGGAAAGGGCATCCCATTTTATATCAGTTTAAATGAGGGTGTTTTAAATCTGTGACCCTTTATTATGCAGACATCAACTGGCAGACAGCAGCAGTCTGGAAATGTGGGATTGTAGTGAGCATCCCTCAATCTGGTTGGCTGGCTCAGGGGTCCCTGTGCTTTGAATTTGATTTCCCCAAGTGTTTGCTCATGTATCCTTGCATGTTCCCATTGGGGAAAAAAAAGCACACCCACACCTGACTCATCCGTGCTGTTTCTTTCAGTCATTACGCCTCCATCTTTCAAGGATTTCTATGTGAAAGTTAGGTGGAAAGCAGGGTACAATTGTGGTTTGAAGAAAGCAACTTCAAGTGATCCCAAAGGGGATGTTCATTTCTGTTAAATTGAAAAAACAACAAAAAAAAAATCCCCTCTTTCGATGTTAATTTTAATCAAAAGTGAAATATTTATTAATCCCATTCCAAGCTTTTAAACAATGGAAATAATTTAAGTGTGTTTCAGAGCGAAACATCACTGAATGAAAGAGAAAAGTTTTACTTTTAATCTTAAAAAACAGATTTGGGGTGGTTGATTTATTTTGTCATTTGGCTGGGGGTGGTGGAGAGTTGAATGCCTATAGTGAATTTTACATGAGACTTTAGAAACACTTTTATAGAAGACAGAGAAATTATTGAGATGCAACCTCAGGTCCTCCTGAGGTTGCTCTCTCATGCTCTCAACACATTTAAAGATATAAAAACTCAGAGGCTCTGTGGTACGTGATTAGTTTCAACAGTTTGTGAGGTGCTCAAGCCTTGAAAGATGAGAGTGTGGATAGAGCTTGGAGAGCAAAGGCTATCAATTTTGATGATTAAACTATGCTAAAAAAATAATTCTTGTACCTTCTTTTCATACTTAAGAGTAAATTGAAATTTAAATAAGAACTGATTAACTCTTTGGCTGAAGATCTATGAATGGCTTAAACTGACTTAGAATCTCATCGCTGCAAGAGGCACCAGTCTTTCTCCTGCCTTATCTCTAGTCTTTTGTTGTCTCTAACCACTTGGGTGGTCATCTGGATTAAGGATTTAAGCTGACTCGAAAGGAACCCCATTATAAAACAACTTATTTTTCTGCCAAATTGTGGGAAAAGGAAGAGCATAGGCTTAATGGATAAAAAGGGTGAAGAAAGGCAGGGCACTGGGAGTGCCATTACTGCAAACTAAAAGAAGATGGAGAGAGGCTTCAGCTGGGTTCTGGTCTTGGAAGCATGAGACTAGGTTTGAGAATGCTGGAGGGTTTGCATTTTTATGATTAACATTTCCTAAAATCCAGACTGCTCCTTCTTCAGTGCCACCCTTATTCTCAGCACCCTGGGAGGGAGTAAAGGTACCATTGTTTTGCAATGCTATGTACATCCAGACACCAGGATTCACACTTATTCCACATAATTAACACCTGCTCTCAGTGGCCAGGGTGGTAGCAGAGCCTCCCAAGGCTGCTGCTCCTGTCAATGTGGAGAGGGACACTCCAGTGACATGTCCTAGAACAACTGTGTGGCGCAGACTAAAGATAGCCTATCTCCCAGAGTGACCCAAAAATAGGATGCCTTAGGAAGATTGTATGAGTGGAGCAGCATATGATGACGTTTCTCTGCAATAGTCTTCCAGCTTCCAACACTAGACACACAGACAGCTCCAGCTGAAGGTCATAACTTTGTGTCTGACTCTTCCTGAATTGCATTTCCACATGAATGACCTTCTTTGTTCACACCAAGAGTCTGTTTACTCATTTGCTGTCTTCTTCTGAGGTCTTAAGTAGATGCCCAGGGAATAAAAACATCCAAACAACCACAGGGGAAAACAAACAGCCTGACTTCCTCCAGCCCATGGGTAGGAAACCCTGGTCAGAGTTGCCTTTGACAGTGGAGGGGGAACTGCTCTTCCTGTTCTACCCATCTTAAGTAGCACAGACTGGGAGCATATAAGTAGGGGAGGGCTTGAAGCTGGAAACATTCATCAACGTATCAGCTTTTCTGGTCAGTGAACCCCTCAAGGGCAAGTGACCATCAGTGCACGGCAAATCTGGCACTCTGCCTGAGCGGCCAGGCAGAACTGAAGATTGAAGGAAGGTCTGTGGTTCTGGCTTTTTGTTTGAAAGCAGTCATACCGTGTTCTGCTCTCCTCTGTGCAGCAGGACCAAACGATCTCTACCATGTCCCCACCTGCCTGTACAGACAGTCCCATCCTCTGAAGAGTTCAGTCTCTGTTTACTCTCAGGGGTCCTCTCACAGCAGCTTCCTCCAGTTCTGCGGTGGCTTTCTACTGTCATTTACTGCCACAAAGGTCCCTGGGTATGTGATACCTTCGCCTCTTGTCCACGTAGGATTATCCTGATACATGACTGCTATTATCTTTAGCTGTCTTGTTCCAAAAAAAGGACTTAAATTTCCTCTTCCATTCCACCTGACTAAGACTGTCTGCCATGCTTATCAGCTTTATCATGGTTTGTGATTGTTCACAGTCATTAATTCCTTTCCTGTATATAATGTCTTTCTTCCTTATTTTGTTTTACTCCTAGGCGGAACACTGCTCACGATCTCTGGGGTGGGCTTTAGCCAGAATCCTGCCCTGGTTTCTGTTTCGCTGAACAGGCAAACCTGTACGGTTACTCACTTAGAAGAAGAGACAGTTTGGTGCCTGACCCCGCCAGCTGCTAATTTGTCTAATGAAGATTCACCAGACATCTCTGTTAAAGTAAACGTAGTCATCAGCAGTAGGTCATTTCAACATATTCTCTTTGCAAAAAGGGCCACCACCTTTAATTACCAAAGAGCTTTGACTCCTCTGATTACTGTTGTTGAAATGGAAATCACAGACAGCAACCTGCTCTTGAGCATCCAGGGGGTAAACATCACTGGATCCGTGGCTAAACTTGGGCACAGTGAATGTGAATTTGAATTTCAACGTGTCAACAAGTCCGCAGTGTTTTACCAGTGCTCTTTGCCACTGAACAGCCTGGAACCTGGGACTTTCCCCATCCAGGTTATGCAGAGGCAGCTAGGATACGCTCGTGTGACAGCAAGGCTGCAGGCCCTTACTGTAACTCCCCGGATAACTTCCATATTCCCATCACGAGGATCAATCTGTGGTGGCATGTTACTTACTATATCTGGTATTGCTTTAAAATCCAAGAGGAATTTGGTACAGGTCAGCCTGGAGAGTAATTATTCCTGTGAGATCCAGAAATCTGATAATGATGCCATTAGTTGCGTTGTCCTTCCAGGGGCCCATCCTTTGCGTTATCAGTGGTTGGCTGAGGCAACTTGGGCTCTTAATGTCACAGTGATTGTTAATGGGATCAGCAGCATCTGCCTTGGAGACTGTACACTCCACCTTCAGGAGCAGTGGACCCCCCTTGTAGATTTGGTGACCTGGGAAACCAATGGGACATTCACCTATGTGATGATCACAGGACGGAGGTTGGCATGGCCAAGTGACAGCCCCGTGGTACGCGTGAATAACCAGGCTGTCTGCAAGGTAACTTTCTGGAATGAGACCAGCATCAACTGCCGGACGAACTGCATTGCCCCAGGGGAGCACAACATTTCCATATCCAACAAGAAAAGTGGGCAAGCTTGCTTCCGAAAGGCATCCAGCGTTCTCACCATCCTGCCTCAGGTGTATCGGTTTTACCCACAAAACTTCAGTACCCATGGTGGAGGCCTGCTTACCTTAGCAGGCTCGGCACTGAAAGGAAAGAGAATGACTTCTGTTCTCATTGGTCATCACCCTTGCCTTGTTCTCAGTGTCACCTGCGTAGCTATCCAGTGCACGGTGCCTCCAGGTAATGGGACCAGGGCTTTGAGTCTAAAAGTAGATGGCATCTCCTATTACCTCGGAAGAATAAGTTACAGCAGGGAGTCTACCCCAGCTTTCCTTTCGCTTGTTGCAACCCGTCTCCTTTTAACGATGACCATATCACAGGTCACAGAGATGGACACTATCTACGTATTTGTTGGAGACTTTGCTTGTAGTGGTGTCACCATCACTCGCTCCACTTTGCAGTGCTCAGCTCCTCTGCTCCCTGCTGGTGAGTACCCTGTGCTGGGCCTGGACGTCCCCAGGGGCTGGGCTTCCTCCAACCTGACGTTCACCTCTCAGCTGATGGTGACAGCTGTGCATCACAACTGGGGTAAGTCATGAAGACTTATTGTAGCTCCTCCATGGGGTGCAGTGTGAGGGACTGTGGTGACTGAGATTTTTTTTTTGTCATGAAAGCAAAAATGATGAATTAAAAAAAGTTTCCTTGTTGAGAGTTGGCTGTCGGGCTCTGTCTTAAATCTCATTTTCTGTCCTTTTACAAGGTGGCTTGCATGGAGGAGCAGTTTACCTGCGTGGAACTGGGTTTTCCCCCACAAAGACTTTGGTTACAGTCTGTGGCACCCCCTGTGAAATGCTGGGCAACACAACGATGGCTGACCTGAGCTGCCTTGCCCCACGCCTACACGGTCAGCTATGACACAAAACCTGGCATTGTGTTAAAAACATCACCTAAAAACCTATCTCAACCCAAAAGTGGAGGGTCCCAGTGTATCTCATCCCAGGGGAACAGAGAGCAGCAGCAACCCTGGAGAAAGGAGAGGAGCCAACATAGCATTGACTTCTGGTTTTTGAGCTCAGTCCAAAGACAATTGCTGTCGGGGGAGTTTTTGTGTCAATGGCTGTGGGCTGTGGACTAGATCCACTGTGTGCCTGTGGCCACATATGCTTTGTGGGTGTGTATGAGGTGTGCATTACATCAGCAGTTCCTTGTGGCAGCTGTTCCTTGGGAAAACTGCCTCACATAAAATGAGTATGAGGGCTGTAGGATGGGTACCGAAGTACCTCTTGGTCATCATGATCATCTTAGTGAGCTGACCTCCCTTAAATGCCTTTTATTCTGCCACCCCATACATTTGGTGTTTCGGCTGCATGGTGGGACAGCTTCAGTGGGGTAAGGGGGTGGGAGGAAAAAGGTGAATAACTGGGAGAGTGGATAAATTATGTACTATGGCCGGTTCATACCTTTGGGAAGCTGGAGATGAGGATTTGAATTCCTTGAGAGGAAGAAAGCATTATCCCATGGCCAGAGCATCCTCCTTAAGTGGAGAAAGGCAGCAGGGAATGATGCCATGATCTCCAGCTCTCACAAAGAGAGAAATAAACCTGCCTCAATTTTTGAGAAAAGTCTTAGAAATGGGCATTTCCTGGGACAAGAAGTATTTCCTCCCTCTCCTACTGGCAGCAGAGAATTAGGCTCCTAAGATTTGCAAAAATCAGTATTTAAGACTTTTAAATCTCACTCTGAGACATATGCCATTCCCTAAATTCTAAACACCTACCTTAGCAAATCACAAGAATGGGAGCATAACGCTTCACCCCCTTCATAGCTCTGATGCTGGGAGAATATCCTGAGATCTACAGAAATACTTGCTGTTCTGTGGGCATCCAGAGATCTGTCATCCAGGTGACCAAAGATCCACGGCCACTTATCCTTTGTGGACCTGGAAGAAAGATGTCAGTGAGAGCGTCCATCAGGGTAAATTGCCAGGGTTTACTCAAAGGTGTGTGGAATCTCCATCCCCCAAAATAGTCAGAAGTTGACTAGATTAGCTGCTAAGAAGCCAGTCCAATGTGAAATTTAATGTTCTTTTGAGCAAGAGTTGGCCCAAGAGGCATCCAGGAGTCCTCTTCGGCCTCACTTATTCCAAAATTCTAAATTTGCTCTTGTCATTTTGGATGGTTTCTTTCCTCATCCACGAAGAATGCTAAGAAAAATGGGAAGGGGGAAATAAAAAAAGATCTTTAAGATCCAACCACAAGCACTCAAAAGGTGACACCGAGAGGTTGTAAGGACTCAATTTTCTTTGCTTTAAACAAGATCCAGGCACAGTCCACACAACGGCTTATTATTATTTTTTAAACAAGAAAAATGACATGGTTCTGGAGTGCTGAAAAGAAAAATAATCAGAGCACAAAATAGGGAAGTCTGGTTATTGCGGGAAGAATAGCAGAATAAAACGTAATCAAATTGATCCAAACTGTGAAAACACTAATAGCTGTGTTCAAAATTCACTGAGTGGTAGGCGGCAGAGGCAGCCTGGGGAAAACCGTCTTACAGGCAGGGCCTCAATGCTTATTGCTGACACTAGATGTCAGCAAGTGAATGCTGATTGCTGCCCGCTTGCTGGTTGCCTTTCATGGAGAGAGGATGCAAAGGACGCGTTGCCTCACTAACGGAAGGGACATAGGCGCTATTGCTTTGAGGCCAGTTACAAGACTTTCTCCCCTGTCCTGGATTTTGCAGTGTGCGGCCTTAAAATCTCACCAGTCGAGTTGCAAAAATGTTTCTCTGTCAATGAAGTATTTGCAGAAAAAAATGTTTTGGTTTTTTTTTTGCATTAAAAAAGAATCCCTTGGAGACTGCTTAAATCTGAGTGTTTGCCAGGCTACTTGTGCTCCCTGAGACAGTCATATTCACCCTGTGCCCGTCCACATGTGGCATCTGTGAATCTGTATATCGAGCAAGATGATTTCCAGACAGCGTCCCTCCTAATATTTAAGGGATTACAAACCCCCACCGTTTACGGCATGAGTGGACTTATTAAGAGCAGTTAGTCCAGTCTCACCTCGTGGTTTACATGCTGCTGTTTGCCTGGGGAAATTTGCTACTTGGCACTCGCACATCCAGTGCTCAGACCTTTCTTTCACAGCCTCATCCACATGGGAGAGGTGGTGAAGTGGCTTCAGGGATGCGGGACCATGAGCCATGAAGGAAATGGAAGGAACAGGTCTGTGGTGCCCCAGGGCTCCTTCGGTGCAGAGGCTGGTGTGGCCGGGTTGGATGCTTGTCTGACATTTCCCGGCTCGTGAACCAGGTGATGAGAAGTGAAGAGTTCAAGCTGCATTTCTTCTGTTACAGCATGCTGTGAAGCAGAAACACCTCCCCTCTGGCACTGGGGGATGTCAGGTGGCAGCTCACCTCCCTGGGGTTTCAGCGCTAGGTCATGTTGTGTCTGGCCTCCTTAAGATTAGAGATGTTCACGTGGGAATCCCCAACTGGTCCATCTAGCCTACTCATGTGATCAAATCTGCAGGGCAAGGCTCTGCAGGTAGGAAATGTGACTTTTTTTCCCCACTTAGCAGGCACTTTTCTAAGACATGAGGAACCACTGGGCTCAGCAGGATCCATCCATAAGCCTGGCCCATGTGGTCTTCCTTAGGAGTGAGTGTGGACCGATGTTGCACCAAGGTTTTGGTTTGATAGTTGAGAAGAGCTGGTCACGCTAAGTACTGAAACACGCTCGATCCAGAGCACGAGGAATAGGAACGCAAGCCTAGACTCTTTCATAAAAACTGTTGTCTTTTTCAAGCTGCAGAAAAATCAAATCAGAATAGAGCTAAAATTCAAACTTCACCCTTAAAGCTTAAGAAAATTAACAAAATTAAATAAAATTTGAAAAAAGCACACTCCCTTCAGGGAAAACCAAAACCAAAAAAATGCAAGCCATCCCACAAGTCTTTAAAGGTCTGGTAAAGAGATAACTGGCTTGACCTCGTGAGCTTTCCCCTTCTCTTGTTTTTGCTTTGTTATTCGTGTCGCAGTGCTATTGATGAGTGCAAATACAGCTGTGGATTCTGTTCAGCTCAAGTTAAATTTACAGAACACATGGTTAATGTCTGTGGGATTGAATTGTGCTCCTGTGAAAGATGGGAAGAGTGGCAGGGAGCTTGAGGCAAGTGAGAAAATAACTGAATATTCATGTAAAGTGATATTAGGATAAGAACCATATATAAATTTTGCAGTAAGCCAGTAGTACCCAAGACTGTATGTTTGACATTGAGGTGAGGGTGAAGGCGGCACATTTAAAAGGAGGTGAACTGATAAGAAGATCTATCAGGGAAAAAGCTGAGCCTGATTTGCCTGGTTGCATCGGCGTGCTTGGAATAACAGGTCTGGATTTAGGGCTTTGATGTAACAGCTCTTGGGAACTTGGTTAGCGAGTCCTGGACCTACCATTAGCCAGATTGCATTAGTAAAAGTGGATGTTTAGGGAAGAGGATTTAGATTAAAGGCTAGAAATGAAATGAGGCTGGTTTAAAAGGAAGAGAGACATGGATTGGTAGAGCTCTTCATATGGGGCAAGAGGAGAGAGAGGAATGAGTTTTGGTTGCAGCAGAGCCGATGTACCAAGGAGATGCACTGAGCTAGGACCAAGGGGAACTATAGCCAGAGAAACAGGATGATTAGTATGAGTAATGCAGAAGATCTGAAGAGGGCAAGTTGTGGCAATTGAGACCTCAGAAGAAGCCAGGGCCTCTGACGTTTATTGTGGAGATCAAACCAAAGGCCCTTCATTTTTTCAAATCTGGAAATGAAATTAAGAAAGAGGGAAAAAAAAATGCATATTGATTACATAGCAGGAGCATTCTGACAGTGAGATCTATCGGGCAGTGGAATAGATGCTTGCAAAGTCACCTCTTGGGACTTCTGAAACCTGTCTGTGCAAAATGAATGTCTCCTAGGGAGCAATTCTTCATAGGCAGAGGTTGGACTTGATGACCTTAACAAGCCTCTTCTTTCCTCTCCCCTTCCTTTCTTTTTCCTTTCTTCTTTCTTTCTTTCTTTCTCTTTTCTTGTTTTCCTCTTTTTCCTCTTTTGCCTCTTTTTCCTCTTTTTCTTCTTTTTCCTCTTTTTTCTTTCCTCGTTTTCCTCATTTTCCTCTTTTTTCTCTTTTCTCTCTTCTTTTTTTTTCTTTTTTTTTCAAAAAAAACCAAAACAAGACACTTTGTCTTCTCTGCTGAGCACATGTTAATGTGATGCTCTGCAGTCCGTTTTGTGAGGGGTGGATAACTGGGGATGTGCGGTTTGGCACTGAGACTCCTTGGGCAGTTGTTCAATCAATCTGCAGCTGCCCTTGGAAGTCCTGTAGGTTTTAGCCTCATCACATGTCCGGCAGTTGTTATTAAACAGTGACCCGGAACAAAGCCCTTGTGCTGAGCATCCCAGGATCCTGGCTTAAGCCAGAGCATTCCACAAAGACAGGGTTGGGGACAGTCGGTCCCTAACCCATTACCAACATGCAGAGATTTGGCTGCCGTTGTGTCTGATCTCAAAAGAGAGGCCATAATGGGATGAATGCATTCATCTCAGTGATGGGATTGTATTACACGTGATTACCGGGTTTTATCTTTATAGAGAATAGAAAGCATAAAGAATTCTGAGGTTTGAATATTAACCAATTAAGCAGGAAGAAGAATTGTGCCCCAGAATGGACAGACTACTCTTTTAGGACATGCTAAGTGTGTTGCAATCTTTAGTTGATATTTTTTGCTGCTGTTGTGGCCGGAGATAACGGCACCAATAATACCAAGAGATATTTGCGTTTAATGGTTAGAGGAAGGGGGATGAAAGGGCAAGACTTCCTCCTAACTGAGAAAAGTACTAAATTGGAGCAGTACTAATTAGTACTAAAAGTACTAATAGGAGCAGGGGAATAGGAGGACTGCAGAGATCCCCAAAGAAGGAATGAGAACTGGATGTCTCCTCAAAGAGCAGTATCTCCATCAGGTGGACAGGAGCTGTAAGATGTGGGGACGAGATCCCTCACTCCTTCCAACTGAGGGGGAGAAAGCAGTCCTAGGTTTGATTCTGGGGTGTATAGATTAAGCAGGGATTTCTTGGATTTTGCTTCCACCTGTCTCTTTACAAGCCTTTGTAACCTCGTTCTTTATCTTAGATTTTATAAATTAATACCTTTGTTTGCCTGGTTTGAGTTAAAAATTATTTCAGCAGTTGGCAGGATACAAGGCCTCACATTTCTACAAGCACGATAACATTGAGATGAGGGCACTGGAGCATGACAGAAATGCCTAATTTCCAGATAATGTTTTGGGAGTACCCAATGAATGACAACCCTTCTGCTGAGCTCTAAGGGCTGTGCAGGAAATATCTTCTGGTGACCTACATTAGCCAGACAAGTTCCTTGACAGCAGCAAGGTATCCAGGAAAATATTTACACCTTGAGAATCTGCCATTTTTAACTTTTGTCCTAAAATAGGCTTTTTCCACCTAGGAAAACTCTGCCATCTTCCTTTCAAGACCGTAACAGAAACCCAAAACCTCCTTTTGATTAGCTCAGCAATCTGTTGTTTTTTCTTAAACTGTGGAATACGAATTTAACCTGCCTTTGACTACCCACATTCAGAGGGTGATCAAACACTGGAACAGGCTTCCTAGAAAAGTGGTTCATGCCCCATGTCTGTCGGTGTTTAAGAGGCATTAGACAATGCCCTTAATAGCATGCTGAATAACAGTCCTGAAGTGGTCAGGCAGTTGGACTAGACGATTGTGGTAGGTCCCTTCCAACTGAAAATATTCCATTCCCTAATATTGCTCTGGTTTTTTATTCATCTAAGGTAGCTGTACATTCTCCATTACCAAATCTGAGATTATCGCAACCTTTTGTGTCATGAACAGAATAGAATAGTAAAGCAGAAGGAACTGTTATACCCTCTTAGAAAAGGGGAACAAATTCTTCTGTCCACAGGAAAGTTGTGAGTTTGTGGAGGAAGGAAAGGGCAGCGTCATCACTGCTTGGACGTCCTTCAGCTTTGCTAGTGTCGTGGTTTAATGTTTTGAGAAGTGCTCAGCCTCCCGCTAGTTGAAAAAAAAAGCATACATGCCATCTCTTTTGGAGAAATTTCTGTAATGAATTGGTTCTTCTGCAAGTTGTTGCAAAGGCAAATTCTTGGTAGTATTTTGTCCTCTTCGATGGTATTCATTTGCCAAAACACAGATATCTAGTGCCACTTAAAATGCCCTTGGAATGGCAGCCTGACCTCCAGGAAGACACGAAGCTTCTGTATAGGACACCACAGGTGTCTCTATTCTGGACAATAAAAGCAAAATATAGGAATGGTGCCATCATTCCTTTAGGATTCTTTGTCTATTACTTGTCTCCCTCATGTTTATATGTAGGTCTTTGAGGCAGCGATTGTGTTTGGCTGTGTTTGAATGGATGCCGAGCAAGAGAATTGTCACTGGATATGGGGAAGGAAAGAGACCAAACATATTGCAAAATATGTGAAGATGTGGTAACTTTTTTTCTTATTCTAAATCCAGAGAAGAAAAATACAGAAAAATTGTGAACTCTCTCTCTGAAGTTCAGAGCAGATGAAATGCTAGCTTTTAATATTTCAAAAAATACCTTAAACATTAAGCAGCTATAAACTTTTCAAAAATACTCAGTATGAAATAATGATTTTTAAGAAAAAGTGTTAAATATTTTAACATAGGAAATATAACATTTTCATATTTTTACCATTTCAAAAATCATTTTCAGAATTTCTTAGGAGCCAAGACATTCATTGACAATGACACTTTTCCAGCAAACAAGATGCCTTTTGAACAAACTGGAATTTAAAAAGGCAAACAAAAAAAATCCTTTCCTGATAAATTCCCATTGATTGCACTTCTGATACTTGAGGAACACACTTGGATACTACAGTGAGGAGTGTAATATTGTCCACAGACATGTTCATTACAACTGTTTTATTAGTTCAGGATTAATGAAAATTCTCCAATAGTCTTTACATGCTCAGGGTTTTGAGAGAAAGAGTTTTGATCTCTGATGTGGTTTAATGCTTAAAGGGTTCCTTTTTCTAAAAATTATTAAAACCAAACATTTTAACTGATCTGAACTTCAGTAACGGTTCACTTTTTTTTTTTTTAAACATTTTTTCTGGCTTTAGAATTAAAAAACCCCTAATTTCTGTTCACACCTCTTGTTCCTTAAATACACCTTAAAGCAAAGCAGCTGCTCCCATTACACTTTCTACCACACCCATGGAGTCACACTCGGATCAAGTCTCTAGTCACACTCAGGTACAAAGCAAGGTGAACTGGGAGATCCCAGTTCACACAAGTTCCCTAGAAGCCCTACAAGCTGTGGCAATGCTTTCACTAAACCTGTTTCTGGATTTCAAAGCTGTGATAGACCTTAAGTTGGCATATCCCCCTAGTAAAAGGTTTGTGCCTTACTCCTGATCTGTAAACCATG
This sequence comes from Dromas ardeola, assembly GCA_013398915.1. Taxonomy (NCBI): domain Eukaryota; kingdom Metazoa; phylum Chordata; class Aves; order Charadriiformes; family Dromadidae; genus Dromas; species Dromas ardeola. The sequence continues at coordinate 103,566 of VYZM01010206.1, forward strand.
GTCCCCCTTCCCCAGAAGAAATGCCCATGCTTTTATTTAATCACTTATCTCACCTCCTCCTGGATGGAGCAATTTGATTCTAAAGATCATCCTGGTGCTTGATGCACAGGGGAGGTTATATGCTTGCTCACACAAAGCAAAAGAGGCTGAAGGAGTTGCATGGAGACCCACTCATCCTCAAAAAGGATGCACCAAAAGGGACGTTGGGACATGCACATCAGGAATTCACAATGACAACTGTCGGTTGCTAAAATCTGCTTAATATCAGTGATGTGTAGGCTGCTTTGGGTTATTTTTTCCCTGTCTTGTCTTTGCAGCGTCATTGGCCATTCTCTGTGGTCTGACACATTCTTTTGTTGACTGCCAAGAAGACAGGGCCACCTTCATTGACTGCGATGTCCAAGTCACAGTGGGATCCTATCGCCAGAGACGATCTGTGTCTTACCTGTATGTCTGTGAGGACAGCCCACCTCAGTGGCAGTGGAGGGACATCAACCCACCCCGGAGGCGTTTTGCTGGACTCTTTGCCAGGTTAGCACTTTGTCTATCCATGAGTGGGCCCATCCATGAGCAACACAGAATCACAGAACCATAGGATCGTTCTGGTTGGAGGAGACCTTTAGGATCATCAAGTCCAACTGTTAACCTAGCACTGACAAGTTACTACTAAACCATGTCCCCCAGCACCACATCTACATGTCTTTTTAACATCTCCCAGAAGGTATTCCACCTTTTGCAGAATTGGTCCCTGATAGACTGAAGGAGCAAATTTCTAATTCTTAGGTCGATGCCAACAGAGCAATTTAGCCTTGAGACCACTAGAGAGCTCCGCTGGGTTGTGAAATTCGTTCCCTGTGTCTATCAAAGCATCTTTAGTTCCCCCTCCTTCCCTCACATCTTTTTAAAGTGTTTGAGAGACATCAGAAAATCCATCTTGTAAACAGCCTGCTTTGTTCCTTCTTAGGTTTTAATATTTATCTTCTGATCCAAAGCAACATCTGGTGGATGCCAATGGGGAAAAAGATTAGGCATTATGAAAAGCAGAAGACTTTTTTTTTCCCCTTCTTTTTTTTCCCCCCTTCCTCTCTTCAAGCAGTTTCATGAGTAAAAAGTCGCAGAGAAAATTCAGCAGGCTGTGCAAAATTTACTCAGCAAGGATGCTCAGGCACTTATTCAAGGATTGACTTTACAAATCCAAGGCCAGGTTACCCAGGAATATAAATTGGTACTGTTGTCTTTAATGGTGCGGTGGCGATTTAAACCTGCAGAGCATTTACTCCTACCAGTAAAAGGGAGGTCTGAATTAAGGAATAAACAGATAAAAAAAGCTTTCTAAATGAAATTAAATAAATAGAGAATTAAAATATCACTGCAATACATTGCCCGTGGTTTACTGTATGTGGTGAACCCATTCCTGGCTGGTGCATGATGCTACTGCCCAGGTATTTTAATGGAGTTGCAGAGATTCAGTATTCATCCTTATCTGGTCCTTATGTCACAGCTGGTGTTGTGAGTCACCAGAGGGAGTTCCGGATGCCCTGTGTTGAGGGAAGAAAGCCAACTGGCATTTTCTGAACAAAGACAGCAACAATGAGTTGCACGTTTTTTTAAATAAAAAAATAAACATTTTAAGAAAAAAAAAAAGGTTTACTCAGTTACAGCATCTGCCTATCAGTCTGTCATTTCCTCCCTGCCAGCTTTTGAGCTCTGATTAATTTGACCTGGGTTTCATAAGGGATGGACATCTTAAGAATGATGAAATTCTTGGGCTGCTGAGGAATTTTGCAGAGTACTGATGTTTTTTCTGGTAACTGTGTTTCTAAACTGGTCTCGCTGAACGGAGTGGGGCATAGAAGACAGTTTGATTTCAGATGAGTTTCCTGATCTGAAAAATCTGGGGAGAAGTAGAGGAAGAGAGAGTTTGAAGTTATCCAAATTACTCGTTTCAGAGCTTTTGAAAACACTTTTTTTCAAATTTCAGTTCAGAAAAGTGTTTAATTTCAAAATACTAATGGAATTTGTAGCAAAGTGTTAGAAAATGAAAATGTTCAAACCAGAAATGAACTGGTTTGGGAATTCCCGAAATAATGCACATTGATTGCTGTAATTAATAATAGTAACTCACAATAATAATAAAAAATATATGGATTTGAGTTCTGAGACAATGTTCAGGAGTTAAGATATTCATCCCAGGATGGGGACAAAACTACTGAAATTGTTCCTGTCTTAACTGCACATTAAATCTCTCCCATTCTTTCTTACTAGCTTTACAGTGGTTTGAATAAAACTTCTCCTAATTAATCCGTACTACAGACTATACTTTACATACACATAGTGGCAAATGCACGTTCCTTAGAAGAGGTGCAAGCTTTGCCATTAACATCACTGGTTACCAAGATACATCCCTGAATTCTCTTTAACAAATCTCTCCTCCTGTTCTTGCATTTCCTTTAAACACTGCAATTTGCTAATGGTTTTCCAGCATCCAGGTGTCGGGATGCAGTTACTAGAGGACAGGGAGAAATTTGCTCTTTGCCTACAAGCAAAGCTGGTTAACTTTTTGTAAAAAGACGTGAACAACCACTCAGAGGTCCTTGTATTGACTTCAGCGCCTGGAAAATTGGGACTATACCCTGCATTTAGCCAACAACAACAACAACCCGCTTCAGCCTTAAAACAGTTGGTTATTTAAAAGGTACAGCTTTTTCTTGTAGTATTACAAAGAAGTACTATTCAGTCTTGAAAGATAGTGATAGTCCACTCCGTTGAATTATTGTACAGGACAAGAGCAGTTCTCAAAGTGTTGCTATCAAAAGCAAATGTAGTTCCCTACGGCTGGCTTTTGATTATTGATACAGCAGAGGGAAAGGTTCATTTAAATATAGAAATAAAAATTCATGGTTAAAAAGATTCAGCTACTTGCAGAAGGCTGTTTTTTTTTTTTTGGTTTTTTTTTGTAGTTTCTACTGTGGCTGCTTCCCTTAATGTTTTAACCCTGAAAAAAGGCAATAAAACAAATACCCCCTGAATGCACGGTCAGAGCAGCTCTTTGCTTGTACAGTGGGCTGCCACATCCAGCATGGTTTGAAAACTTCAGGTTCATAAAATCATCCTGATCGTCACCCTCCCAACAAAGCTCTGAGTTCCAATTGGGTTGATTTTGGTAGAACTTAGGCTCCTAACTTTGGCACTTCAGAAATTTCTGTTAAAGGGGGCTTTCAGGGAACCTGAAGACCTCTAAAAAATCATGGTCCTACTTACCTGATCCTCTACTTTTTTGAGTAAATCACATTATGAACTCTGTCCTTTCTCAACTATTCAGAAAAGTGGTATAATTTCTGAGCTGTGTTGGTGTTGTGTTAACTTTATCTCCTTCCCACAAATTGCAGGTGTGGGTGCATCTGATGGCGGGGAGAGGAGGATGGAGGATGAAGGAGTAATGGCCAGGGAAGGAATGAAAAGTGACATTGGATAATCCCATCCTGATCCAAAGCCTGTAGAAATAAATTGGGAAGTTTCCCCCCCATTTTGAGGGATGTTGGATCCTATAGCTCCCCATAACAAAGTGCAACCAAAGTCAGAAGCTGTAAGCAGCAAGACCAAGGGAAAAAGTGTTTCTTCCCCACCGCCTTTTTTTTATTACTTCTTCCCCCTATGCAAGGAGAGGCTTTAGAGCAAATGTCTGTATAACTGGCACATATATCGAATCTGCTTAGTCTGGGCTGTTAAGTAAGTTTAATTAATTTACTAAGTTAATGTTCCAATGCTAGCAACAAAGCATCATTGCAATCAGCTGGGTAGCAGGAATTGGAACCCCTAAATGAGCTCATTTTTTCACAGTTGGAATTAGGGACCAGTTAGCCAGTTGTGTGGTTTTTCCAATTTCTCCACTTGCCCTAAGGGAGTTGCAAGTTATTCATTCCCTATTGCTAAGTGTGAGTAAGATGGGGAGGGGGGAGACACGAACAAACCCTACTCCATGTAGGAGTCCATCTTTGATCCTAACACTGCTGATTCCCTCGCTGTTCTCTGCACTTATCTTCCTGCCTTGGTCCTCGAATGGCAGTTGCTCCTATTTGTAATAGTTTGGGGGAGCAGAAAAGGCATCACTGAGAGATATTTACTGCATGTATTTTCATCCTGAGTGTGTGCAGATAAAGGGGGGAAAACAAATAAACAATAAAAGAATGGAAACAAAATTACAGAAATTTGCAAAGTTTGACAAATGGTGGCCAGGAGTTGCCACAAGCTAATGGCTTGCAATGATTAATAAGAGTAAAAATAATTGCATTTCATTAAGATTGATGACACCCCATTTAACCTCCCTTCTCGTTTCAGCCCTAAAGTGGAAAGAGATGAAGTTCTCATCTATAATAGCTCCTGTAACATTACCATGGAAACTGAGGCAGAGATGGAGTGTGAGGGAGCTAATCAGCCAATTACCGCCAAGATTACTGAGATATGGAAAAACTGGGGCCAGAACACTCAGGTATAATCAAATCTTTTTTACAGACTGATTCAAACAGCTTAAAATTAAATTTGTAATATTGTGTACATTTAAAGGGGGGGGGGGGAAAAAATTA